>JAVUPR010000278.1:2667500-2984901 GCA_036785695.1 Gentiana straminea | reverse complement strand
GCTGAATGTTCAATTCCATGAATGCTTGCCCAAATGTTCCATGATTGAGATAAATTGTTTTTCTTGAAAAATTTGCTTTTGAATAGAACCGCAAATGTAAAGACCGATGTCCTTAGTCTTTCATTGGTGGTTTCTCGAGAGTTTGAACAAATTCCGGTTCGGCCTTTTCAACTTTCTCTCGAAGCTCTATCTAAGGTGCCATCTCGCTTCCCATTTTTTCGCTTTATTCCAATAGTACACGAGTATCTTCGCATGTGTAGAAATGTTTCAAGAGATTCTTCTTTTGATACTCCTTCTCTCTCGGTAAGTTCTTGAATAGATTGTAGAGATGAGAATCCAAACCAACTCTTTTGTCGTTGGTTCCGAGTATTTAACAATCGGTTTCATCTCATCATCCGTAAAATCTCCTCTTGCTTTCTTCGATTCACTCAACTTATCATCAACATTTGTGAGGGCTTGTGGCATTTCAGCATGGACTTTTAAGATATCCAAACTTTCCCCCTTATTGACATCATCTTTATTAATCGGGCTCTTGATGTAAGCATTCAATGTTTGTTGAGTTGATGCCAATATGGTTTGAGCCACGACCGAGTCCTTTATGCCCCGTTCCATTAAAAACATTCTATCGACTAGATTACTAAGAATGCCCTCCCATCTGTCTTGAGTTTCATTTTTCTTTGTAACATGTTCGGTGGTTGTTTTCCGAATCTCGGCGAGTGGTTTGACAATTGTCATTCACGGTGTCCATCTTCTTTTCAAGCTTGGTACGTTCATCTTGATCGGTTTCTAAGGATTTTAAAACTTTTCCGAATAAGCTTTTGTCATCCTTTTGAATTCTTAGTATCTCATTGTGATAATACCTAATGAGATCAACTTGAGTAGGAAAATCTTGTGAATTTCCTCCTTGTTGTTTGCTTGTCTCGGTATCGGTTAGTTCGGCTTGCTTAAGAGGTGAGAGAACAACCTGCTGATTTTTTCTCTAAATTCGGTGATTGTCTTTCTCTTCGAGACGGTTCTCGGCTCTTCAGTGATAGATCAATATCTTTTGACGAGTGACAGATGTACTTCAAGTTCATCATGCGATTCTTCTATAGGAGTATGTCTGCCAAAGTTCTTGCTATTTCAAGTGTGGATTTGCTCAGTGGGAGATTGGTAGCCTCATGCCTTGCTTTTGTCATTTGTATTTGGAATGACTTCGAACTTGAACTTCCACTTTGCTTTCACCCGAACTACTAGGTCTTCATCAGTGTTGGATTGCATTGCGGTTTCCTTTTCTTTGTATAGCAGGCAAGAATCCTTTTTGTAGAGTCAAAATCTTCCTCAAAATCATCATCAACATTCTTCTTAGAACTTCCATCTGGCTATGGCTTCTCCAATAGCTATTTCTGATCAGTACAAGCATATCGTTGGATCTAGGAATTCGTCTGGTATTGATTATCTCCAAATTAAACTTGTAATGTGTGTAAAAGATCGATATCACCCATTTCTCAATAATCTCGTTTTTATATATGCTGATTTCTGACTATCTAACTTCCAAGTTTCGATCTTGCAATCGCCATAATCAGCATAAGTTCCTCCAGATGATCAGACGGGGATTTGAATGGTGAGGTGCCCTCTCTGATCTAGATCTCATGATCTCTCTGAGTAGGAACTTCAATTTGCATGTGATCATCGGTTTGCATAAGATTGGTTCTACTAGTTTCTCCCTCGGCGGTGTTTGGGACAACCGATGTTTCTTTTTCAATATCAAGAACCGAGATTATTGGCTCGGTTGCAAAACTTTTCACTTGCATCTTCTTCAACGGCTTGTCTTTCCACTTTGCTCAGTTCCAATTCAACAACGGAACTTCTTTCGTTGTGTGTTCGGTGGGTTCAACTTCATGAACTTGTTCATCCAACTCGAATAATCTTGGTTGATTCGTTTTACGCTTGACCTCATTTTCTTCAGTTTGAGGAGCTGAAAATTCTTTAGCAGTTTCTTCTTGTTCCAAACTGGGTACAGATTCTTGAGGAGTGGACTTGGACTTTGAAAGCAACATAAGCATGTTCAATGTTGTTTCATGAATTAGTCTTTCATCACAATCGGATTCTTCATCATCAGGCTCAGTTCTCAGGGTCTGTTCCCCGTGAGTTACAGCTTCTTTCTGCATGTCAGTTTCAACAGTCTGTTCTCTGTTGAAAACTTCAGTTTCATTTATTATTTCCATTTCCTGTGAATGCATAGCTGCTTCTTGAGTTGGTAAAACCTCAGTTACCGAAACTGGAAAAGATTCGGTGAGAGTAACTTCAGTTTGCACTTCTGGTACTGATCCGTCAGCAACTTCAGTTCTAGCTTCTTGAGTTGATGACATTTCTATTGGTTTCTCGCAACTAGATCGGTTAAGCCTTTTTTTTGTTTCTTCCAAGCTTGTTTTCTTCTTTTCTTTAAGTCTTCAATCCGTGCCAACACTTCATCTCCGGTTGCGGGTTCTTTCGATTTCCTCGCTTTTCTTCTTCTTGGGTTCGCCTCGATTTCTCGGCTTTTCTTTTTCTTGCTTTTTTCCTTAGTGGCAATCTTTCCGTCGGCAATTGGTGTTTCTTTTCTCTTAGAAACTCCAAAGTGATTGAGTATCCTCGGACTACAAACGCAAGAGTCTTCTTGTGATAAAATCGTCCTTTCTTCACATCGGTCTTCTTTTTGGGTACATCAATTGATCGTGCTATCAATTGATCAAATAGATACCTTGCCCAATTGAAATCCTTTTCAAACCAAATTACATATAGCAAATATAGTTTTGCTCCGGATAGATTCAAGTTTCTAGCATTCCCAATTATGCAATTTGCCGGCATCTTCTGTGAGAAAATTAAATTCGGCTTGAGCGAGCTTGTGCTCCCCGTCCGTAAGACAACAGATTCTCCATGAATTGCTATATCTTTCCATAACTTCTCCGTTCCTTAGTCAACTTAATGGCTGC
This sequence comes from Gentiana straminea, assembly GCA_036785695.1. NCBI lineage: Eukaryota > Viridiplantae > Streptophyta > Magnoliopsida > Gentianales > Gentianaceae > Gentiana > Gentiana straminea. The sequence continues at coordinate 2,981,947 of JAVUPR010000278.1, read as the reverse complement.
TGCTCCTCCGGATTTGTCAAACCCAAAGATTTCTGCAATTAAATCTTCAGTGACTTTGATTTCCTTATCATTGACAGTGGTGATATAGGTTTGTGTGTCTTCTCCTTCTACAGTTGTTCTACCAAATTGATAGAAGTCTCCGATGCTTTCAAAACAAACACTTTTTAGATCGATGTTGAAGGTGCCTTCCAATCCTTTAATTTTCCGGATTTTTGTTGCAATAGAATTGACTAGAGTTTGATCAACATACTTTGCAATATATTGATCAAGAGGAACGATCATTCCAGTTCAACAGTGAAGGTCATTTTTCCGGATTTGATTGAAAATTTGAAAATTTGAATTTCGTAGAGTAGATTCGTAATTCAAGCGTAAAGAATTTATAAAAGAAAATTACGGGTATTCATAATTTGAAGTAAGGGAAGTTAAGAATTGAGTGTGACTTAAAACGTCTTGTCATAAATGTTTTCGAGATTGCGAAAAGGCAGGAGCTGAATTAACGGTTTAGATTGAGAAGGACCACCTTTCTTGATAACCGTAGCTAGATAAAAGTGAATAAAGAAGGTACGGTGTATCAATGTTGGAAGATACGCCCGCTTTTGAAACTTTACGTTTCGAATTCAAAAACTCATTGTGAATACAACTCGCTTTTTTGTGAATTGCATTTCGCCCGCCCATGGTGTTTCTCCGCAAAAACAAAGTGAGAAATTTTTGGTACCCATATCTTTTTGGGTCCTGAACTCGATTAGCTCTTGATGGGTACAATTTTATTTTTAACTTTATACCTCCTTTTGACATTTTGATCGAGTTGAAGTCGGCTTTTCACAAACTTTTTCTCGTTTTGTCATAACATGAATTTGTTCGCATGGTGAAACTCGGATGTGATGGTCTATTCCACCATTCAAAGTTGGGAAATAATCCTCTCCTATCCCTCTCGAGTCTATTATTCCATGAATGATATTCATATTTAGACGGATATGACTTGAAGATTTTTCTTACCGATTTCCTGATCGCCTGGCTTACCGTTTTCACTTTTCGAATCTTTCGTAAAATCGTTGGCTTGGTGAATTTTTACCAAATGATTTTTCGCCTTTATCACGCTTGTTTATTTATCCGTGCCGAGTATCTATCGGCCGAATAACTCGTATCGCCTTCTCGAGTTTTTTGACCGGTTGATCAATCACAAATTTTATTTGCAAATCGATCCTGGTCTAAACTTAGAACTTATACCGTATTATCAAACCCTAAAACCAGATCTATCTCCAAATGGTTTTTCTTGCTTTTAATTGAACTTTGGAACTTGGGATCAATCCGATGATTCACCGATGTTTATAACTTTTGTTGGTTCATCGCCTTGGTCGAATTAATGTCTTGGTTCCATTATTAGTTCTTGATTAGATTGATTTTCAAGCATTCAATCTCGAATTTCAGCTTTTCAATAACTTTTTCTCCTTTTTGACATTCTCATAATTCTTTGAATAATCTATAATTGCTTTATGAGTATGTCCAAGGTTTCCATTGTGCAAATCTTGATTTCTTTGATTGTTCAGTACAAGCAAGAGATTTAGATGTAGACGCATCTCTACCTCCTCGATGTTTGATAGATAAACCTTCTCGTTGAGGAATCATCACCAATTAGAACTTGTTTTCCTTTATTAACAGTATTCGCCCGTGTAGCTCCTAGCAAAAGAGTGATTTCTTCATCACTTTCTCCTCCATGACTTGTAGTGTATTCTCATCAATACCCGTATTTTTGGCAATCGGGATGGGATCAAGCTTAGCTTTTCTTCTATAGAATCAACTACTCGTAAGTAACTCTCTTTTTGCTTCTTCTCGAAAGACTATTTAAGGATGGAAAAATATTGAGTAGAATTCATCATCTACATTCGCATTGAACTCAATGTCTTCATCATAACAGAATCGAGGTTCCTGATTTGCGTGAGTAGCTTCGTAGTAATCGAGTCTTTCGAATACTTGATCCTTAAAATCATAGACAACATTCTCGCAAATAGCTGTCATCGTGGGGTTATTATTAGCTGGATTAAATTCAGATGTATCCATTAAAAATACTATTGGTACATATTGGCTAAAGTGGGTTTTCAAATAACCTGTTGTCTCCTATACAAATCAACCGATGGACACATTTCCAAATAGACAAACTCGATATTGGATCAAGTAATGGATCTTCAAAACAAAGTGACCGTCTCCGATACCAATTGTTGGTCCCTTGGAGAAGGCTAACACAAGTTGTAGCGTAGGGGGTGAATAAAACTTGTCACCAAAAACTAATCCCTAGATGGAAAAGCCCAGAATCGAGGCTTCCCTTCCGAAACTCAAACCGATATTCAATGCCCGCTTTGTTCCGTCCCTTAATCTGTGCGGAGTTCCGGCTAGCTCAACCGAGTATAAGTCAATGTTCGACTTATGTTTAGTCTTGTTAACCGGGCAGCGGATAAATATTAGCCTCTTAAAAACTAGTTAACTCTAGTTTCGTATGAAAACCACCTAAATATAACTATAATAAAGTAAATGAATGCGTAGTAAATAGACAAGATTTATAAAGGTTCTAGGTGGCGTAATCCGTCAATCCTCTTTCCCTTGTGATGCGGAGGAAATGCAATTCCACTTTAGAACTTCTTTGAGATGGCCCGGTTACAAAAAGTTCCTCGAACCGATAGTCCTTGACTAATCCCTAGCTTCACTATCTAAACACTTGTAACATGTAAAGATTGTCTTTGCTCTTCAACTGCTGGAACCACCGGTCCTTGGAGGGTAGAATTGCCTCTTCACCAGCTCATCACAAACACAGTCTTCCTGACTGCACTCAACTGTCCTTCACACCTTCTTGGTGTTTCACACTACTTCCTAAACCTTTGATAAAATCAAAGTTGAGACTTTGAATCAATAACTATGATTCAACTCGTGATTTGAGCTTTTCTTCGGATGATTAATTTAAGCACGGCTCGTATTTCTTCAAATGTTAGATCTTGAATCTCGCTTGAATATGCTTGAACACTTTGAAGAAATTTCTTGATCTTGCAATTAAGTACTTAGCAAGTGTGTATTCTTTTGGATTTGGCTTTCCCCTCAATTTGATCTTTCTTGACTAGATAGATTCCTTTTAACTTTCTTGCTTTATTATCATATACCCGCACTCACACCCTATTTTGATGTTGTGAGGTAGTCTATTTATTAGGGGTTCATTCAATGTTCATCCACTGCTTGTAACGGCTATATTTTCTTCGACCGTTCGTCGTGTATCGATATACCATCCAATGAAATTGCTTTCTTTACAACGTTCGACCGTACGATCGCCAGTTGTTGGATGGTTGACTTATAAAACCGAGTTTCCTTATCAGCTTTTATATCGAGTTTTTTATTTGTCGGGGCTTTCCTAATTGATTCTGGAGCATTAACCGAGATTTTACTCTTCTTCAAATATCGTATACTCCAGCTTTCATCTCGATTATATTTGACTTAATCGCAGTACACCATGACTCATTATCATCTAAGAATTCATTATCCTTATGATTCTTAGGTCTTCATACAAGATCCATAAAGTCAATTCAGTCACCACAATCTTGCCTCGAAGTCTAACTTTACAAGCCTCGACTTTGTAATCTTCATAACCGAGCTTGAACCCTCGCTCTTCATTCTTCAATAACCGAGTCCGTGTCCCTCGCTCTTCGCCTCTTCTAGATAAGCCAACCGAGTCCGTTCCTCGCCGAACTTATCTTCTTCAATCTTATGTTGGTGTGCTCTATTGCTCGAGTTTCTTGTAGAATCTCGCCCGTAGATTAAATCTCGCTTCTTTTCATTTCTCGGTTCCGGCCAGAACTATTACGTTGCTTGTCCGATTTAACTTATACAAATATCGACTATAATAAATCCTATACATTGATATCTAGACTTCTTTTGCTTTGCACTATAACAACTCTAGTTATGACACTTCATCAACGGGGTTAAGAACAATTAACAGATAAGTGATGAATCATCATCAAAACATAAATTTTATTTCCAACAAACTCTTACTTTCGCATTAGCAAGATATGTGCTACGCAAAAATCATGCGATCGAATCGACATTAAGAATAATACATGACATAGGTGGTCGTCAATACATATTACCCACCGGTCGTGAGGTAGCATCATTCATTGTAGGTAGTGATAGTAGTGATAAACAAACTCACGATATTATTGTAAGCACCCATGATAGAATCTACGAAGAATCATTGAGCTACACGATTAATACATGCCACTACAATATCCGTTGCTTTTCTATTCGAAAAGTGATGGATGACGTTGTGGCATCTATTCATTTGCAGCCTCTATGTGAAGAAGACAAAGGGTATCTATGTGTGAGTTCTATGCTTATATAATGCACTATCGTCGAGTCAAGGTACAACTTTAATCAATCCGGAAAATTGTTTCAACAATTAACCATGGGAGATTGGGCAAGCGGCTATTGAACACAATACCCTAAATTACATACAAACTAAAATGTGCTAATTTGCGAGGAGATGTGTATCAAGGCATAGATGCTATCACTTTAGGGGACAATGATGCATCCATGGTGGGGAAAGAGGGTAATATTGTCATCTTCTTTCAAAGGAGGACCGAAGAAATGATGCAACACCATCAGACGCAATGGCAATATGTAGGCACGTATTCACCGTAATCCACAATAGATCGAAATATGTCAAGAATTAAGAACATTTCCCAAACAACCTTCCGTGGACCGTCGTGATGTTGTTGCTAGAGTGTTCTATATAAAGAAAAACGTTTTCACTTGGATTAAATGAAAAATAAACATCTACAAGGTAAAGTGCGTACATGTAATACATATTCACTCGCTTAAGGAATTTTTACACACGTGGTCATTATAATGTCTGACCTTCCATAATTTTTCTAATAACGATTGCATTATCGTTGCATTTTTTTGTAATTGAATTCCAAAACCGTTGATTGCCCCCCACACATATAGATTTACCATTCATCATTGAAGATAAGTCCGTCACTGTAGAAGATATTAATGAATTAATAATTGCAAAAATCCTGATAAAGAATCCGAACCTCTCCTTTATGAATATGTTGTGAAGTTTGTGGTTCATGGTCCATGTGGTGATGCTTACCCAAATGCAAAGTGTATGGTTGATGGAAAATGTTTTTACCATTACCCTAAAATGTTTTGCTAGCAAACGACCATGATCGTAGATGGATTTGTTGTGTACGTACGTAGAACAATTCTTGAAAACAAGTTATGATACACGGTTTTATCTTCAATAATCGGTGGGTTGTTCCTTACAATCTAATTATATTTCTCGAAGGACACGTTGATAACGCCTTAATGGTACCAATAATAATACCCTTATTCACCCCGAATTCTACTCAAGAAATGATAGACAAGCTCGTTATTAGATGGAATATATGTTAAATGCTATGTGAGTGTTTCCGTGATCGTAATTCGTAGATCTATGTTATTTTCCCGAAGATTTGGTATCTCGTTTTGTCTCGTTTTGTGTGTTTGATAGGATGTACCGAATCCTGGAGACATTGGGGAGTGGATCCGGGACCAAAAGGAATATATTGGGCCGAGTGATTTATGTCCAAGAAGAAGCTTCATTTGAAGAAAAGGAGAAAAGTTGGCCCGGTTTACCGAGGGCCAGTCCGGAAAACCGAGGACTTGTTGGATGCGAAACCGATTCTCGCCGCATTATCTAGGTCAATTGTTTTTAGAGAGTCATAATTCGGCCATTGTATCTATATAAGGCCGCATATACTAAGTATTACAAAACTTACAACATTATTATCAATTCTTCAACTATACAATTTTGATGAAATAAAGTTATTCAAGCTTTGGTAGAGTTATTTTACACGGTTTCCTCCCTTCCTCCATCATCTCTAGCTTGAGTAGATCGAGCAAGATCACCATTGTTGATGGTATGAAGTTTTGAAAACGTTCCTTTTTGTCTTCAATTTGGTACATCTGTTCGTATTTATGTGTTTTAGTTAATCTGCATGACTAAAGTCCCCATAATTTACTTATTTTAATCGTAATTGAGCAATGTAAGGAATAGGAAAATCTGACCCCGGTAACCCGGCGGTCTATACCGGTTTACCGAGGCATTATTTAGAAAACCTAAAACTGGGATTCACTACAGCTACGTTGATCGACAGGTTTAATTAATAGTAGGTTAGATCTGGCCAATCTGCTTATTGTAATCGTAAACTGGCATGAAATACAAATAGTGAAGTGCTAATTTTAGACATAGTCTTGATGGACCCTAGAACGTGCCGATCAATGTCGATAGCCGACTAGGCGGGTTAGCGGTAGCGAGTTAGCGCTCGATATCGGCAATTCTAGATCGTTATGCGTACGGGATATTACGGACCAATTAAGGAGGGTAGCTTGCATATAGATTGTCTACTACCATTGTCGGAGTATATGAGTCGAGTTGCACCCGTAGCGTATAATGATAATTAAAACTAAGCTCGTGATTAATTTAAGGAAATTATGTGGGGAAGTAAACGTAACGATTAACTAATCCAAGTTAGTAAACGGGTGAGAAGAGGGGAGGAATACCATGTTTGGTTTCTTATTGTTCATTGTTGGTCAATGACTGATAGCCTAAATAGTAACGACCAACCTTAACCGGCAGAGTACCGGGTCGGAAGCACTATAGAGGTGAGCAAGGTCGTATCCCACGAGGAATCAATCGAGTACCAAAGTCATTCTCATACTTAGTTTAGGTTAATCAAGTTCTGATTATGCTGAAACGATATTTAAACGAGAGATAAAGAAAGAAAGAGACATAGCCAAATCACGATCAAATTGAATACTTTCGCCCCTCTAATCGATTATTTGGGAATGGAGACTACCAACCAACCATCCTAATGCTTATATCGACTCGTTCATGGGTGCAAACTCCTAAGATAGTACTAGACGCCATGCAACAACCTAGTACCCTTTGCCCGGTTCAACAAATCCGCCTTTTAAGGATTTAACCGACCGAAACAAGATTAACGCTCCGTAGCTTGCTCGATTAACACCGACAAACCACGTTACCCAATTGAATCTAAACAACTTAGTCAATTATAAGAAACGATCTTAAAACCCTTTTAACACACCCCTTCGCAACATACATTTCTAAAAGTGGTGTGTGAGTTCATGAATTAGGTGTACGATCTAATTCACGCATTAAGAACAAGTTTTAAGTCATGAATTCATCGATATAACAACAATTAAACACTACCCAATCCCGATTAATCAACTAGAGGGTGATTTCTTCAACTATCACATGATTTGGCTATGTAGTAAATTAGCTACACATTTTATCTACAAAAGCAAGAATCAAGCATGAAATTAAAGCCATAAAACTAAGAAAAACGAAATTGATTACCGATACCGTAGAAATTCGGGTCTAGATCAAGCTCCATCAACACCCATTGTCATTTGGGGAAGAAGGTGAACCAAAATCATACAAAATCCAAGATTCTTCAACTAGAAACTAAGCTAGATTAAGTTAAATCTAAGGGAAATTTGAATAAGAAAGAGTTTAAAGGGGTGAAAAGTGGGAAGAAAAAAGAAGAAAAACGGAAGGGGAGAAGAAGGGAATGAAAAAGTTCTTCCAAAATTCGAAAATTGGGTTTATATGACTGAAAATTTCTATCCGCAATACTTGGTGTGCGCCACTAAAGGTCCGGCGCGCGCCAAACGTCACCGTAGCTATCCGTAAAGTTTTAGCCTTTGCGCCAAACTCACAAAAAGCAGCTCAGAAAAATCACCATAACTTGAGTTGTAGACCTCCGATTGATGTGATGTAAGTTGCGATGGAAAGCTCATTCAATTGTCTACAACTTTCATAAAGACAACAAGTCCATAAAATTCTTGTATATTGGATCAAATTGCTGATGAAGTGAACGTAAGGTGAAAGCAACAATTATTTTTGGTCAATTTCCATCCCCGGGCTTCGATTATGCCACTCTAAGTCTCATGCCTCATCTTCCGGGATTATTAGTCACCTATTTCCTGCATTTCCATACCACAATATACCAAGCATAATCCCGCAAGATAAATAGGGCTCTAATAAATGGCCAAAACACCGTAAAATGGTGAGGTTTTCCATCAATGTGATGGATTACCTCTAAGTAAGTGTGAGATGCATTTTTACCCTATTCGGTCTAAAACTACCCAATACAAGCCAAAAGGGTCGTAAAATGAGGGTTAAAACATACACCGGAGCAAGGTAAAGTTGACTCTCATCAACCACCCCGCACTTAGGGTTTGCTCGCCCTCGAGCAAAATGAGCGTTTTAAAAGAAACCAAAGAGTCAACGTTACACGCGTAGGTCAAACCAATCACATATCAATGATAACCGACAAATAAAAGAATAAATGCATGTAACTTAACCATACCTTATCAAGCACATGGGATGTGAGTGTGTGAATAGCTTCTCTTACTTTACCACGGTTTACCGGTTTGGATTATGAATGCTGTGGTCATTATGACTACACCATAGGCTCATACTTCATAAGCATCTCCACTAATCGGAGCCAAACCGAGGCTAAGCAAGGTCGAGTAGGACTTGCAAGGTTGTAATGTTAGGCTAGGAACGGGGCTAACCGAAGGGAATTTCGGGGAGTAAACAACAAAGAGATAAACACGAGCCGGCTCAATCATGGGTGTACCAACATAAAACGTAGCTAGCTCTACCTTTCTCTAGCTCAAAATGACTATAAAACATGATTCAAGAAGTAGAACGCCATATCGCAATATGTCTCAAGTGTAACGAGGCAAAAAGTATAAGAAATCATATTTCTTCACTAAAAACTCATCCCAAACACCAACATAACAAAAACAAGTCAATACGTGAGTCATAAACACTTCGCTTTGCTTTCTTTGACTCAACCTTTTATTTACCTTTCATGACTTTTTTCTTTTTTTCTCGATTTTTTTATTTTTTATTTTGAACTTGAATTTTATTAGGTTTGAGTCAAAGGCCATCACATACACATAAAATGAATCTAGCTTCTACCCTCCAATATCATGAAATAGCTCGTAAAACACACCAACTCCTATCAAGAATACAAACCACTCTACCACCCCACACTTGTGTAAGCAAGTGTGATATATGAAACGATTAAGCTCAACTTGTAGGGTGTTCAAGGGAATGTAGACCACAAATAAGGCTCAAGGGTCGGGTAATTACGGGCTAAATAACAAAGGCTAAGTGTCGGACGGGGGTCTAACCATCCTATCACGGCTTAGAGGGGTTACCGTGGAATATGTCACGGGATGGCTATTTAGCTCTGGTTGGGTCAAAGAAAATGCCATAACGGTCATCCCAAGCTCTACCAAAGTCGGCCTTTCTATTTCATCTCGAAGTTGATGATATGAGTTCTAGGTAGCCGAATTGTGCCTATATCTACCATAATCGGTCACTAGTTACCATGGTTCATGAAATTGAAGCTATACGTGCATGAAAATCTCATTTCCAATATAAGGTAGTAAGCGAAGTAACATGCATTCAAACATTCACTACACCGTTTATCCTATCAATGTGAAGGATCAACATACGAATGCAACATCAATACCATGAAAAAATTTAAAAAAGTGCTCAAATTTTGCTAAAGAAGTGACCAAACATTAAGCATACAACATAATGGCCAGAAAAATAATGAAGCACATATCAAAGCTAAGCCTACCACCCCCCAATTTAAATGCAACACTGTCCTCAGTGTATAAATGATAAAGGAAAGATGGCTTAGCTTAACCCGGGAGAAAGACGCAAATGAGTGCATATGACATATCCATGAAGCTCCATCTCGTACACCTAAATCCATGAAACCAAGAAACATGAAAATGCATGCACGGGGAACAGCCACCGTGCCAAAAGCAGGCAATGGATAACGAGATATAAGGAAAAGAACCAGTGTCACATACACTTTTATAACGAAACCAAAAGTACCAAACTTGGATCACATGAAATGAAAAGTTAATAAAAAGAGAAGCGTCATCCATGCATAAAATATGTGCCAAAATGATAACAATCCAAGTACGGTACGGGAATGGAAAGGAAGTTTTCACCCGAGAGCTTTTTTCCTAGTCCAAAATTCTCCACTCTCTTACCAAAGTCGTATCCCACGAGGAATCAATCGATTACCAAAGTCGTTTTCGTACTTAGTTTTGGTCAATCAAATGTTTGTTCATGGAAATTTATACTAAAACGATATTTAAACGAGAGATAAAGAGAGAAAGAGATATAGCCAAATCACGATCAAATTGAATACTTTCGCCCCTCTAATCGATTATTTGGGAATGGAGACTACCAACCAACCATCCTAATGCTTATATCGACTCGTTCATGGGTGCAAACTCCTAAGATAGTACTAGATGCCATGCAACAACCTAGTACCCTTTGCCCGGTTCAACGATCCGCCTTTAAGGATTTAACTAACCGAAACAAGATTAACGCTCTAGAGTTGCTCGATTAACACCGACAAACCTCGTTACCCAATTGAATCTAAACAACTTAGTCAATTATAAGAAACGATCTTAAAACCCATTTTCCCACACCCCTTCGCAACATACATTTATAAAAGTGGTGTGTCCGGGAATAATATCTTTGTTTTGATAATGATTTGTCACGTATTTAGTAAGATCACTTACCATGATGATGAACTCATAACTAACTGTTATAGTGCATAATGAAAGAAGAAGCAAGAAATAGTCTAGAGAAAAATGTATAAGTTCTATCTAGAGTATGAACTTTGTATAGGTTGTTTCAGACAAGCATTGTAATAGATAGGAATTAGGCAAACAACTGAGTCACAGCAAGAAAACTGAGTATACATATGAAGAACTGAGGGATCAGACCCAGTCATAAGAAAACTGAAGAAGATAAGTTCGCTGAGGGACACAGACTCAGTTGGCTTATCTAAGAAGACTGAAGAACTGAAGGTCACAGACTCAGTTATTGAAGACTGAAGAACTGAGGTGGCAAACTCAGTTAGAAGCTGATTAAATCATGACTATAAGACGATTCGAGGCAAGTCTGTGGTGACCTGAAACTGAACTATAGAGCATGTAAAGCTGAATAATCTAAAGGACAAAGATTATCAGTTACCAGGAAAAGTAGAAACTAAATGGTGTACCCTGACTTAGTAAATTAAGGTCAGATGTCAAGAATATGAGGTACTCAGTTTTGAAGAAGAGTATAAAACTGAGTTAAGGCCTTGTTTAATTTGAAATAACAAAACGACAAAAGGTCGTACATATGAACGTTGGCTAAACAACAAATGCAACGGCTATAAAATTTATCTGACCGTTACATTGCCCCTATAAATACACGAGAGGCAAGCACTTGAGTGAAGAGATGCGGAAGAAGCTTTACAAAGCATATATCTAAAGATCCGATTCGAGAAAATCGGATTTCATATCTAGAAAAGGGAAGCCAATGGAATTGCCTTGAAGATTACAAAGAAAGATCCAGTAACCCATTAAGGGGGAAGAAGGCATCTTGGAGCTACAACGCCATATCCAGAAGAATCAGACAGCTCACCGAATTAATCTTTTGATTAATTCTAAACCTAACATTTGTGAAGAAGGGTTGGTTGTGCATAGTTTGAGGAGAGCAACTCCACCTTTCCTCATACGGTTGCAACTTGATTGCCACAGCTGTTGGTGCAGTCTGTGGACTGTGTTTGTGTTAGTGGTGAGTTGGTGAAGGAGTCATTCCACCTCCGAAGGATCAGTGTGCAGAGTGAAGGGAGCAATTTTACCTTTCTTCATTATGTGTAGACAGTGAAACTAGGGTGTCGTGAAGGACTGTCATTGAGCTAGGATTTTGTAACAGTTATCTCAAGATTCTAATGATACCTCCTACACCACAGGAGAAGGGGAGACGTACGGGATTACACCACCCGGAACTTCCATAAACAAATTATGTGTCGATTTACCTTACGCATTTATATTTATTGCATAATCACTTTATTACTACACTTAGCAAACATTAGACACTGAGTCAGCACAGAACTGATACATACGAAACTTAGATCTTTATTGACACATTTATTGAACAAAAGGCTTGATCTTATCCGCTGCAAGTTAGTTCGGTTATAGCATCGCCTAAGCTCGAATTAGCTAACTCCTACACTTGGATTAAAGGGCCGGAACGAAACGGAACGAGTCATATTGTACATCGCTTTGATAGTTCAATTTGAGTTTAGTAGAAACTCGGTTCTGGGTACTTTCGCCTTTTGGGAAAGTTTTTGGTGACAAGTTTATTCCCCCCCCCCCCCCCTTCTAAACTTGTGTTAGCCTTTCCAAGGGACCAACGGTGTGTGAGTTCATTAATTAGGTGTCCGGTCTAATTCGCGTATTAAGAACAAGTTTTAAGACATGAAATCATCGATATAACAACTATTAAACACTACCCAATCCCGATTAATCAACTAGAGGGTGATTTATTCAACTATCACAAGATTTGGCGATGTAGTAAATTAGCTACACATTTTATCTACAAAAGCAAGAATCAAGCATGAAATTAAAGCCATAAAACTAGAAGAAAAACGAAATTGATTACCGATACCGTAGAAATTCGGGTCTAGATCAAGCTCCATCAACACCCATTGTCATTTGGGGAAGAAGATGAACCAAAATCATACAAAATCCAAGATTCTTCAACTAGAAACTAAGCTAGATTAAGTTAAATCTAAGGGAAATTTTAGTAAGAAAGAGTTTAAAGGGGTGAAAAAGGGAACAAAAAGGAAGAAAAACGGAAGGGGAGAAGAAGGGAATGAAAAAGTTCTCCAAAAATTCGATCCAAATTGGGTTTATACGACTGAAAATTTCTATTTGCAGCACTTGGTGTGCGCCACTAAAGGTCTGGCGCGCGCCAAACGTCACTGTAGCTATTCAGAGAATTTCAGCCTTAGCGCCAAACTCACAGCAGCTCAGAAAAATCACCATAACTTGCGTTGTAGACCTCCGATTGATGTTATTTAAGTTGTGTTGGAAATCTCATTCAATTGTCTACAACTTTTATTAAGACTGCAAGTCCAGAAAATGCTTGTATCTTGGATCAAATTGCTGATGAAGGGAACGTAAGGTGAAAGCAACAATTATTTTTGGTCAATTTCCATCCCCGGGCTTCGGTTATGCCACTCTAAGTCTCATGCCTCATTTTCCGGGATTATTAGTCACCTATTACCTGCATTTCCATTGCACAATATACAAAGCATAATCCCGTAAGATAAATAGGGCTCGAATAGGGCCAAAACACCGTAAAATGGCGAGGTTTTCCATCAATGTGATGGATTACCTCTAAGTAAGTGTGAGATGCATTTTTACCCTATAATCGGTCTAAAACTACCCAATACAAGCCAAAAGTGTCGTAAATGAGGGTTAAAACATACACCGGAGCAAGGTAAAGTTGACTCTCATCAATGACCGCCTCTATGTTGCTTCTTAATTAGGTTAGAACAAGTTTATACTTATAGTTGCATTGTCTCTCGTGGGATCAACCTTGACTCACATTTACTATATTACGATGTACCTAGTATTCTTGCTATTAATATCGACATTAGTGACTTACATGCGATCACACGTGAATGTTGAAAATTTTGCACATCCTAAGCCGACCAAGTATATTTACAAATACATGTCAAAAGTGGTCGATGGGGAAAATGTGTTATTTACGGAAAACAATAGAGACTCTAATGGACAACCCAAAAATGTAGAGGTCAATGAAATCTAAGAATATTTGGATTGTAGATACATCTCATCCATAGAGGCTTGTTCGAGAATAAACAAAATTGACCTATGAGACGAGTATCCTTCGGTTATATAATTGCAATACCATCTATCGAATCATCAATGGGTTAGTTTTGGAAATGAAGATAGTATATTTTACGTTGTTCATCATGAGAACCTTCATGATATACTGCTAACAAAATGGTTTGAGGCCAACAGAATTAACGTACAATCTCGCACACTAACCTATGTTGAGTTCCTAACAAGATGAGTATGGAATAGTACGTGAAAAATGGACCCAAAGACAAACTCATAAATTCATTAGGAGGTTGCCATACGCACAACCAATATCGGGGAACGTTATTATCTTCGAATGCTACTACAAAAAGTAAAAGGGGAAGAAAGCTTTGATAATCTTGAAATTTATGATTGGGTAACACATCCAACATTTAGATCAGCATGAGTTTCTCTTGGACTTCTAGAAGATGACAATGAATGGGACCTTGCCTTAGGTGCAACATGTATTTTGGGTGGAACTGAGAAGCATGTTCGACACGATGTTAATGTTCTCAGAAGTTATTGAACCTTTGATTTATGGTTAAAACACTATAAAAGTCTAACAGATGATATCCAATACAGACTTCGATGAGGTATAAGAAATTCAATAATCAATGTTAGTGATGTAAAATTGCAAAACCTTGGTCTATTAGAGATAGAAAAGATTTTGAATACGAACGGGCACTCATTATGCAAATTTCCTCCCATGCCAATGTCGTCACATAAAGAAGCTAGTGTTTCAAAAAATATGTTTATTATGGAAGAATTATATTATGACCCTTTTGTGGAGACTGAATTGTTCAAATGCTTGCGTTCAGGGTTAAATAAAGAGCAATTGCTAGCACTTAATAACATTCCTCATTCATATTAACATAAATTAGGTGGGTTCTTCTTCGTTTGTGGCAGTGGTGGTACCGGAAAAATGTATTTGTGGAGAACATTGATTGCTAAGCTTAGATCTGAAAATAAAATTGTCTTATACGTTGCTTCTATGGGCATTTCTGCTTTAAAGGTAGATGATTCATCAACATGACATATCAACTACAACTCTGAGTTAGCTGGACTAATCCATGAAGCTTCGGAAGTTATATGAGATGATGCACCGGCATGGTTTCAAAGTAATGCATAAGAAGTTTTTTGGATATATTGAAACATTCACCTGGTTTTGATCAGAGACTGCCCTTCGATGGGAAATTATTTATTCTTGGTGGTGACCTTCGACGTACCTTACCCATTGTCCCTAAAGGAAGACATGAAGCCACCGTATCAACAACTATTATGCAATCTAGACTATGGAATAGTTAATTGACTTCACATTTCAAAATTTTACAACAACAAACCTTTCTTAAAAGATCGTACACTACTTGCTGCAAAAAATAGTGATGTCTATAAACTAAATGAACTAATGCCGGCATATACTCCGTGTGTTGGCCGTAGATACATGAATGTTGACACTATTTTTCCCAATGATCAACATGGCATCGGGCACAACATTAATCCACCGGAATACCTCAACTCTTTAGATTTTCCTTCCAAGTCATTTTTTAGAGCTCAAGGAAGGATCACATGTGATCCTATTGCGAAATATGAATCTACTACAAGGTTCGTGAAACAGACGCGACTTCAAATTACACGGCTAGATGATAGGGTATTAGAAGCAAGAATTTTAACATGCTCAAATATTGTGATAATGTACTTATTCCTCGAATCACATTGACACCACAAGACACTCATTCACCGTTTCCCATAAAAAGAAGACAAATCTTGTTAAATTATCCCACATTCGGAACTTGTGATTGTTTCACCTACCATATTAAAAGATGGACTTCCCTCACATCACAACCTAGGTATTAGGGATGAGGTTCCTCCTCTTATATAGGTTTGGGCCTAGATTTTCAAAGTGGTATCAGAGCTACCCATGTATTCTGCAAGTGCTGGGCCTCTTTGTTTGACTTACAGTGCCCCATATATGCATTGCGGAACATGTGGCCCAGGCTCTTTATAGGCCCATACTTGAGGGGTGTGTTAAATTGTCCTACATTGAGAATTTGTGATTGTTTATCACCCACCATAGTAAGAGATGAACTCCCTCACCTCACAACCTAGGTTTTGGGAATGAGGTCTCTCATCTTATATGGGTTTAGGCATAAATTTTCTACAATTCCCATTAAGGTTGGCCTATTCTATGACAATCAATAAGAGTCAAGGCCAGACATTAAAAAACGTAGGTGTATACCTTCCGAACCCGGTGTTTTCACATGGCCAGCTATTTGTGTCAATCTCTCGTTTCACCACATCTTATGGGCTAAAACTTCTGGTAGTTAACAAAGATGGTGATCCATTGAATTACACGCAAAATGTAATTTATCGTGACGTGTTTGAATTAAAGGGTATAGTACATTCTTGTATGATTGTTTGCCATTTTGTATCATTTAATATACTAACATTTTAATACAACGCAATATTCATTATTATTCATCGTGTATTTTTGCATTAATTTACCATTGGTTTCCTTTTTTTTTTTTATTAATGTGGGAATAAAGCGCACCTTTTATAGTTTTACTAATTTCTATATATATGTTCTATTGGATATTGTTCCATTCATACGCATTGTTGTACATATATATCTACAATGATGGGCTGCTTAGAACAAAGTAAGCATTTTGCACCTCTAGATTCGCTGCACACCAGGAGACATGATTGGGTCGTTAACCGAAGGATGAATAATAGACGGTCCATACTTTAAAAATAGATGAATAATCGAAGGATGAATAATAGACCTTCGATTAATCAAGTAATAGACCGTTTTTTCAAGTATGGTAAGTTACTAATTTCAAAATGCTTAGAACAAAGTAAGCATTTTGCACCTCTACAATATGATACCCCGATCATCGTGGGATAACCCTTACATCGGAAAAAGAATACACATTTCCTTCAACTAATTCTTTAGCAAAGTAACTTATACATGTCTCGGTCTTTAATAAATCCTTACATAAAGAATTTCTATAAAATGATCAAGTATTAGACCGTTTATTAAATATGATAAGTTGATTGTTTAAAATGCGTGAAATATTAGCTTACATATTTATCAATGCACGATGTGTACAATCCTCTAGGGTATTGGTTAATCACCCTGAATAATCGAACCTTAATGACCCAAGCATGTCTCTGAGGGTGTAGTGAATCCAGAGGTGAAAAATTCATAGTTTGTTCTGAGCGAAACATTGTCAATCAGTGTAGATATATAATTACAACAATGCGTTTGAATGGAACAATATCCAATAGAACTTATATATAAAAATAAGTAAAACTGTAAAAGATGCACTTTATTCCCATATTAATAAAAAAAGGAAACAAAAGGTACAATAACGCAAAAAGACACGATGAATAAAAATGAATATTGTGTTGTATTAAAATGTTAATGTATTAAAAGATACAAAAGAGCAAACAAGCATACACGAATGCACTAAGACCTATAATTCAAACACTTCACGATAAACTACACTTTTCTTGTAATTTCATGGGTCACGATCTTTGTTAACTACAAGAAGCTTTAGCCCAAAAGACGCGGTGACACGTGAAATTGCCACATATAATTGGTCATGTGAAAACACCAGGTTCGGAAGGTATACACCTATGTTTTTCAATGTCTCACCGTGAATCTTATGGATTGTCAACGCCAACATTAATGGGTTCTGTCTTCATTTTATGGGAAATGGTGAATGTGTGTCTTGTGGTGTCAATGTGATTCAAGTAATAAGAACTTTATCACCCACATTTGACTCTGCAAAAATCCGTGCTTCTAATACCCTATCACCTAGTCATGTATTTTGAAGTCATGTTCCATTGCACAAACACAATAGTTGATTCTGATTTCGCAATAGGATTACATGTGCTCCTTCATTGAGCTCTAAACAATGAATTGGAATTCCTAGAAAATCTAAAGAGTTGAGGTTTTCCGGTGGATTAATGTTGTGCTCAATGTCATGCTGATCTTTGGGACAAATAGTGTCGACTCATGTATCTACCGCCAACTCCCGGAATAGATGCCAACATCATTTCATTTAGTTTATTGACATTACTTTTTTGGAGCAAGTATTGCACGATCTTTTAAATTAGTTGTGCAATTGTAACATTCTAAAAGATTCGGGTATGTGAAGTCAATTAACTCACGCAATACGTCATCACCGTTTTTGATCAAAAACTCATCGGGTATTTGAAACCGATTTGTTTCACCTATATTGGACAATGATATGGAACGAACATTTCCATCACCAATTGACAAAATCAAATTTGTGAAATCACGAGTTGTTGACGTGTTGCGTTTGATATATTATTAGAAAAAACACGCAGTTTCTCGTCGGTTGTAAAACTTGACAATCCCTCCAAATTTTTGATTGCATAATAGTTGCGATACAATGGCTTCCCGTATTCATTTAAGGACAACGGGCAAGGTCTTACAAATGTCACCCGAGGAACAAATAATTTCCCACCGAAAGGCGCTTTGATCAAAACCAGGTGAATGTTTTTATATATCCAAAAGGTCTTGTGCACTACTTCAAAAACATGCCGGTGTATCATGGGTGCCTCATCCCATATAACCATTGAAACTTCACGGATTAGTCTAGCTAACCAGTAGTTTTAGTTGATATGGAATGTTGATGAATCATTTAACTTTATGGATGTTTGTTTATAAGGACTAGTTTGAACACTTAATAGGGATTCCCACCACTATTCCTCCCATAATCTCTATCTCTCCGACCGTCTAAAAGTCCTTTAATTTCACAATAACATGACAGGGGACGAATGGGTTGTTGCTATTTCCAATCTCGTGAACCATGCCCCTAATCTGGAGGATTTTCGATGCTCATCAACAAGGTTGGGATCCGATGGTGGGGTGGCACTAGATGAAGCACTAGGTAGCTGCCCTCACCTAAAAAAGCTTGATCTGAGAGATAACATGTTCGGCATTGAAGCAGGAATTGCTCACCGCCTCTTCCTCCCATGGCTTCTTCGAACTCACCGTCCACTCCATTTCTTCCGAATTAGCTCTCTTAGCTGAGTTAGATTCCATTTCTCTTTTCAATCTCACTCACGATGAAATCCTTGATTAGCTAGAATAGTTCTTAATAATTCATGTTCTTTGCTGCTCACATAAAGAAACAGAAAAAATTGAACGGAATTTCACTTTCCATTTTTAAGATTAAATAAAGTGTTCATATAAGTAGTCCGACCATTAGCCTCCTTAGTTATTCTTGCTATTCTGTGCTTTTATATCTTTATATCTTGTGTTGTGTCTACACATTAATTTGATTCTGAATATTGTTTATTTTTCTACCTTTAATTTTTTTTAAAATTCTTTTCCCCTAATGTTTCTTGACTGCTACTTGATATTAATTAATAATGTGATTTGCCTTATCTATATTTCAGTGTGCAACAGCAAAATGTTCTGGCAAATAATTTAGGGATGTTGTAGGACGATTGTGAGATGGATAATACTGGCTCTATGTGAGAATGCTTCCAGTTTTCCGAAGAACTGGCCGCTCGGTTACGACGCCGGCGACGACGATGATGTAAACGAGAGCGCCGGTAGTGAATCTGAATCACTCTGTTTTGACTCGGATTGTCCAAATGAGTCAACTCGGTCGGAGCCGAGCTCACTCGTGATTTTACTTGTGAGATGAAGAAGATTGGACTGGAGGTTGTGGAAGTTGTATTTTGCGCATTGGGTTTTGGGGATTTAACTCGTGGAGTTTGTGGTTTAATGTGGGTCTTAAATCAAGGTGGTGGTTCAAAGAATATACCAAATATGGCGGTCGGATGTATCCGTATTTTGTGAAGTTTTCCTAGTGTTCTTGGGCTATCCAAGGATAACATAAGGGTACAGTTGAAATTTTTCATGACTGAACTTGGTTATGGTCCTGAATTCTTGATAAAGAATTCTGTGCTTTTTTGTATGAATCTCGAGAAGATGAAGCTGAGGAATCAAATGCTAGAATAGTTCTTAAAAGTGGTATCCAAATTGGTGCAGTGACATGAATTTGACGGTTGGTTGAGTATGATTTGAAATAAAATTGGTGCAGTGACATCTATGTCACTGCATTTACAATTAGAGAATTGATGCAGTGACATTGATGTCACTGCATATACAATTTGATACACAAATTTGGTAACTTTGTCAAATAAATGTAGTGTCATTCACATTAGGAGTGTAATCGAGCTGAGTCGAATCGATACTCCTTACGGCTCGATTCGACTAAAAAAGTTTGGGTTTGATGAGGTCATAAGAAGGCAAGACCGAACTTAACTCGCTAAGTACTCGATATAGCTCGACTCGGCTCTTAAGGTCGATTATTTTCTTAGAATTCATTTAATTTTTAATAAAATATAACAAGATCGATCTCGACTCGTCTAATAGTGGTCAATGCATCGCGGTGTCATTACATCACGGTTGTTAGTGCATCGCGGTGTCACTTCATCGCGGCATCTTTGCATCGGGAGTGGTCACTACATCGCGGTGTCTCTGCATCGGGGGTGTCTCTGCATCGTGGGTGGTCACTGCATCACGGTGTCTCTGCATCGCGGTGTCACTTCATCGCGGTGTCTCTGCAATGCGGTGTCTCTACATCGCGGTGTCACTTCATTGCGGTGTCTCTGTACCGTGGTGTCACTTCATCACGGTGTCTCTGCATCGCGGTGTCTCTGTATCGGGGGTGTCTCTGCATCGGGGGTGGTCACTGCATCGCGGTGTCACTTCATTACAGTGTCTCTGCATCGCGGTGTCATTCCATCGCGGTGTCTATGCATCGGGAGTGGTCACCGCATCGTGGTGTCTCTGCATCAGGAGTGGTCACTCATTGCAGTGTCTCTGCATCGCGGTGACTCTGCATCGCGGTGACTCTGCATCGGGGTGGTCACTGCATTGCGGTGTCTCTGCATCACGGTGTCACTTCATCGCGGTGTCTCTGCATCGCGCTGTCACTTCATCGAGGCGTCTTTGCATCTGGGGTGTCACTGCATCACAGTGTCTCTGCATCGGGGGGGTCACTGCATCACGGTGGTCAATACGTCGGGGGGTTAATGCGTCGCGGTGGACAATACGTCGGGGCGGTCAATGCGTCGCGGCGGTCAATGCGTCGAGCTGGTCAATGTGTCGCGGTGGTCAATGCGTTGGGGTGGTCAATGCGTCGTGGTAGTCAATGACCACCCCAACGCATTGACTACCACGACGCATACAGGAAAAAGAAGGGAAAAAAACAACCCAAACGTCCGGCAAAAGGGACAAACAAATAAAATAAATCAAATACATAAACAACAACAAACAAATACCTTTTTTTTTTGCCTTTTTATATATAAATATATTATTTGGGTTGTTTGGTCCATGTATTAATAAAATGTTCTTATAACCAAATAAGATTCCTTAGTATCCTATTTGACTAATTAAGTCTAATATGTGTCCTTTTGGAAATTTTCCCCTTAACTTTATAGGAACCTTGAAGCGTGAATGTGCCATTTGTCCTACTGGTAGTAGTAACGCAGAAATTCTCAAAGAAGCAACGAATAAGGCAATTTTATTTTCAGATCTAAGCTTAGCAATCAATGTTCTCCAAATATGAAAAGTTGATTGTTTAAAATGCATGAAATATTAGCTTACATCTTTATCAATGCACGATGTGTACAATCCTCTAGGGTATTGGTTAATCACCCTGAATAATCGAACCTTACCGACCCAAGCATGTCTCTCGTGGTGCAAAGTGAATCCGAGGTGAAAAATTCATAGTTTGTTATGAGCGAAACATTGTCAATCAATGTAGATATATAATTACAACAATGTGTTTGAATGGAACAATATCCAAATTGAACTTATATATAAAAATAAGTAAAACTCGTAAAAGAAGCACTTTATTCCCATATTAATAATAAAGGAAACCAAAGGTACAATAACGCAAAAAGACACGATGAATAAAAACGAATATTGTGTTGTATTAAAATGTTAATGTATTAAAAGATACAGAAGGGTAAACAATCATACACGAATGCACTAAGACCTATAATTTAAACACTTCACGATAAACTACATTTTTCATGTAATTTCATGGGTCACGATCTTTCTTAACTGCAAGAAGCTTTAGCCCAAAAGGCGCGGTGACACGTGAGATTGCCACATACAGTTGGTCATGTGAAAACACCGGGTTCGGAAGGTATACACCTATGTTTTTCAATGTCTGATCTTGAATCTTATGGATTTTCATAGAAAACGCGAACATTA
Source organism: Gentiana straminea (assembly GCA_036785695.1). NCBI lineage: Eukaryota > Viridiplantae > Streptophyta > Magnoliopsida > Gentianales > Gentianaceae > Gentiana > Gentiana straminea. Next base: position 2,959,872 of record JAVUPR010000278.1, on the reverse strand, counting down.
ATGGGAACTGTCTTCATTTTATGGGAAATGGTGAATGTGTGTCTTGTGGTGTCAATGTGATTCAAGTAATAATAACTTTATCACCCACATTTGACTCTGCAAAAATCCGTGCTTCTAATACCCTATCACCTAGTCATGTATTTTGAAGTCATGTACCATTGCACAAACACTATAGTTGATTCTGATTTCGCAATTGGATTACATGTGCTCCTTCATTGAGCTCAAAACAATGAATTGGAATTCCTAGAAAATCTAAAGAGTTGAGGTTTTCCTATGGATTAATGTTGTGCTCAATGTCATGCTGATCTTTGGGACAAATAGTGTCAGCACTCATGTATCTACGGCCAACTCCCGGAATGGATGCCAACATCATTTCATTTAGTTTGTTGACATTACTTTTTTTGGAGCAAGTATTGCACGATCTTTTAAATTAGTTGTGCCGTTGTAACATTCTAAAAGATTCGGGTATGTGAAGTCAATTAACTCACGCAATACGTCATCACCGTTTTTGATCAAAAACTCATCGTGTATTTGAACCCGATTTGTTTCACCTATATTGGACAATGATATGGAACGAACATTTCCATCACCAATTGACAAAATCAAATTTGTGCAATCATAGAGTTGTTGACGTGTTGCGTTTGATATATTATTAGAAAAAACACACAGGGTTTCTCGTCGGTTGTAAAACTTGACAATCCCTCCAAATTTTTGATTGCATAATAGTTGCTGATACAATGGCTTCCCGTATTAATTTAAGGACAACGGGTAAGGTCTTACTAAAGTCACCCGAGGAACAAATAATTTCCCACCGAAAGGCAGTCTTTGATCAAAACCAGGTGAATGTTTTCATATATCCAAAAGGTCTTATGCACTACCTCAAAAACATTCCGGTGTATCATGGGTGCCTCATCCCATATAACCATTGAAACTTCACGGATTAGTCTAGCTAACCCGTAGTTTTAGTTGATATGGAATGTTGATGAATCATTTAACTTTATAGGAACCTTGAAGCGTGAATGTGCCATTTGTCCTACCGGTAGTAGTAACGCGTAAATTCTCAAAAAAGCAACGAATAAGGCAATTTTATTTTCGTATCTAAGCTTAGCAATCAATGTTCTCCAAATATGATAAGTTGATTGTTTAAAATGCATGAAATATTAGCTTACATCTTTATCAACGCACGATGTGTACAATCCTCTAGGGTATTGGTTAATCACCCCGAATAATCGAACCTTAAAGACCCAAGCATGTCTCTCGGGTGCGTTGAATCCGCAGGTGAAAAATTCATAGTTTGTTATGAGCGAAACATTGTCAATCAATGTAGATATATAATTACAACAATCTGTTTGAATGGAACAATATCCAAATTGAACTTATATATAAAAATAAGTAAAACTGTAAAAGATGCACTTTATTCCCATATTAATAATAAAGGAAACCAAAGGTACAATAACGCAAAAAGACACGATGAATAAAATGAATATTGTGTTGTATTAAAATGTTAATGTATTAAAAGATACAAAAGGGCAAACAATCATACACGAATGCACTAAGACCTATAATTTAAACACTTCACGATAAACTACATTTTTCATGTAATTTCATGGGTCACGATATTTGTTAACTGCAAGAAGCTTTAGCCCAAAAGGCGCGGTGACACGTAAGATTGCCACATACAGTTGGTCATGTGAAAACACCGGGTTCGGAAGGTATACACCTATGTTTTTCAATGTCTGACCTTGAATCTTATGGGTTGTCAAAGAAAACGCAAACATTAATGGGAACTGTCTTCATTTTATGGGAAATGGTGAATGTGTGTCTTGTGGTGTCAATGTGATTCAAGTAATAAGAACTTTATCACCCACATTTGACTTTGCAAAAATCCGTGCTTCTAATACCCTATCACCTAGTCGTGTATTTTGAAGTCATGTACCATTGCACAAACACTATAGTTGATTCTGATTTCGCAATAGGATTACATGTGCTCCTTCATTGAGCTCTAAACAATGAATTGGAATTCCTAGAAAATCTAAAGAGTTGAGGTTTTCCGGTGGATTAATGTTTTGCTCAATGTCATGATGATCTTTAGGACAAATAGTGTCAGCACTCATGTATCTACGGCCAACTCCCGGAATGGATGCCAACATCATTTCATTTAGTTTGTTGACATTACTTTTTTTTGAGCAAGTATTGCACGATCTTTTAAATTAGTTGTGCCGTTGTAACATTCTAAAAGATCCGGGTATGTAAGTCAATTAACTCATGCAATACGTCATCACCGTTTTTGATCAAAAAGTCATCGGGTATTTGAACCTGATTTGTTTCACCTATATTGGACAATGATATGGCACGAACATTTCCATCACCAATTGACAAAATCAAGTTTGAGAAATCACAGAGTTTTTGACATGTTGCATTTGATATATTATTAGAAAAATCACGCAGGTTTCTCGTCGGTTGTAAAATAGTTGCTGAGACAATGGCTTCCCGTATTCATTTAAGGACAACGGGTAAGGTCTTACTAAAGTCACCCGAGGAACAAATAATTTCCCACCGAAAGGCAGTCCTTGATCAAAACCAGGTGAATGTTTTCATATATCCAAAAGGTCTTATGCACTACTTCAAAAACATGCTAGTGTATCATGGGTGCCTCATCCCATATAACCATTGAAACTTCACGGATTAGTCCAGCTAACTTGTAGTTTTAGTTGATATGGCATGTTGATGAATCATTTAACTTTATAGGAACCTTGAAGCATGAATGTGCCAATTATCCTACTGGTAGTAGTAACGTAGAAATTCTCAAAGAAGCAACAAATAAGGCAATTTTATTTTCGCATCTAAGCTTAACAATCAATGTTCTCCACGTACATTTTTCTCATACCACCATTCCAAAGAACATAGAAGAACCCACCTAATTTATGTTCATATGAATGAAGAATCTTATTAAATGCTTGTAATTACTCTTCATTTAACCCTGAATGCAAGAGCTCAAACAATTCAGTCTCCAAGATAGGTCATAATCTAATTCTTCCCTAATAAGCATTTTTCTAGAAACACTGGATGCTTCATGTGATGGCATTGGCATCGGAGGAAATTCACATAATGAGTGCACGTTCGTATTCGCATCTTTTCTATCTCTAATAGACCAAGGTTTTGCAATTATGCATCACTAACATTGAATGTTGAATTTTGTATACCTCATGGAAATCAAATATTCGGTAACTTCGAGAACATTAACATCGTGCGTAACATGCTTCTCAATTCCACATAAGATGCCCAAACACATGCTTCACCTAAGGCCAGTCCCATTCGTTGTCATCTTCTAGAACTCCAAGAGAAACTCATGTTGATTTAAATGTTGGATGTGTTACCCCATCATATGTATTAAGATTATCAAAGCTTTCTTCCCTTTTTAATTTATGTAGTAGCCTTAGAAGATAATAACGTTCCCTGATATTAGTTGTGCGTATGGAAACCTCCTAATGCATTTATGTCTTTGGGTCCATTTTTTCGCAGTATTATTCCATACCCATCTTTTTGGGAACTCAACATAGATTAGTGTCCGAGCTTGTACGTTAGTCCGGTTGGCCTCAAACCATTTTGTTAGCATCGTATCATGAAGGTGATTATGATGAACAACGTGAAATATATTATCTTCATTTCCAAAACTAATCCATTGATGATTCGGAAGATGGTATTGCAATCTTATAATCGAAGGATACATCGTCTTTGTGGGTCAAATTCGTATATTCTCCCACAAGCCTCTATGGATGAGATGTACCTACAATCCAAATATTCTCAGATTTCATTGACCTCTATATTTTTGGGTTCTGCATTAGAGTCTCTATTGTTTGTTGTTCATAATTAACACGTTTCCTGACCAGACCTTTCACATGTATTTGTAAATATGCTTGGTCAGCTTAGGATGTGCAAATTTTTCAACATTCACATGTCCTTCGAGACAAAGCAATAAAATTGATCGGAAGGAACAACCTACTGATTATTGAAGATAAAACAGTGTATTTAACTTGTTTTGAATCGACCATATGTTTGTACACAACAAACCCATCTGCAGTCATGGTCGTTTACTGGCAAAACTTTTTAGAGTAATGTATAGAACATTTCCATCACCATACATAGTGAACTTGGGTAAGCATCACCACATGGACAATGAAGCATAAACTTCACAACATATTCGTAAGGGAGAGGGTTGGATTCCTTAACCGGAAGTTCTACACTTATTAATTCATCACCATCTTCTATAGTGGCATGCTTATCTTTATTTACGAATGTTAAAGCTATATGTGTGTGGGGAAATCAACATTGTTGGAATTCAATTACGTAAAAATTATTCAAAGATAATGCAATCGTTAATAGAAAATTGTGGAAGGACAGACAATATAATGACCACGCTATAAAAAAATTCTCAAAAAGTGAAAATTCCGTAAGATGTTTATTTTTCATTCATCCATTAACCGTTTTTTCTTTATACGGAACACTCTAGCAACAATATCAAGACAGTCCTCAAAACGTTGACCGAGAAATCTTCTTAATTCATGACTTATTTCAATCCATTATGGATTACAGGTGAAGGTGAGAACTAGATCTGGAGCTCCGAAGTGCCTACATATTGTCATTGCGTCTAGTGTTGCATCATGTTCCTCGGTCCTCCTGTGAAAGAAGATGGAAATATTACCCTCAATCCCACCATGGATGCATCGTTGTCCCCTACAGAGTTAGCATCTTCAATGCATTGGTACACATCTCCTCGCATATTAGCTTGATTAATTCATACATAATTTAGGGTATTGTGTTCAATAACTGCCCAACAATCTACAGTTGATTGTTGAAACAACCTTCCGGATTGGATTAAAGTTGTACCTTTACCCTGATGATAATGAATCCTATAAGCATAGAACTCACGCGTATATAGATACCATTTCTTTCTTCTCATAGAGTCTATACATGAATAAATACCACAACGCAATCCATCAGTTCCATATGGAAAAAGCAACAGATATTGTAGTGGCATATATGAAGGGTGTCAGTCAGTGATTTTTCGTAAACATCTATCATGGATGCTTACAATCATATCGTGAGTTTGTTTATTGCTAATGTCACCACATACAATCAATACCGCTACTTTGCGATCGGAGTGGAGTATGTATTGACGACCACCACTGTCATGTATGATTCTTAATGTCAATTCAACTGCAGGTTTGTTGCATAGCACATCTTTTCCTAATCCGAAAGTAAGCACATAAGGTTTGATACCATCAAACATATCCTTTAAACCCTGAATAATTTCCATGTCTAAATCTGATATAGATCCACGTCCTCCGTAACTATGTTCACTCTGTTATCTAATTCGTTTTCTATATCATGAATATACAATTGTATGAATTTGAAACGTTCCCCTTAAGTTGGTAAAAGTGAACCTATCAAGTGGTAATCTTCTCCACTAATTTGAAACGTATGTGGTACTCGTGTATTCGTTATAGAATCATCAATCATTTCTCCTATTGATATAAAAGAGAACATCAAATTTTATGATCTGATGTGTTCTCTAAACCTCGGATTTGAAAGTAAGTTGTTCAGCTGGGTTGGAGTTTGGGGTAGTGATGACGGTCAAAATATACCCGTAAAAGTCATAAACATTATCCTTAAATCAAGCCTAATAATATATATTTTATGTTAAATCACATGTGTATATTGATTATTTAATGTTACGTGATTTATAGAATATAAATTGGTATTTATCCGTTTTTATCATTTAAATACAATTTACTGTGCAATAAATGTTTATTTTGTAGATAAAGATAAATTGGAGATTTTCTACCAATGAAGAAGATAAATTTCAAGGCAATTCAAAGTGGAATCGGATTAAATTGAGGATAAATATCGAAGCGGCACGACGAAGAGGAGAATACGGGATACAAGAGCCGCCGAGCCAATCCAATTTTGGAGGACTCGCCGGCGCAAGCCTCCCGTTCGCGGGGGCGAGCCCCTCTCGCCTATCCGGATTAGCTTTGAATTATCCTAACGCGTTTTCGTACTTCATTTGGATTTAGGAAACCTATCTCGCATCGGTTCGGCTTATCCCATGCGAATTCTTACTCCTATATATATATTTGTACTAGTTCATTAGCAAAAACACACCTTACACAACTCATAATAAAGTTCTCAGTTTTTCTCAGAGTGGTTTTTATACAAGTTCTGCAATTATGTAAGTTCTTGTATTTATTTTCTCTTAGTTTTTATAATTAATTTCCCAATTATTATTTATCGGTTGAGATTGTTATTTCTTAGTTAAATGATGTAGATCTAGGATTTAGACGTGAGGCAGTGGGGATTCCTCGTCTATAAGGAGCCGCACGCCCACGCCTATGTCTCGTGATATATGTATGACTTTATTTTGATCAATAATCGTGTTTCTAGTAGATCTATATAATTACTTTATTAATTTCTATTTTATCCGGTACGTATAGAGAAACGCTAAGATTTAGTTGTTCGCCGAGTCAGTCTAGCCACGTCTTTATGCTGTGATTGTCCATTTAGAATTTCTTATCTTAGTAGGTATGGCTACGGCTACGTTGCTCGTCTGTTTTAATTAGCATATTATTAGGAAATACCAATATAGTGCTCCTAGGTCGGCTTATGAATTGATCTTCCGGGACTTTCAGCGAGATCTAGATCTGTTCTGTATTTGGGAATTGCTAGCACCTAGTTATACGTACATTGTAGATTAAAAGGAGACCTAAAAAGTAAATGTTAATGGGACATAGACTGATGCGATCGCTTAGGAAGTACGTCTAACCACAGGAATGTTGCCTAGGTGAGGAATACGGTTAATATCGGCATCCCTAGTTTTGTAAGCGTGCAAGTTATATGAGATGGAGGCCTAAAAAGCAAAGTCACGTAATGTAGCATAGTGATCTAGATGGCCTACCCGGAGCTAGATCTATTTTAGGGGATGACTCACGTAGCCACTATAAAAGAGATACGAATCGGGTTAATAGTTAGTGAGTCTAGTTTATTTATATAGAATCTCTAGATCCAAACGATAACATAATAATTGGGGAGGTTAATTATGTTGTATTTATTTATGTTGTGTCGAGTCGTGTCAATTTATCTTTTCTTGTCCTTTGTTGGTCATAGACCGTTTTTATGTGCTTGACAAGCTTAATTAATTATTTATAAAATGACCCACAATTGGTTCCCTGTGGGATCGACCTTGATTCGCTATAGCTATACTACGATGGACCTAGTCCTCTTGCTAGTATTGGTTTATGGTGGTGAAGTATTTTATTATCACTTGATCAACGTCATCAAGTTTTTGGCGCCGTTGCCCGGCAATGGCACCAAAAACTTGATGACGTAGGTCAAGTAATTAAAATACTCGATACCTAAATAACACACTAGCAAGAGAACTAGGTTCAATTGTAGTATAGTTAGATAGAGTCGAGGTCTATCCCACAGAGACTCGGCTTAAACGAAATATAACTTATTAAACTAAAAACAAATTAAAGGCGGTCTACGACCAACAAATAACGTAGAATTAAAATTGACACAATAGAAACACAAAACCAATTCACAAGACACAACGACACTAAGACACTTATTTTTATAGGTTTTATAAATGATTAACAAACGGTATTGATAACGCTAGTAGTAATTACTCCCTCATGCTATGCAGATTGACGACGAGACAAAATAAGACATTTAAGACTAATTATTCTGACTACGGGAGTCATCCCCTAAAATAGATCTAGCTCCGGGTAGGCCATCTAGATCATCGTGTCTCCATTACCTGACTTCACATTTTTAGTCTCCATCTCATAAAACTTCTGACACAATTACGAAACTAGGGATGCCGGTATAAACCGTAACCTCATCTAAGCAACCTTCCTATGGTTAGGCGTACTTCTTAGACACCGATTCAATCTCTGTCCTATGTAACAATCACTTTTTGGGTCTCATGTTAAATTACGATGACAAATAATTAAGTTGATCAAGTTTAATTACTCGTTTGAATTACAAAGCGAGAGAACCCGACGTAGTCGAAGCCGTTCACGTACAAATCAAGAACATCACGATCTTGCCACCGGCGAGACATAGGCTCGCCGCGCAAGCTCGGATCGAACCGTATTTGCTCGTGAAACGTCTTTTACGTCTCAGATCTACATAAACATGGGTTCGTTAATTAACTACATTACGAAATCAATACACAAACGACTACTCCATCACGAAATAAATTAGATCTATGAATAAAGATTGCATAATTGAGTAGATATTACCCTCGAAGACGAGCATGATTCCCACTCCTCGATACAATCTCTAACCGGCGATTCTAACGACTCCGTAATGAAAGAACATAAAATAAAGAAAACATCTATTGAAAATAAAACAAATGTTGTGAATTGTATTTTGCTAAAGTATTCTAGAGTGTGTAGAGTGTCTTTTAAATGAAATTCGTACAGCTCTATTTATAGGGGTTCAAGCTGATTTAGAGATATATTTCAAAATATCAAAACAATTAGAGATAACTCCCGGCCGATCTCCCGACGAAGCAGGACTCGCCCCCAGTGAGATAGGGGCTCGCTGCCAGCGAGTTCAATAATTTCTGATTGGCTCGCTGGCTCTTGTCATGCCTTACTCCACGTTTCGAGCTGCTCCGGTATTTATCTTCAACGCACTCCGATTCTAATATTAATTTCCTTTGAGATTTAATTCCTCCAATAATAGATATCTTCCGATTTATCACAATCTACAAAATAAATTTTTATCCCAAAGTAAATCATATTTAAATAATAAAAACGGATAAATACCAAATTATATCTTATAAATCACACAACACAAAATAATCAATATAAACTTGTGATTTAATATAAAATATATATTATTAATCTCGATTTAAGGACAATGTTGATGACTTTTACGGGTATAATTTGACCGTCATCAACTACCCCCCACTTAGACTTTGATCGTCCCGAACAAAGCATCAATAAGTCATTCCCCAAGTCAACATTTTCCATGGTCAAATCATACTTACACAAGAAACTCGAGTCTACTCATACCACTCATGCTCATAAGGTATCCATTATTCACTACTCACTATGGACCGAAGTGATGTGTGCATGTGCATTAAGTTTTATGTATTCGTGGCACGATTAAAGTTTATGCTAACTTCGCAGCCTTAACCTACCAACATCGCATTCCCACTTCTTAAGCCTCGCAATGGGTAAAAACATGGTGCAATAAGAAAGTGCGTCATCCATAAGGTTTTTGGACTCGGAGACCGAGAAAATACTCAAAGTCTCTTAAAATTTTGAATTTCTTCGTATTTTCATAATTTCATGCTTTACCACTTCTCAAGAAAGAAACTTGCTTTAAAGGTAAGTATGAATTGCAAGAATCCCTCTCTCATGGATTAGTGGAAGCATTGAATATTACCACAAGCGTGGGGCTACTTTGGTAATGTTACTACAAGCCCAAATCTGTTTAACGCATTGTCAAAACACGGATAATTCTCAATCTTATTACTCCGCTTTGATGGCCGTAAGATAAGAATATATCCGCGTATAAATATTGACACTAAGTCCGCATAACCAATCATCTACGCAATGTACATATAATTCTTCTTAGTTAATTATTATAATTTGTGCGGTATTCGTCGATTCAAATTGAGTAGTCAAATAATAAATAACTACTTGCAACAGTTGGCATGAATATCCTTAAGTTTACATTCACATAAGTATAAAATGATCACGTATTCATGCAACTTGGTTCATTTCCTATTAATTCTATGTATAAGAACTCACAATTCTAAGGGTACGAGATAATTAATTTGGCATTTATTCAATTTTCTTCATTTTTCACCGTTTCGTTCAATTTATTCCAATTATAACACATCATAGCTAAGTCTTCTACCCCCCACTTAAACTTGGCAATGTCCCCAATGACAAAGAAAGTAGAATCTAAGAAAAAGACTTAGCTCTGGAAACGGCTCTCAAGTAGATGCAGAATATAGGAGCGATCCAAGCACGTCGTGGAGAAGCAAACAAAACCCTGTTTAAGCAAACCAAACAGAAACTCCACGAAACCGTTAATAACATGTCAATGGAAGTTATAAAATAAGGTGGCAGTAGTTAGATATAGAATATCCAAAAACAAATTAATCCAGTTTATTTCATACAACCAACGACAAGGAAAACCAAAGAGTTAAAACTACAAAACTCACATGGCGGCTATCAAGGAAAAAACCTCGTTTATTCTGAACTTAGAATCGGAACATGGCGAGATGAAAAAAAACCTTAACAGTCTCATGCTACTTTATTCAAACAAAACAAAAGTAAAACATAGTTTTCAAGAAATAGTTCTGAGGTTATAGTCGCCAGCTCGACTTAATTCAACGATGGTCTAATGATAGATGGGATCTTCGAGAGTGAAGACATCCTCCTCCTTCCCTTGACCAAGACCAATGTAAAGTTTCACACGGTGTCCACTAACCACAAAGGTGGATTGATCTTTAAGGTTCAATAATTCAACAGCTCCAGAAGGGAAAACCTTACTCACTTGATAAGGGCCATACCATCGTGATTTTAACTTGCCAGGAAAGAGTCTCAAGCGTGAATTGTAAAGAAGAACCTGATCGCCTTCCTAAAATGTGCGGTCTAATATCTTCTTATCATGAAATTCTTTGTGCGCTCCTTAAATATTTTTGCATTCTCATAAGCTTCCAGACGAAACTCCTCTAGGCGAGTCAATTCCAACAATCTTCTTTCTCCAGCTAAACTCTCATCAAAATTCAACATACGTGTAGCCCACATGGCACGGTGTTCAAGTTCAACCGGTAGATGACATGCTTTTCCAAAAACAATCTTATAAGGGGACATACCAATAGTCGTCTTATACGCAGTCCTATAAGCCCATAAAGCATCATCTAACCTCAGCGACCAATCCTTTCAAGTCGTATTCACAGTTTTCTCCAAAATGCGCTTTATTTCTCGATTTGTAACCTCAACTTGTCCACTTGTTTGAGGGTGATAAGCAGTAGCTAGCTTGTGTCTAACCCCGTACTTAATCATCAACTTTTCAAACGGCCTATTACAAAAATGGCTTCCATTATCACTAATAATGGAACGAGGGGTTCCAAACCGCGTAAAGATATTTTTCTTTAAGAACTTCAGTACAACTTTCGCATCGTTAGTAGGCGAAGTAATGGCCTCAACCCATTTGGACACGTAGTCGACCGCCACTTAGATATAGCGGTTGGACAAAGACGAAGTAAATGTTAGGAAATCTACGCGGGAATGCAGCGGAATTCAAAATTTTATTTCCTTTAACCAGGATCGACTTCGTTTAAGCAATAAACAAATAAGCTAGTAGACGGTGGTTACCTTGGTTGATCTATAAGAACGACGCTTCGACCGTCTAAGGAGAGTAGTTCTGCATAGAGCCGCCCAAGCGTTCGGCCTCTACCGCTAGTCCACACGAACAGCCCGCCGGAATCCCATCATGGATTTCTATTGGAAAACTCCGGTTGCTAGACCGGCCTTTTTCCCCTCTCTCCAACTCTCTATTTTACACAAGAACTATTAGTTCTTGGAATTGTGATGTACAAAAGAGCTTGACACCCACCTCCTATTTATAGTGGTTGGAGCGCCCCTTAGTAGATTAGAGGAGAACAAAACCTTTTCCCAATAAAATAAGAAAAATATATTTGATTGATTTATCTCATTTATTATAATATCTCATATTAAATAAATCTAGGATATTGCAATATCTTATATTGAATCTTTCCAAGATATTGTCAATATCTAATATTGACTATCTTTACCATTTATTACATTACCATAAATCAATTTACACATGTGTGCAAATCTATAGTCAATAATATCTAATATTAATATATGATAATATTATTTATTTTATCAATCAACTTGCACAATCCAAATACATCTAATGTACTGGAAAGTGGCGCCTAACATACATATCAAATATATATATGTTTAATCAATTAATATAATATAATACTATTATTAATTAATTTGCAAAATACATGTGTATCAATATACATATATATTTTCGACATATGTATCTAAATACATACATTTAATTAATCAACATAATTAATATCTTGTATTATATTTATTGGAAAATTAGGGATAAGGACACAATCCGAAATATTTTTAAGTAACAGGACAACTACATATTTTTTATAGGGAGAAGGACAACCGCATAATTTTTATAGCGAGAAGGACAAACAAGAATCCCGAAAATCGCTGAATCTCCCTAGTGAATCCCGAAATCGTTGAATTTCGATAGTGAATTTCGACAGTGAATCCCGAAAATTAGTGAATTTCGACGATGAATTTTGAAAAATAGTGAATTTCGACAAGTGAATTTCGTCGTGAATTTAAACAAAGAATTTCGAACACAAGTGAATTTCGACAGTGAATAAATAGTTTTGTCCTTTATGCAAAAGTTTTAAAAAACTGTCCTTCTACTCAATTGATGAAATATTTCTGTCCTTCTCCCTCATTCCCCCTATATTTATTCATAATAAATAAATACCACCATATTAATTTACCATTATAACCTTTATAGTCGTGAGATAAAACTTTCCTTATTTGGTTATCATCTATAACAACATTTTAATCCGGCTAGATGTTCTTATGTGTGTGACCCATAGGCTTCCGAATATGTTGGCCGTAGACATAAAGTGCAATTTACTAAAATGCCCTTCATACCTAACGATCACTGGATAGCGTCTAGCAACACACCGTGACCCTCAATCATCAGAAGAGTCAAATGCAATGACTACTACCTTTCATGTGAAACAGTTACCGTGTAACTTACAATCCTATCGATGTAATAATATCCATACGGTCGTTAGTCGAGTGTCAAAACATCAACGACCGTATCTTATAATCTGGATATCATGCTCTCTCGAAGTAACTCGTTTACTCCCACTTTGCAAAGATTCACGAGAGTAAGACATTCCTTATAAGAAGGCCATTTCGGATATTCGATCCCAATCATAGGATACGCGATTCCCGGACGACCAATCATGTATTCTCCGCATGCTTCAATATCATACCCAATCACTACCGCATGATCGCCCCGTGGCTAGGGGAAACCTCAATAGTGTCAAAGCATGACAATCCACACCGTGATGCCATGAAGACTCCGGTCCAAAGGATAATTACGCAACCGCCACATAGTGTGACACTTATCCGTGTAAGTGGGTCAGTCTAACGTATGCATTCTCTAATACACGTCCACATACAATCCAAGTGTCACTACACTTCGATAGACGAGATCTATCACTGCCCTAAAAGACAGAAGACATCTAATACGTGCTAGTCTATTTATACTATCAATGTCTTGTTTAATAGTACATCAGCCTAGAGACATTTAAGTATCAAACTTGTTAAAGTGATTAGAGATCTCATCAACCATAATCGCCTATCATGGTTTCTCTATCACAGTTTAATACTAAGGACGTTATCATATAACAATTTACAATTGGTTCTTTAAAAGAACATATATATGACAACAGAAAAACCATTTTATATATGTATAAACATAAAGAAATAGTAGAAATGATCCGACCCAGTCGGATCCGGTCCAACCCGATTGGGTTTAGGACACTATTCCAACAATCTCCCACTTGGCCTAAACCAATCACTCGCACACACAAGACCAAGTTGAAACACAAGAACCTCATGCAATACTCGCAACCAGCCCTAGCCTTTAATGGATCGCTATCCGTGGGGACTCGTACTTATCTTCATATCATGCTCCATATGATCAAGTCAAAGGAACCGCCTCAACACACACACGAATCTCTGACGAGACCCTGGTCCTTGCTTCAAGCTCCACTTACTATATCAACTATACAGAAAATGTGGAAGAACCGTACAAGGTTCAGGAATGAACCTTCTAGATCCATGTACTGCTCCCGTTGCGCCTCTAAGGCACTATTGTGTTTTGGCCTAGTTGTAGAATTTACAGTGACCCATATGCTAGAACATTTCCAGCTCATTGTATCACTTAATCAAAGTGATTGCAAATCCAGACTGTAGCTCCCACCAGCCTTCATAAGACTTAGGATACACGTCTGTATATCTATATTTATTCGCTTCCAAGTTTCGATAAACTAGGAAACCATCCTTAACTTGTTTAAGGATATTCTCGACATTCACCAGATTTACTTTCATACTTGCTCATGACTATTCATGGATTATGAACATCTGGCATTACTTTTATGATGGTTCCTATCGCAGTAGCAAAGGAAACCTTCCATAAGCATCATCTTTCACCTTATCTTTAGGACTAACGTCCTAACTGTTGGTCCCTTGAAAAGGATTTGGTTAAGTTTAGAGGGGGGGTGAATAAACTTAACACTTAAAACTTTTTGGAGTTGACAAACTCAAGAACTTCGCAGCCTCGCTAATACCTCGCAGTCCGTCGATGCTTCGCAGCCCGCCGATGTACGTAGTCTACCGACGCTTAAGTTTACCGAATTTGTGCAACGGAATTATGTCAAAAATTAAGCCTTATTACTTGTTGTTAAATATGATACTAAGTATTGGATACTCGTAGTGCATGTGTGTGATTTCGCTTGCTAGATTCGTAGGTTGATGTGTATAGTAAACTAAATGCGTAATATAAGTGCGAGTAAGGTAAGTAGGCAAGTTTTATAGTGGTTCCGTGTGGTGTAATCCCGTCGCCCACTCTTCTCCTATGATGTTGGAGGTAATTCACTAGAGATCTTTGATGTAGCTGTTACAAAGATTCTTAAGATTGCTTGTCCTTCACCAATGACTATGGCTTCACAAACTAAAAACAAGGAACATGTAGGATTACTGCTCCAAAGTCTTCCACTGGTCCTTGAAGGGTAGGATTGCCTCTTCACCAGCTCCACCACAAACAACAGTCTTTCACACAACAAGTGCTTCACTGTCTTCAGCAGGTTCTTTATAAAATAAAGAGTGAATCAAGTAAATGATTCGGTTGCGGCAGCTTGATTAGGATGATATAATCAGCATCTTGCAGTCTTCAAGTGTGTAAACTTGATGTAGCTTGAATACAGATTACACTTGAAGATTTTCTCTGGATCAGTAAGGTTAAGCTCGCAGGTTCAAGCAGGTGCTTTTCCAAATCGAAATTGTTTCTTATATTTTTCTCTTAAAATTCATCAATCATCATCTTTTTCTGAGTTGGAAGTCCTCTATTTATAGGTAGGGTTGCATGTGACTTGTATTTGAAATTCAAATATTACCGTTCCTGGTTTTTGTCCCATTTGACTTGCTTTGTCACTATTCTTAGGACCGACACTATCGAATCCTTTTGACAAGCAAGGGTACCGTCCACCCTTTGACTTACTACCATTGGATAATGTCCCGAATCATCCCAACGTCCTTTTAATCTCAAATTGATTTGTTTGATAAATCGAGGTAGTTGGCGTCCTTATCCATGTAATCTTCCAATGTAATCTTGAATTAACCGAGGTATATTATCGCCAGTTGTGTTCATCACTCGTCGTAATACCTATCGATCATCGAACAAGACAATTTGCCGTGTACCAAATATAATGCAACGGCTGATTTCTTTTATCTAACTTTTATTTGTAAAGTTAGATTACACATTTTTAATTATAACCAAGTTCCAAACATCATCCAACTTATGGAACTTAGACATTCTACACATGGTATATGTAATCGCTTTAGGTCATCCCGACTTGCCTAAATTCTCGATTCCATATCCTTGACTTTAATTACTAAGTTTGATCCCTTAGCCTTCATTTACCGAGTTTGAGCCCTCGCCTTCGCCTCTTCAAGCGTTCCGAAATGTCTACCGACCTAACTACCTTACCGACTTACACTAGTCCGTCGAACCCGCCACCGACTTTTACAGTGCTTGTTTGATCAAACCTATACAAGGATCAAACTCTAATAAACTTATACATTTGATCTAGACATCTTTTTGCCTTTGCACTATAACAGTTAGTCTGGCACTCATCACTAAAACTTAGAAATAAGTCCAACAATTTCCCCCTTTTTGGTGATTATGCCACTACCCTCACCTAACAGCAAAGCAAAAAGATTCAAACAAAAACAGAACAAATTTCAGTCATCTTTCATTATAAACATTTGTTCAAGTTATTACAGTCTAGATACAGCAAAGATAAAACAGATTAATTATGCTGATCTACTGTCTTCTTTCTCTCTCTTGTCTGTCCTTCTCCACTTAATCTTGGTAGGCTCTGATTTCTTCTATCATATCTCTCATCCACTCATTCTCAATCAAAGTGAAATCAATGTAGGAATTCACTTCTTTCCACCACTTCCAAGCTTCTGGTAGAAGGAGGTTGATTTGATTGACTCTGAATCCCATTCTCATGTAAAGCTCTTTAAATTCATTCAGTGAATCCTTAGTTTTTGTGATAGGCAAACTCCTTTCACCTCTACCACTTCTTCCACCTCTTCCAGCTTTGTAAGTTTCCCTCAAGGCTCTAACTCTTGCTTCCCAAAATTTCAATCCCAAGAATGAGTTTAAACATTCATGAAATCCTTTGTCATGATAAGGTTTCCTTCTGTTGTAGTACTCCTTCTTGTATTATCTGAGGAGATCATCAGTAAGTTGAACTCTCCCAGGTGCAGGTTCCCTGAAAGCATTTGTCTCATTCTCCCATCTTTGCTGTGCAAAAATCCTTGCAGCCTCTTTTGCTACTGATGTTTGGCCCTCTTCCCCCTTAGTGACATCATCAACAAAATGGGACAATAGACCATGAACACTCTCCTGTGTAATAATCAGATTACTCAGTTGTCCTTCCATAATCTCAGTTCTTGTATCAACTGCAGTAATCCTTGATTGCAAAGTTCGCTCCAAAGAGATTGATCCTTTCGAAGCTTAGGATCCAATCCAAATAGATGAGATGTTCCAAAGCGACCTCGCAGGCTTGGGTGTTTCAACAAGTGTATCAAGTTTTTGATGGATATATGCAAGTTGGTCTTTCAAAAACTTTTCCTTCAGTGTATTTCCTTGCCTGATTCCCCTCACATCCAGCATCATATTATTAACAGCATTTTGAGTAGATGTGAAATTTGAAGCAACTGTATCAGTAGATTGTCTGTTGTCATTCACCAGCTTCATCAGTTCCTCAAATCTTTGTTCTTGTCTATCTAGTTGAGTTCTTAACTGTTGCATGTCATTCCTGATAGTCCTCAACTCATTCAACACTTCTACTGGCACACCACCAGTCATTCTTCCATCAGTACCATCAGCAGGCTCCTCCACATTATATTGTTGCCACTGATTGCTGATCATCACAGCATAACTCATATCCCTTCCAGTAGGGTGTGGTCCTTGATACTCATCCAAAATAGGATCAATTGCAGGTTCTTCAATCACTGGTTCTTCATCAGTTGACCCTTCAATATGAAATTCTTCATCACCGTAGTCATAGTCCAAAGATCTCGTTCTTCATCATTAACAACAAGAGCCCGCCGACTATCTTTCCCTACAAAGGCCTTGTCTCCGTAGGCTCCACTACAGCAGCCTCTTCAACAACTACAGCAGGGGTTTCCTCCAAACCCAAAGATTGTTCCAACCTGTGTCCAGGTGCTGTTTGAACCTCAGCAACCTGAACCTCCTGTTCCAACCTTTGTTCAGGTGCTGTTTGGACCTCAGCAACCTGAACCTCCTGTTCCAACCTTTGTTCTAGTGCTGTTTGAACCTCAGCAACCTGAACCTCCTGTTCCACTCTTTGAGGATTGAATACAGCCTCATTATCCACTTGGAATCCTTCAGCATGACCAATTTTTGTTAGGATAAAGGCAGTTTTGGATAAGGTCCCCTCAGTGTCAATCTAGTCTTGATATTGAATTGATTCCTCTGAACTAGCACTAGGTTCACCGTGGTCGCAACCCTCTCATCACTTGACTCCACAGTCCGTCGATCATCAACATGCTCAGCAGGTTCTTCAATAAACATAGCATCAATCTCACCAACCATCTTATTTGCACCACCATCTATTCCTTCATTGATTTGTGCCTCAATATCATCAATGGTGAGATTTTCCAAATCCTCATTCAATTGTCCAGTCTGTTGTCTATCAGTAGACTGTCCTGTACCAATAGACTGTCCTACATTAGGATCAATCAACATAGCAGTACCACTGGTTCCTCCTTGACCAGATGGAAAATCACCTCTAGAGTCAGATGAAGATGATGAATCATCATCATCATCTCTTGGATCCCCGAACTTGATACCCTCTCTTCTCGTTGATCTTCAAAAATGTCCATCAATCTTGATTGCGCAAGACAAAGGTATCAATCGATCCAACAAATTTTCAACTCCCAATTTGTCAAAAGCCCACTCCTCAAAATGAGTCATAGGTTTTGCGGTTGGCTTTTGCTTCTTGTAGAAACCAAACTTCCATTGAAAATAATCGCTACTCCGCCGAAGTTTGGGATCAACATAATTATCATCCTTCTTATTCTTCACATGTCTCTCAAAAGGCATAAAAGACCTCCCGGGAGTCGTTCCAAGTAGCTTGATGACCTCCAAAGGTCCCAACAAGCAAACTCAAGGTTTCTTCCACAGATGTTTCTAGGTCAGTAGGTTTCTCAGGTTGTAAATTAGTCCATACTACCTCCATCTGTACCACACTTTCTTCCCCTTGACTTATGTGCTCATCAGCAGGGTTAACAACAGACTGTTCTTCCCCCTGAACTATTGCCGGAATTGCAGGGTCTTGAACCAATGTTTCACTCACCACAACCGGTGTAGATTCAGCGGTTTGCTGTGGTTCTTCTACAAGTTGCTCAACAACAACTTTTGTAGCTTCGAGGTTCAACAATAACAAGGCTCGGTGCAAGGATCGTCGTGTTTCTCCAACAGCATTGCTCAAGAACAACCCGTTCACTTTCGCAGGCTCAACAGCCTTAGCATGTGAGGATTCAACAATATCAACAAAAGTTCGGTTCGTAGTTTGTCAGACTATCCAAAGAGGTTGCTCAAGAACAACCCCTGCATTCTCGCAGGCTTGATAATAGTCAATGGCTCAAGATCAATAGCCTCTTCTACTACTTCTACTTCTTATTCTACCGCTTCTTCTTCTTCTTGTGCCCTTTAAGCCTCTAGGATTTTCAATTGTTTCCCTTTTCCGTGTTTCTTTTTGTGAATAACCTCTTTCCTTCTTTTGGAAAGTGGCTCATCATCAATTTCAACCACAGTAGACTTCCTCTTTCTACTGGCTTCTTTCTGTTGTTCCCTCAAATTTCAACAACAGTTTTTCTAGCAGCTACAGCAGGGTCAGTAATCTCAACTTCAGCTGGACCCACAGCAGACTCAGCAGTTTGTGCTGTTTGCTTCCTTGTTCTTTTAGGCTTTAACAACTCAGCAGCCTTTCTCTTCTCAATAACCTTCTTTGGTGCAGCAGGTTTAATAGATTTCTTAACAGTTTGCTTGACCTGCTCACCACCAGTATCACCATCATCTCCATTGTCATCACTATCAGCAGCTTCAACAACACCTTCTTCATCACCATCCAGACCAGGGATAGCATAATCAATCTCTTTCTTGTATCTGGATTGATTAATCTTTTCGTGTGCTACATCGTAATCTCCATGATTCAAATAGGTCCGAATCATTAATCCTAAGGGTAAGGCCTTGGATTTCCTTTTTCCTTCTCTTTTCCTCTTTTGCAACCTTCTTCATGTAATGAATGAAATACCCAGCCCAATCAAACTTCATACTTCTGCAAATAATCATCAGCAGCTCTATCTTGGGTCCTGATAGAGTATTCATGCTTCCAACCAGCCCTAATATGTTCTTTGCAATGATTTTGCTCAGCAGGTTGTACTCATTCCCAATGTGTTTAACATTAATTCCTGGGATTGACTTGGTGGCTTTATTGGTCTTGATCTTATCAACAAAATCCATCTTGGATAATCCCATTTCCTCAGGATTTACTGGAGCATCTACTACTTCTTCAAAACCAAAAACTTCCCTCGGCAGACTTGGGGAAATCTCAATCTCCTGAGCATTCACAGTTGTTTTGAATGCCTCTGTTCCTTCTTTTATCACAATGTTCTTCCAAAAGCTCACAACATTTGTATATGAGATTGTTTCCAGTCTTATGTTTAGCACATTCTCTAGACCTTCATACCTCCTTAATCTTCGACCAATGTTGATTGCTAGTTCAGTTTTGTTAGCATCAACAACAAATCCTCTAACACTTTGGCTTGTTCCAATTTCAACATCAATCTTTTCCGCCATTGTTATAAGAAATATAAGATGAAGAAGATAGATTGTAAATCTGTGTTCACACAGTGTAAAAACAGAGAGTATAGATCTGAGATTTTTCAAGTAGAGAATATCTGCTGTGATAGGTCTGTATAAATAGACAGGGAGAGGTTGTAACTGTCAGTGCACGTACATCCACATTAACCACGATTAATCTGAGTAAATGCTGACTTGACACGTGGCCAATTACATCTTCATAACGTTTGTAACCGTTGAATCATGTTAACTGCGGTTATAACAGATAGAATAAATATCCCGCCAATCTGCTTTTTGACTTTAATAAGTTTGACTGTGTAACGTTCCATTCAAACAGGTTGTCCTCGCAGGGTTGGCTCGGCGGTGGCCGATAAAGATGCTTCAAGCAGCTCGCCGACAATGTGACTCGCTCGATCCTTGATTTCTTCTTGTTTTGTTCAATTGATAATACAAGATGAAGTTTAATACCAATGACTGATCTGTCAAGTGAGCTCACCCAACGTGACAAAGACCAATCCCCTTGGCAACCTCATTTGCTCAATTGCCCAAACATAAGTACATGGAATTGTTGATACCAATGACTAATCTGCTAAGTGAGCTCACCCAACATAGCAAAGACTAATCCCCTTGGTGAATTCCAGTACACTGCTGATTATCAATCAACTTTGATAATTCCAAGTTCAGTCCTTAGTTTAGCAAATCTTTCACTATCAAATGGTTTAGTGAAAATATCAGCAAGTTCATCTTCAGTAGGGATATACAGAACCACCACATCCTTCTTTTCAACATGATCTCTTATAAAATGATGTCTCACATCAATGTGCTTGGTTCTAGAGTGTAAAATAGGATTTTCAGTGATTGCAATTGCACTTGTGTTGTCACACATAATTGGAATTTCTTTCTCCTCAATTCCATAATCCCTTAATTGTTGTCTTAGCCATAGTACTTGTGCACAACAACTTCCAAAGAACAATGTATTCAAATTTCAAAGAGTGGAAGTTGATATTGAGTTCTGTTTCTTGCTAAACCAGAAACCGCCTATTTCCCATTAACTCGACAGTTCTGTGGTGCTTTTTCTATCAATCTTGCATCCAGCATCATCATAATCTGAGTAGGATATAACTTTGAAGCTTCCATCCTTGGAATACCATATCCCTACTCCCAAAGTCTCTTTTAGATACTTGAGAACTCTCTTGACTACACCTAAGTGACTTTCTTTAGGTTTAGATTGAAACCTTGCACAAACACCTACAACAAAGGATATATCGTCAGTCCGTCGGCGCAAGATGTACAATCGATTGCCTATCATCCTTCTGTATAAGGTCTGATCAACATCTTTGCCTTCTTTATCTTCATCCAATCTGATATTTGTACTCATAGGAGTTGATATCCTGGTACTATTTTCCATACCAAACTTCTTCAGCAGCTCCTTGGTGTACTTGGTTTGATGAATGAAGATTCCATCTTTCATCTGTTTGACTTGCAATCCCAAAAAGTAGTTCATTTCTCCCATCATACTCATTTGGAATTTGCTCTTCATTAGATTTGCAAACTTTTCACATAGCAATTCATTTTCGTAACCAAAGATTATGTCATCAACATAAATCGTACCAAATAGGTGTCCGTCCTTTTCATTGATTCTCGAAAAGAGTCTTATCAATGGTGCCTTTTGTAAAGCCATTGTCCACCAAGAATTGAGATAGAGTCTCATACCATGCTCTTGGTGCTTGTTTCAAGCCATAAAGTGCTTTATTGAGTCTAAACACTTTATCTTCTTGATCTTTAACTTCAAATCCAGGAGGTTGCTGAACATACACTTCCTCCTCTAGAATGCCATTCAAAATGCACTTTTGACATCCATTTGATATACCTTGAAGTTTTTATATGCAGCATGTGCTAGGAATAATCTGATAGCTTAAAATCTTGCAACAGGTGCATAAGTTTCATCAAACTCTATTCCTTCAGCTTGAGAATAGCCTTTTGCAACTAGTCTGGCCTTATTCCTCACAATGGTACCAGATTCATCAAGTTTGTTTCTGTATACCCATTTAGTACCAATGATATTTGTATGACTAGGCCTTTCAACTAGTGTCCAAACTTGATTTCTTTCAAATTCATTTAACTCTTCTTGCATAGCAATTATCCAATCTGGATCTGAAATTGCTTCTTCAACAACTTTAGGTTCAACTTCAGATAGAAAACAAGTAAACATTGCTCCTAATTGTCTTCTAGTCCTCACACCTTGCTGTACATTGCCAATAACTTGTTCAGCAGGGTGATTCCTGAACCATTGTGGATTCTGGTTAGTTTGATTTTCAGGAACCTCATCTTCAGTAGGGTCTACTGTTGCTTCTTCAAAAGGAGGTTCAGCAGATCCTTGAATTGCTTCAGTTGTTGCATCAGTAGTATCACCCGCAGGGTGTTCAGCAGGGGCAGTATCAGAAACTTTTAAGTCATTAACCCTTTTCAAGACTTCAACACAATCTGGATCAGTGACTTGTAGGTTCTCAGCAGGTTCACAACCTTCATCTTCCATACAAGTGAACTTAGGTTCATCAAACACAACATGTATAGTTTCTTCATGTTTTAGTGACCTTTTGTTCAGTACCCTGAATGCCTTGCTGACTGAAGAGTATCCCAAGAAAATTCCTTCATCTAATTTAGGTTGGAATGTCTTCAAATGCTCCTTATGATTCAAGATAAAACCTTTACTTCCAAATGGATGGAAATAGGATATATTTGGTTTCCTTCCATTCCAAATCTCATAAGGTGTCTTCAGCAGCTTCTTGTTCACCGAGGTTCTGTTTTGTGTATAGCATGCTGTATTAATCGCTTTCACCCAATATCTTTCAAGGCGCAAATGCTTCACAAATCATTGTTCTTCCCGCTTCCTTTAAGGTCATGTTTCTTCTTTCAAAGAACCCCATTTTGCCGAGGTGTACCAAATAGCAGCAAGTTGGTGTAGTACACCATTCTCGTTCACAATATTCTCTTATAACTTTATTGAGAAACTCGCACTTTGTCCGATCTTATCTTTACTACTCGTCAAACTTTTCTCATTTTGTAATCTCTTCAAAAGATCGTGCATCATCTTAAGTGTTTCACTTTTCTTGTTCATAAATATCACCCAAGTGTATCTAGAGTGATCATCCACAACCACTAAGGTGTATTTCTTTCCTGTAACACTTGTTGGTGTAACTGCTCCAAATAGATCCATATGCATCACTCCAAGACTCTATTAGTTGAATGCTTAGTCTTTGATTTGAAGCTTGATTTAGTCTCGTTTACCTTGCCGACATGCATCACATATAGTATCTTTCTTGAATGTGATCTCGGGTAAACCAATCACCAGCTTTTCTTCACCAACCGATTGATGTCATCAAAATTTAAGTGATTCAACTATTTGTGCCATAACCAATTGAGTTCTGACTTGGTATGCACAATCAGACAGGTTTCTGGAACTGCAGTAGACCAATCCACAACATACTTGATTACCTCTTTCACTAATAACAATACAGTTGTTCTTGTCAAAAGTGACCTTGTATCCCATGTCACAGAATTGTCCAAAGGCTCGCAAGTTGTAGTCCAAATCCTCCACATAAGCAACATTCTTGATTGTAAGTCCATTCCTCACAAGTGTGCCATATCCTCTTGTGTATCCAGTGTATTTTTGTTGCCAAAATTCACCCTTGGGCCATCCTTTGTCACAAAATCGACAAACAAGTGCTTGTTCTTTGTCATATGTCCGGAACATCCACCGTCAAAGTACCGTACACCCTACAAAACAAAGTTAATACATTTTAGGTACCAAACCTATTTGGGTCCATAATGGTCGGTGGTAAGCATGACCCCCGGGATGTTTCCATAAGGTCTTCTCCTAAAAGTGTCATACTTTGGTTCATACATGTATTCCACACATCCATAGGTTCTAACAAGAGATTGTGTAGGATTCACATATGTTTTCTCGGCCTTTTGGTTTATAATGTCGTTTGAAGTGACTTTTGTTGTTAGAAGCATTAGCATAACCATTAGTTTGTTGTCTCGTTAGGAACATGTACTCGTAGTATGGAGTCCGCCGAGGTCTTGTGTAAGTCCTCTCGTCGATCCCATTGCTTAGGTTTTACCCTAGCCAAAGATGGTTATTCTTACTCGTTTCTAGCATTAGATACGGGAATATTCCAATCATCGTCGCAGTAGGGAACAGCCTACCTTTCCCCCGAGATAAGTATCCCTTGAATGATTAACATTTTTGGGTTTAGGATTCTTATCCTTGGAATATTTCTCGTTTCTTACCCTTCGTGGTCCAAACACTTGGTAGCAGGTGTCCGTTATCGCGGTTTAGAAGGCACAACGTCCTATTTTTGGATTTGTTCCTTTTATTAGGAGTCGTTGACTTCTTTGACTTCTGATTTTGCTTCCTTGAAGCATTCTCGTAGGTTTTACCGCCTCAAAGAACTTCGGGAGTTGAATCTTGTGCAGGTACAAACTTAGGACCAAATCTGGCACTAGGTTCAGTAGCCTTACTGGATCCACTCTTTTTGGATTGTTGAGTCCCAAATCCAAGCCCTATTCTATCACCATAAGGCTTTCCAGATTTGTATGCAGTAGAGGAACAAGATGGATCAGCAGATTCAGAGGCCACTGGATGTTCAGCAGGCTTATACCGATTCTGTCCAACATCTTTTTCCTTACCTTTGAGAACCCTTAATTCAGCATTCAATCTTTCAACTTCTACTTGAAGAGCTTCTTTTTCATCCTTCACAATCTCATAACCAAATTGTATTTTCCACAATTTATTGAGGATGGCATCCAAAGCTTCTTCATTGTAAGAGTTTCTAGGATTTGAACCACAAGTTGATTCACAATCACTTCCAGCAGGAGTGTTAATTGATACAGTATTGTATACCTCCTCTCGTCTCATCCATATTAGCCATTAATGCATAATCTTCCAATTCAGCAACCAATGCTGTGTCATCTGATTCATTTCCCTTTTCAGATTCCACTTCATACCCTGATTCATCTTCAGCAACCATAGCTTTCTTGCCATATCTTCTTTGTTGGCTTTTGGTCTTCAGTAGGTCTGGACAATCGTCGACATGTCCAGCTTTTTGCAATTGAAGCACGTATAATCGTGTTCCTTACTTTGTTTTAACTCGGGACATTCGTGTTTGAAGTGTCCTGGTTTCTTGCAATGAAAACATAGATAATAATTGTCTTTCTTTGGTTCTTGTTTCTTCTTTTCACTGAATTTCTTGTTGAAATTCCTTGGAGAACCCTTTCCACCTTTCATTATTCTGATCTTCTTGCTCAGTAGTGCATTCTGCTCTTGCATCTCATCCATAAGTCATCTTTAGCTTCTGATGCTTCTTCTTGATGTGAAGCGACCGGTCGTAGTTTTTGGCTCTTCCTTTTCGCAGTAGCAGGTGACAACTTCTTTTTGAATTCATGTGCCTTAAGATCCGAGAATAACTTGAATGTATCCTCTTCATGCAATCTTCTCATTTCTTCTATGGTCGTCACCTTCATCTTCCATTCATCGAGGTGTAAAGCTTCCAAGATTTTTGTGTTGATTTCTTCTTTTGGGTAAATGACACTCAGCAGGGTGAGTTCATCTAGAATTGCATTGAACCTAGATTCCATTTGTTCAATGGTTTCATTGGGTTTCATTTCAAACTTTTGGAACTTCTTCTTTGCCACACTGATTTTATTCTTCTTGATTTCATCAGTGCCTTCACAGATCAACTGTATTTTGTCCCAAAGTTCTTTAGCTATTTTGCAATCTTTAACCTTCATGTACATATTGCTATCCAAGGTTCTATAAATGATATCAATATCAATATTGTTGAGGTTTGCTCTCTTCCTATCTTCAGCATTCCATTCTCTTTTTGGTTTTGGAATGTACTGAGTCTCATCTCCCACTGTTACAGCTTTGACAATCTCCAAGGGTCCATCCGTCAAAGACATCCATCATTTCATCATGAGTTGCGCAAGGTAAGCCTCGCATTCGACGTTTATATTCATCAAATCTATCTAGAGAACACATCGGCATAGTTCTAGCATACTGGTTGTTATCCATGATGCAAGTCTTTGAAAATCAGTGATTTGAAAAAGTTTCTAAGTATTTTCTCAAATACAACAAGTAGGATTACTTCAGAACAAAAGCACTGCTCCGATACCAATTGTTGGTCCCTAGAAAAGGCTTTGGTTAAGTTTAGAGGGGGGGTGAATAAACTTAACACTTAAAACTTTTTGGAGTTGACAAACTCAGCAACTTTAGTAGCCTGCTAATACCTCGCAGTCTGTCGATGCTTCGCAGCCCGCGATGTACGTAGTCTACCGACGCTAAGTTTACCGAATTTGTGCAAATGGAATTATGTGTCAAAAATTAAGCCTTATTACTTGTTGTTAAATATGATACTAAGTATTGGATACTCAGTAGTGCATGTGTGTGATTTCAGTTGCTAGATTCAGTAGGTTGATGTGTATAGTAAACTAAATGCAGAATATAAGTGCAGAAGGTAAGTAGGCATGTTTTATAGTGGTTCCAGGTGGTGTAATCCTATCAGTCCACTCTTCTCCTGTGATGTTGGAGGTAATTCACTAGAGATCTTTGATGTTGCTGTTACAAAGATTCCTAAGATTGCTTGTCCTTCACCAATGACTATGGCTTCACAAACTGAAAACAAGGAACAGGTAGGATTGCTGCTCCAAAGTCTTCCACTGGTCCTTGAAGTGTAGGATTGCCTCTTCACCACTCACCACAAACAACGAGCTTTCACACAACAAGTGCTTCATCGTCTTCGGTAGGTTCTTTATAAAATAAAGAGTGAATCAAGTAAATGATTCGGTTGCAGCAGCTTGATTAGGATGATATAATCAGCAGCTTGCAGTCTTCAAGTGTGTAAACTTGATGTATCTTGAATACAGAATACACTTGAAGATTTTCTCTGGATCGGTAAGGTTAAGCTCAGTAGGTTCAGCAGGGTGCTTTTGCAGCTCTGAATTGTTTCTTATATTTTTCTCTTAAAATTCATCAATCATCATCTTTTTCTGAGTTGGAAGTCCTCTATTTATAGGTAGGGTTGCATGTGACTTGTATTTGAAATTCAAATATAACCGTTCCTGGTTTTTTTCCCATTTGACTTGCTTTCTGTCACTATTCATAGGACTGACACTGTCAGAATCCTTTTTGACAGTGCAGTCTGTCCACCCTTTGACTTATAACCATTGGATAAAGTCCTGAATCGTCCCAATGTCCTTTTAATCTCAGCCCTTGATTTGTTTAATAAATCAGAGGTAGTTGGTTGTCCTTATCCATGTAATCTTCCAATGTAATCTTGAATTAACCGAGGTATATTATCAGCAGGTTCATCGTCTGCTGTAATACCTATCAGTCTGCTGAACAGCAATTTGTGTACCAAATATAATGCAGCTGATTTCTTTTATCTAACTTTTATTTGTAAAGTTAGATTACACCTTTTTAATTATAACCAAGTTCCAAACATCATCCAACTTATGGAACTTAGACCTTCTGCACAAGGTATATGTAATCGGTTTAGGTCATCACAGACTTGCCTAAATTCGATTCCATATCCTTGACTTTAATTACTAAGTTTGATCCCTTAGCCTTCATTTACTGAGTTTGAGCCCTCAGCCTTCAGTCTTCAGCAGGTTCCAGAAAAGTCTACTGACCTAACTACCCTACTGACTTACATTGTCCGTCGAACCCAAATACCGACCTTTACAGTGCTTGTTTGATCAAACCTATACAAAGATCAAACTCTAATAAACTTATACATTTGATCTAGACATCTTTTTGCCTTTGCACTATAACAGTTAGTCTGGCACTCATCACTAAAACTTAGAAATAAGTCCAACACTAACATAGATAGATCATGAGAACACCGGCTAGCAGTATCTCCTTACGCGATCTATACTAAACTCTTTTAGCATCACATCATATAGGTAAACTATAATCGAACATCAGTTAAATCTATCGCTATAGATTCTTATTTCCAAAAATAAGAACTGCCAATCCAAGTCCTTTCGGAAGGACCTTGAACTACCAAGCATTAATTGACTATGACATGGGGTGGCAATTCCTGAGAGAGATATTTAATACCTTACTCAAAAATCGTAACACACTCCCACTATCCAACTTGCACATTGGGCATATCCTTCTTTTGACTAAATCAAACTCCTTTGATTATCAAACAAAGAAATCGTCTAGAGAAACTTGTTTGAGTCCATAAATGGACCTCGTGAGCTCACATATCATGTTATCGTCTATTAACATCGAGCTATTCGCCCGACGTCTTCAACTCTATCATATAGCCATGATACGAAGTTACAACAAGCATAGTCTGAATAGAACTACGCCCAGCCTTACAGGGACATTCCCTCTGGGTAAGACAGACTAGGTTCATAACCTGGTTGTCACTGATGGAACCTAATTCAGATATTATGGCTCTTGGCCCATATCTCTCAATCTTTCCTTTCAAACATTCTTTCATAAGTCGTGAGATATTCATTCTTCAAGATGAACATACCATCAACCTTTTCAGGCTTGAGGTTATCCAAGACTTACAGAACTTTTGTGTGCACTGAGCAGTATTCTACACCTCATCGCTATGCGGTGTCTGCTCATGTTCCAATGGTTGAATATATATTTGTGGTTCTCAACCTCTTTTGAGATCTGATTCACTCCCACTGTTTCTCTTGGAAGAAACACTTCCTCTAGAAGACAGCATGTTTGGAGACAAACATTTTGCTCCGCGGACAAGTAAACAATAACTAGCGTACTTGCCAAGATATTCCACAAAGTCGCATATGTCGAACTAGGCTCCAAGCCTTTCTGACTTTGCCTATGACAACTTTAAATCATCGATTAAGACAGATTCGACATTATCATCTTCTATATCTAATATGGAATTTATTCAACCTTTATTCTTTGGAACTCGGTTAAGTATAAGGGCACTATCCCGAAACGGGTAAGGGATACTTCGCATGGCTTGCGTAACACCTTTATCATATAAAGTGTTGTTCCCATTTTGGGAACACAATCTAATTGTGTATCCCAAAGATGGTATCCTTCAAGAGAGAATCTTATTCCTCTTCAGACGACTTCTGAAACACCCTTCAGGTATTAATTACTTCAATCCAATTGAAGATTAATTCCTAAGTAGCTCATCAATCTCATACTCGTACTAGCTTGAACTTTTCAGGCTTTCCAAATTGTAGTACTTCAATAAGTACATTCAACTATTTCTAAAAATAGTCCAAGAGAGAGATAAACAATTGTTTATGGTATAAATTGTCACAAGCCAACAAACATCAATATGTTTAGGCTCTAGTCAATCTTCTAGGTTTCATAACCTTTTCTTAAAAGGGTATTTTAGTCCTCTTTGGATAAGATACGTATAACCCACATGATTCATAATCATATGGTTCAGCATCATCAGAATGACGCTTGGTTACACGCTTCCCTTCCATAGAGACTGTGCCTATAACAACTACAAATCAAAGATAACAACCATACAAATATTTAGTTGAGAATTCATCACATATATCAACTATATAGTGACAACAATCTAGTATGTTAGATTCAGTGACCTTCCAACTTTATCGGAATAACATTTATTCTTTACAATTGAATATGTCTACTAAATCCTGACAAATAACTGAAAGTATGTTCTTCATAAGAACCGGAACATAATAACATTTATTTAGTTCCCTTGTCAGTTTACTAGATCCAGAATATGGTAAGTGTTACAACGTTTGCTTCACCTTCAATATCTGCATTCAATCTTTCTAATTTAATCACACTCATAAGGTATCATATATCTTAGAGTTGACTTTGAACTCAGATAGATTTATCTAAACTCACTTGCCTAGAATAGAAATTTCAATAAGTTCTCTATTTAAGCACATGCCCTAACTTTCATTTTTAATCCTTTAAGCACTTGTAAATATTTCTTAATGTAGTCTTCATAAGACTTAAGAAGAATCACAAGAGCTATGTCTTTAATTTCCTTTCATAAAGAAAATCTAAAGTTTATTAAATAGTTTATTTAACCTTTTGAATCGTATTCAAAACATTGGCTATTTAATTAACCTTTAAGCAATGATAGAATTAAGTCGATACTTAAATCTTACAATTTTGAAAACATCCTTTCCAAAATTCGGTCTGGTTATTCTTATCCAACGTTTGAATTATTTATCATCATATGACTGAATGATTATATTGGATCATATCCAATATCATGAGCTTCCGTTTCTCTTTAATAATTAAAGTCTTGGAGCACTGCATTAAATATGTAGTCTCCTTGTCTCTAGCTACTATAACGGGATTGCTCGTGTCATTGCTTATTTTAAAAGGATTAAAATTACTTAACAATATTTGAGAACGTTTCTCAAAAGGTAACAGTCATAATTTGGTTTTATTAATCGAGAAAAACATAAATGTAAAGTTTGCTAAAACTACAACATAAAAATGAAAATAAAATAGTGTTGTTGTTTATACACGCAAAATCAAAAATGGTCTTTTGGTTCATTATTTTGCTCCCACTAGTCAACTACTCCCAATTGACTTTCAAGAATTATTAATTTCTTTAGTGGACAAGATCCCACTAAACTACCGCGACCCCCGCTTTGGCTGGAGGGCCGAAAATAGTCTAATAGGTAGACAACAACCCTTTGTCAATCGTATCTTATACGACTCTTGTTGTTTGACTAGTCAACTCTTTGACAATTTTCATCTTATGAAGTAGTCAAACCCTTTCCTCTAAAATCCAAACGACCCCGATTTGGCTGGTGGCCGAGAGAATTCTTAGTCAAGTCATAACCCCAATATTCGTGAGATCTCATACGATCATATCTCGATAATGACGATATACCCGAGGTAGGTCAACCCCCTGCTTTGGCTGATGAGTTGGATCCGAACAAGGGCTCTTCACCGTCATTATAATATGGGGAGGCAATTTCAACTTGATTCTTTTGAGGTGGAAGTATTTATATAAATTAATTCACTTAATTAATTTTAATTATGGTCTCATCAAGTATATCTATCTCTATAGACATTCATCCTACACATTCATCTAGATCGTGCCTAGTCATGCATCTATCGTATCTAGGGTTGTAAGTGAGCCTTAATATTTGATTCGATTCGGTGTATTCGGCTCGAAAATGTTCGATTCGAGGCTTGATTCGTATCATCAAACGTCAAATCAAGCTTTAGAAATAGGTATTCGACAACCGAGCCAAACATGTTCGATAATATTCGGCTCGTACACTTGCAATATATAGTTCGGTTCAATATGTTATATTTTGGACATGTTATATTTTGGGCATGTTATATTTTGGACATGTTATATTTTGGGGCATGTAATATTTTTGAACTAGAATTTTTTTATTTATTCCTTTCACAAAAAAAATTTATATATATATAAACATTTCCAGAACAAGCCGAACATGTTCGAACATTTCGAGCCGAATCGGACCGAATAATTTCCCCCATTTTCCCTGCCGAATACGAGCCGAACCCTAATATTTTAGGCTCAAAAATTTCGAGCCGAGCCGAACCCTATATTCGAATAATTTCGAGCCGAATCAAATAATGTCAGGGTTCGGTAGGGTTCGGCTCGTTTACAAGCCTAATCGTATCATATAAAATAAATACGAGCACAAAATAAATAAATGCGTAAAGTAACCGGTATGATCATGGACTTTTCCTAGGTGCGGTTTCGAATACAAACTGACGAAACCGCGGGTCACAATCTAAGGGTAGCTGCAACCGCCAATAGGATCTTTAATGCGCCATTCTCCAATGGGATCTTTATTCTTCTTTCTTTGGTCTCCATGTTCTGCTCCATTCTTGTTACATTTAATTCTATCTAATAAAATAAATACACCCGCCGAACACGGGGGGAGCTAACGGGAATGGGATAAAATGCAGAAAATAAACTAGGTCACGTTCTCCATAACGGCCTAAGACAATTTTTAAACCAACAGAAAATTTAAATCATTCACATCTATCCTATCGGTCGAGTCCATGATCAATCGGGGTCCATATAATCATATTATATCTACTATATCTAATCCATACAATAAAATCTTATGAAAAAAAAATAAAATTAAAATTTAACTACTTGTGTCTTAATTAATCAATTAACCTTTAATCTATTAAATAATTTTATCCAATCAATTAACTAATTAACTTTTAATTAATTAAATGATTTTAATCGAAATAAAATTAACGATTAATTTTAAACGATTTTTATTTTAATTTTAATAAATTAGAACTATTCCAAAAATAAATCAAAATTAAAATTATGTATCTTTTGTTTCTTTCCTTTTGATTCGTAATCAAAAGTGATGCCTTTGGTTTCCTAAATCAAAAGGCATCATCCTAAACCAAATTTCGTTTAGGCCTGGCCACTTTTCCAAAATCAAAATTTTGGAAGTGGCCTAGGTCTAGGCTTTTTGCAAATCAAATATTTGAAAAGGGCCTAGGCCTATTCCAAATCAAATATTTGGAAAGGCCAAATAATTTTGGTTTAGGCCTGGCACTTTCCAAAATCAAAATTTTGGAAGTGGCCTAGACCTAGGCCTTTTCCCAAATCAAATATTTGAAAAGGGCCTAGGCTTATTCCAAACAAAGTTTGGAAATGCCATTATTATTTTAATGCCATGTGGCATCCCAATGGCCCAAACTATTTGAACCATTGGTTAGCCACATGACACAACTAAACAAAGGAGATTTTAATCACAACTATGAACAATATTGAATCACAAATACACAAAACAAAAACCGGGGACCACCCCATCACACCAGCAGCCGCCGGCAGCCCGGAGGCCGCCGCCGGCGATCACACGATGGTGGTGCCGCCGCCGATCGGCCGAGCACCACCATGGCCGACCTCCTTTTTTTTTCGTGTATCAATTTTGCAAATCACAAAATCTTTCATCTTTTAATTACGTGATTTAAATGATAAAATTAACTAAGCAAAAAAACATGCTTATTGCTTAAGCTCGAAGCTCGGTCCGATACCACAGTTAGGAAATCTACGCGGGAACGCATCGGAATTCAAAAATTTATTTCCTTTAACCAGGATCGGCTTCGTTTAAGCAATAAACAAATAAGCTAGTAGACACTTTGACCGTCTAAGGAGAGTAGTTCTGCATAGAGCCGCCCAAGCGTTCCGCCTCTACCGCTAGTCCACACGAACAGCCCGCCGGAATCCCATCATGGATTGCTATTGGAAAACTCCGGTTGCTAGACCGGCCTTTTTCCCCTCTCTCCAACTCTCTATAAGATGCTCTCTATTTTACACAAGAACTATTAGTTCTTGGAATTGTGATGTACAAAATAGCTTGACACCCACCTCCTATTTATAGTGGTTGGGGCGCCCCTTAGTAGATTAGAGGAGAAGAAAACATTTTCCCAATAAAATAAGGAAAATATATTTGATTGATTTATCTCATTTATTATAATATCTCATATTAAATAAATCTAGGATATTGCAATATCTTATATTGAATATTTCCAAGATATTGTCAATATCTAATATTGACTATCTTTACCTTTTATTACATTACCATAAATCAATTTACACATATGTGCAAATCTATAGTCATTAATATCTAATATTAATATATGATAATATTATTTATTTTATCAATCCACTTGCACAATCCAAATACATCTACTGTACTGGGAAGTGGCGCCTAACATACATATCAAATATATATATATATATGTTTAATCAATTAATATAATATAATACTATGATTAATTAATTACAAAATACATGTGAATCAATATACATATATATTTTCGACATATGTATCTAAATACACACATTTAATTAATCAACATAATTAATATCTTGTATTATATTTATTCATAATAAATAAATACTACCATATTAATTTACCACTATAACCTTTATAGTCGTGAGATAAAACTTTCCTTATTTGGTTATCATCTATAACCACATTTTAATCCGGCTAGATGTTCTTATGTGTGTGACCCGATAGGCTTCCGAATATGTTGGCCGTAGACACAAAGTGCAATTTACTAAAATGCCCTTCATACCTAACGATCACGGGATATCGTCTAGCAACACACCGTGACCCCCAATCATCGGAAGAGTCAAATGCAATGACTACTACCTTTCATGTGAAATAGTTACCGTGTAACTTACAATCCTATCGATTTAATAATATCCATACGGTCGTTAGTCGAGTGTCAAAACATCAACGACCGTATCTTATAATCTGGATATCATGCTCTCTCATAGTAACTCGTTTACTCCCACTTTGCAAAAATTCACAAGAGTAAGACATTCCTTATAAGAAGGACATTTCGGATATTCGATCCCAATCATAGGATACGCGATTCCCGGACGACCAATCATGTATACTCCGCATTCTTCAATATCATACCCAATCACTACCGCATGATCGCCCCGTGGCTAGAGGAAACCTCAATAGTGTCAAAGCATGACAATCCACACCGTGATGCCATGAAGACTCCGGTCCAAAGGATAATTACACAACCGCCACATAGTGTGACACTTATCCGTGCAAGTGGGTCAGTCTAACGTACGCATTCTCTAATACACGTCCACGTACAGTCCAAGTGTCACTACACTTCGATAGACGAGATCTATCACTACCCTAAAAGATAGAAGACATCTAATACGTGCTAGTTTGTTTATACTATCAATGTCCTGTTTAATAGTACATCAGCCTAGAGACATTTAAGTATCAAACTTGTTAAAGTGATTAGAGATCTCATCAACCATAATCGCCTATCATGGTTTCTCTATCACAGTTTAATACTAAGGACGTTATCATATAACAATTTACAATTGGTTCTTTAAAAGAACATATATATGGCAACAGAAAAGCCATTTTATATATGTATAAACATAAAGAAATAGTAGAAATGATCCGACCCGGTCGGATACGGTCCAACCCGATTGGGTGTAGGACACTATTCCAACAGTAAAGGGCCCCACAAAGTCAATACCCCAAACATCAAAGAGTTCCACCTCTAGGATATTCTTCAGTGGCATTTTATTTCTTCTCGAGATATTCCCGTTAGGGCTGAGCAGAAAACCCAATGAACCCAATCCAACCCAAAACCCAAACCGAACCAACCCGAAAACCCAAACCAATTGAAACCCAAATTTTTTGGGTTGGGTTTTGACCCGAACCAAAAACATTTTGGGTTGGTTTGGTTTTTTTTATTTTTTTTCCGGGTTGACCCAACCCAACCCGATATGTATATATATATATGTATATATATATATATATATATATATATATATATATATATATATATATATATATATGTATGTATGTATGCATTCCGTCCAAAGTAAAATGTTGTTATCATATTGCTGATATCACTTCATTTTCAGTTTCGGCCTACAATTCTTTGACCTTTCTCCGGAAAAAAGAATCCGTGTATGTATTTTTATGTATGACTATTGGTCATTAATTATTATCTTTATATGTTGTTGGTTTTTATATGTTGTTGGACTCTTAATTATCAAATTTTAACGTTTTCTTTCCTAAAAAAGTGGTTTCTATAACGATTATTGTTATGAACATATGACATGGAACTCGAATTTGGATATATATACATGTGTGTGGATTTTATAGCATAAAAGTGTTATTCATATAGATGCATGTTTTATGGATGAAACCCGAAACCCAACCCAAACCAACCCGAAACCAACCCGAACCAACCCATTGGGTTTTATAGTCATTTGGTTTGGTTTGGGTTAGTTTTTTCTTGAACCAACCCGACTTATACTATGTAAAAACCCAACCCAAGTCGACCCAACCCAACCCAAGCTCAGCCATATTTCCCGTCTTTTGGCAAGAATGACAAGATCTAGCATATTGATGCGCATCTTTGAACAAAGTGGGCCAGTAAAAACCACATTGGAGAACTTTCGCAACCGTCTTGTTCCTCCATAATGTCCTCCGGCCTCATAAGCATGGCAATGTCTCAGGATATCAAACATCTCCTCTTCCGGCACACATCTCCTAAAGACATTGTCGGATCCTAGCCTAAAAAGATAGGGCTCTTCCTAATAATAGTGCCTAAGATCCTTAAAGAATTTCTTTCTTTCTTGGGGGTTGAGATTTGGTGGCAAGTATTTCGCGGATAGATAATTCACAAAGTCTTTAAACCATGGTTGTTTCTTCTCCTTCACAACCTCAACACGCGAAGATACCGCAGCACAATCATATTTCCCATGTATAGCCGTGATGGAGAATAACTGTTCATCAGGAAATGTTTCTCCAATCTCGGTCATTGGCTCAGTATCCTCTATTTGTAAACGGGAAAGATGATCCGCAACCAGATTCTCAGATCCTTTCTTATCACGGATTTCTACATCAAACTCTTGCAATAGTAGAATCCATCTCAATAACCTTGGCTTGGAATCTTGTTTGGCTGAAAGATACTTCAAAGCCGCATGGTCAGTCCAAACAGTGACCTTAGATCCCATTAGATAAGATCTAAACTTGTCAAACGCAAAGATAACAGCCAGAAGCTCTTTCTAATTAGTTGCATAATTCCTTTGAGCAGTATTCAAAGATCGACTAGCATAGTAGATGGGCCAAAAGATCTTGTCTTTCCGTTGTCCTAAGGCAGCACCTACAGCAGTATCGCTTGCATCGCACATCAACTCAAAAGGTAGATTCCAATCAGGCGCAATCAGAATGGGTGCAGTAATAAGCATGCTCTTTAACTTATTGAAAGCTTTCATGCACTCATTAGTAAACACAAATGGCACATCCTTGGCCAATAACTCAGTAAGAGGTCGAGAGATTAAGGAAAAGTCCCTCACAAACCGGCGGTAGAATCCCGCGTGGCCAAGAAAACCTCGCAAAGTCTTAAGATTGGTTGCTGGAGGCTGTTTTTCAATCACCTCTACTTTTGCTCTATCCACCTCTATACCGTTCTTTGAAATACGGTGGCCAAGTACTATACCTTCAGTAACCATAAGATGACATTTCTCCCAGTTAAGCACCAGATTCGTCTCCTCGCATCTCTTCAACACTCTTGCTAGATGCGTGAGACATTAATCGAAATCATCTCCAAATACGGAGAAATCATCCATAAAGATCTTTAGGAAATCTTCAACCATATCAGCAAACAGAGAAATCATGCATCTTTGAAACGTTGCGGGTGCGTTGCACAAACCAAAGGGCATTCTATTGTAAGAAAAGGTTCCATATGGACATGTAAAAGTGGTCTTTTCGCGATCCTCGGGTGAGATATGAATTTGATAATATCCTGAGTAACCGTCAAGAAAGCAATAAAACTCATGTCCGCTCGGTCTCTCGAGCATTTGATCAATGAAGGGAAGAGGGAAGTGATCCTTACGAGTTGCATCATTCAACTTCCTAAAGTCAATGCACACTCTATGACCACTAATGAGTCTAACAGGAATCAACTCATTTAACTCGTTGGCTTGCACCGTCAAACCCCCTTCTTTGAAACTACGTGGATCGGGCTAACCCATTCACTATCAGAGATAGGAAAGATGATTCCCATTTCTAACATCTTAATAACTTCATTCCTAACCACGTCCTTTAATTGTGGAGTCAGCCTTCTTTGGGGTTGTGCAACCGCTTTCTTTGCAGGATCGACGGAGATTTTATGCATGCAGACACTAGGACTAATGCCTTTAATGTCAGCTATTGTCCATCCAAATGCTCCGCGATATTCTCTCAACACTCTCGTCAGCTTTTCTTCTTGTATTTCACTCAAGGCAGAAGAAATAATAAGCGGCAAGGTCTCATCGTGAAGGAATACATACTTCAAATGTGTAGGCAAAGGCTTCAATGTCAGATTGGTAGGTGGTTCTTCTAACGAGGTCTTTAACTTTTGTCCGGTCAGCTTAAGTTCAAAGAACTTATGCCACGTCGGTCTATGGTAGAATTTCTCAACCTCGGTAGACTTCATCTCCTCAACATGGCCAGGGGTTCCTCTACTACATCCAGGCCATATCACTTTTTCTTCCTCGCTCTTTTCATATGGCACTTCATCCTCTAACTCTAGAGTAGCCTCAAGGAAATATTTAATATCCTCATAGTGTTGGAAGTCATTGACAAGCTTGTCAACAGAATCCAACATGAAACATGCATCCTCTCCATCATCAGGTGTCTTCATAGTGTCAAACATGTTGAATGCTATTTCATCTCCATTAACTCTTAACATTAACTCTCTTTTGTAAACATCGATAAGCGTCCTACTAGTGGCCATAAAAGTACTTCCTAAGATTAGGGGCACTTCGTAGTTAGCTTCCATATCTAGCACAACAAAGTCGATATGAAACACAAATTTCTCAACTCTTACTAGTACATCCTCAACCACTCCACAAGGTTCCTTAACCGATCGATCAGCTAATTGCAAACTAATTGAAGTCTTTTTAAGGTCTTTCATACCTAGCTTTTGAAAAATGGATAGAGGCATCAGAATTACGCTCGCTCCTAGATCACACAAGGCCTTGTTCAAACATACATTACTTATGGTGCAGGGGATGAGAAAACTTCCCAGATCCTTGCACTTAGCGGGTAACTTATGTTGATGAATGGCTGATCACTCCTCATTTAGGAAGATGGTCTCTTAATCTAGGAGTTTCCTCTTAGTAGAGACAGCTTCTTTTAAGAACTTGGTGTACTCAGGCATCTCAGCAAGTGCTTCAACTAAAGGTTTATTGATGTGTAACTTTCTAAAGATATCTATAAACTTCTTATACCTTTTGTCCTCAACCTTAGGCTTAGATTTGCGTGGATGATAAGGTAAGGTTGAAGGATCGGCATCAGTGAAAATAGGATACTTATTATTATAATGCTCAACTCTAGGGCCAGCAAGTTCCTTATAGGTTTCTTGCTCCGGCAAGGTTCCAGAGGCATTTGCTTCCTTGCTTGGATCACCATCCTTACTCTCTACGGCTTTCTCTTTCTCTTTTAAAGATGGTGGAGTTACTTCTTTCCCATTTCTAGTCATGATCGCATTCAAATCCTTAGGATTTTTATCAGTGTTGCTTGGCAATCCTCCAGGAGGTCTAGATGAGACTTGCTCAGCTAACTGTCCTATTTGGTGAGTGAGATTTTGGACTATGGCTTCTTGTCACCTTAGCATCGTTTTTCTGACAATATTGGCTAAAGTTAGTGGCTAACTCAGCCATAGATTTTGAAAGTTGTCCCATATTGTCGGTAACGACATTGCCCAAATTTTCTATTGCAGCTTCCCAACCAAAAGTTTTAGTTTGCTGGGGTACATAAGTAGTAGGCGGTTTAGGCCCTTCTCCTGCATTAGGTTCACTATATCAGAATCCAGGATGGTTATGATTAGGCGTAAATCCTCCCCATTGATTTCCTTGTCTCCCAATATAATTGGCTTCTTCAGTACCAGCATTCTCACTTTGATGAATTACTTCAATTCCAGTCCCTTTCTCTACTCTTGCCATCCTCTCTTGCATTCCATCTACCTTATTGTTGATAACAGTGATGACGGGGTCAATCAGGTTATAATATAATACTCGACCACCATAAACCAATACTAGCAAGAGGACTAGGCCCATCGTAGTATAGCTATAGTGAATCAAGGTCGATCCCACAGGGAACCAATTGTGGATCATCTTATATACAAACAATTAATTAAACATGTCAAGGACATAGAGGCGGTCTACGACCAACATAAAACAAGAAAGGTAAAGACACGACTCAACACAACGTAATTAACCTCCCCAATTATAGTCTTTATCGTTTAGACCTAGATAATTTATATAATAAACTGAACTTATTAACTGTCAATCCGTTTGTATCTATCTTAGATTGGCTACGGGAGTCATCCTCTTTAACTTGACTTAGCACCGGTTAGGTTGCTAGATCACTGTGCTACATTACGTGACTTCACCTTTTGGGTATCCATCTCATATAACTTGCACGCTTATGACACTAAGGATGCCGATATTAATCGTACACCTCGTCTAGGCAACATTCCTATGGTCAGGCGTACTTCCTAAACGATTGCATCAGTCTTCGTCCCATTAACAATTACCGAGTTATTGTCTCATGCTAATCTACGACGTACGTACAACTAGATGACGTCAATTCCCTAATACAAAACAGATCTAGGTCTCGCTGAAAGTCCCGAAAGATCATTCGTGAGCCGACCTAGGAGTCCTATATTGGTATTTTCTAATCATACGCTAATTAAAACAGACGAGCAACGTAGCCGTAGCCATACCTACTGAGATAACAGATTCAATTAAGCTAACCTAATCATAAAGACGTGACTGATTAACGGATAAAACAGGTTTGACAGCTCTCGGTCGACCGAATGGATGCTCTCGGTCGACCGAGTGCTTACCTCCCGCATTTACATCCCCGAATATATTTCTCGCCGTTTCATCATACACAACGGATTAAATAGTAATTCGTAAAGCATTCATATAAACTAACTTAGATACACATTAATTAAACAATACAGATTCATGAATAGAAACTAAGTGTATGACGTAGGTTATGGGATCCCCATAGACAAGGTGTCGCCACATCCCTAACGTCACAGCCTAGATCTACATCATCTAGCTATGATTAACTAACTCAAACGATAAATCATAATTGGGGGGGGATTAATTACTTAAAAGAAAGAAACAGAAAATAAAGGCTTACATATTTGCAGCCCCTAAATTGCTGGAAACCCTCAAATTATTCTACATTGTATCAAGAGATGAACAGAGTGATTTTATTGAATGATATTCTAAGGTATATGTTGGTGTGTATTACAATTCTCGTAGCTGTTTGCTTATATAGAGGTTTTTGCCGACTTAGGGTGGTTCTAGAAGATAAGCACGATATAAGCCGGAAACCGACCCAAACCTAAGGCTCGGTCAACCGAAGAGCTACACTCGGTCGACCGAAGCTATAGGCTCGGTCGACCGAACCTACTTTTGCACACGTTAATCGTTTTTCTCGTCTATCTTGCTCCCCACTCCACGCTTGCGTGTTGATCTGATTTCTCTAATTTATCTCTTGATTAATGCTCCGATTTTCTTCCTTATTATCTTGAGATCCATTGATTGAATGACATTTATCTTCTCGATTTGTCGTGATCTACAAAATCAGCATTTATCGCACAGTCAATCGGATAAAAACGAGTAAATACCAATTTACATAATATAAATCACATAACATTAAATATTAAGTATAAACGGGTGATTTAATATGAAATATATATTATTAATCTCGATTTAAGGTCAACGTTGATGACTTTTACGGGTATAATTTGAGCGTCGTCAATTTATACCTCAGTTGTTGAGGTATTAACCGTTTTTTGACCGTTAATGTTTTTATTCCAACGGTATCAACTAAGGTATTTAATTAATAAGTACTATTTATTTCAACGTTGTTTTTATAGGTAGAATTTGTATCCACGGCTAGGTAGAATTTGTATCTATTGAAAATTTTACCTATTTTGAATTTATTACTTATAGTAAATTTTACCTATTTTAGGGTATTTACGACTAGGTAGAATTTGTATCCACGGCCTCATAATAAACAATAGGTAGAATTTGTATCCGGGGTCACCTCGCTTGATTGCAACGCTCTGTGAAACCGTTGAACACTCTTCTCTTAACACTTCCTCTGCCATTTCCTTTAGCTTCTTTTTACTTCCACAGCATCCTTAAGATACTTACAGCACTTAGGCATCTCAGTTAATACCTCAGCAAGTGGCATAGTCACCATAGTATCTCTAAGCATCTTCCTCACTCCGTCATACTGTTTGTCAGAGTTTAGGGTATTCTCTCTTTTCTTTGCTGGATAAGGAAGGGTTTTCGAATGATTGGTTATAGTTTGACTTTGAATGGCTTCGTCCTCCTTATCCTTCCATCTGACAAACTTCTCAGTTTTCTTTTTAGTTAGGGCTTCAGCCACCTGACTTCTCTTCTCAGCATCCTCAACACTATCCCCTGAAGAATCATTATCATTCAGCTCTTCCTCGCTGTTGCTTACTTTGGCATTTAACTTCTGATTGCCCCCTCCTGAACTTATAGCGTCAGGAGGGGCTACTCGTTTCCCGACATCTTTTCGGGTCCAGCTGTCTTACCGCTTCTGAGGGTGACTGCATTCAACTCCTCCTCTCCATACTCCCACCGAGGTGTGATGGCGGCAAGCATTGATATCTCGCCTTAGGGTTTTTATCTCGTATAACTAGTGCGCTTCCTTGAGGTCTCGCTCGCTTCGTTGATCGGCCATCCGACCTATCTGTCTCTCCATCGTTTTTTGACCGGTGGCTAGTGTTTTCACCATGTCAACTAGCTCATCGAATTTCTTCTGAGAGACGTAGGTGGGCTGTTGATTTTGCGTTTGGTCCCAGTTACCTTGGGATCTTGGGTTATTGGATGCACCAGGCGGTGTATAATAACTATTTCGCGGGTTTCCCGAATAGTTACGGTTTTGAGTTTGACTTGATTGACCAGAATTTTGACTGAAGCTTCTGAAAGGTTGATTCTGGTTCTCCATGGCCTGCACTTCCTCATTCATCATATTCCCGGCCTGCATGGTTCTCCATGGCCTCCATTACTTGTTCGGTAAAAACTAGTTCTAAAATTTATAAACCGAAACACCCCAAGTATAAGGT
Source organism: Gentiana straminea (assembly GCA_036785695.1). Taxonomy (NCBI): domain Eukaryota; kingdom Viridiplantae; phylum Streptophyta; class Magnoliopsida; order Gentianales; family Gentianaceae; genus Gentiana; species Gentiana straminea. The sequence goes on along the minus strand of JAVUPR010000278.1, from coordinate 2,916,890 downwards.
TCGTAGTATAGGGTGTTTACGGGTCGTCCTAAGGGAGTCGAATGTTAATCGGATTAAGGTGCAAAGCGCTTGTTATATTTAATATGTCACGAATTATTATCTCAAACTAGGGTTTTAGAAAAGCAACTAAACGAAGCAAAAAGTACAAACTTTCTTATGAATATAAAGGAACAAGAGGGCAACAAGGATCCACCAAAAAACCACTACCCAACCAAGTTATGAGTTGAATTAAATTCCTTGGTACGATCTAACCTAAATTCGATCTAGTTTCCTTAATCAAATTTATTTATGGTTCGTTTTCTTTCTCGAGTAAAACAAACATAACAATGAAGAACATGATCATGAGTTCGTCTCTGAATCTCCTACCCAATCAATAATAAACAATCTCTTGAATTATTACTAATCGTATCAAAAGAACGGTTCTATATATGAATCCAATTCTCATTAAAATTCAAAACAGATAAACGTTTCATTGATTTCTCAATCTAATAAACCAAACATTCAAATCTATTCAATTGATAAAGAAATTAAAATCCAAACTCACTAAACAATTGCTACTCGAAAATCCCTTGGTTGTGATGGTGTTGTGTTGGCTTCATCCCGTTGTCCCACCGCGGATTGCTTAGCCAACAATCATCTTCGAACTCCCAAGCAAGATTGAAAGAAAGAAACTCATATTTTTGTGTGATGTGGTGCTTTTTCTGTGTGTAAAATTCTGTGTGTTCTTCTCTGCTCGAATGGTGCTGCTTATATAGGAGTTTCGCCGACATAAGGAAGGATCTAGAAAAACGCGTCGATTTTGCAGCTTCGGGGCTCGGTCAACCGACTTAAGACACTCGGTCGACCGAATAGCATGGCTCGGTCGACCGAGCCTACCCTTTTACGCGTTTTCACACTGCTGCTTCGTATACCGTGTTCCCCACTTCACTCTTTCGATCTGATCTGATTTATCCTCTCTTCAATGCTCCGATTTTCTTCCTTTTTTTGAAATCACTTGATTGAATGAGATTAATCTTCTCCATTAATGATATCCCTATGCATATCTTTTAATTTCCTGCAAGATTATTGTTACACCAAGTCATCGAATAATAATAATAATAAAATGTGTAACAAAAATAACATTTAAACTCAATATTTCCTCATAATTAAATTATAACCCCCCAATAACCATTATAGGAATTTAACGGTTAAAACACGCTTTTCTCATTTATTTCCCTTAAAAATAAGGTAAATTGTTTAGGGATTAAGCCCGAGAATATAGTAAAATTTACCCTAAACAACTCCCCCACACTTAGCTTTTTGTTCGTCCCGAACAAAATAATCAAAACCGGCTCACTGTACATGTAATCCACATAGATCCCTAACTCACGTAACAAAATATACAACAACTATAGCAAGTAATACCAACATAGAGATAGATTCGGTGTGTGTGTGACAAGCCCTTTTCAATCTCCACAATCCTCTCAAACAAATACCCCTTCAAATAGTTTAATGACTTTCCTAGTTACAGGCAGTAATCGTTCCACACAAAGTCTTCCCGCGCACTAAGTAGGATAATCCCTACGGCATATCATTCGGTTTATACTGGGGATGAGATTAACGATAACCAAGTCTTTATTATTTTCTCACTTTGATACGCATATTAGAATGAGCTCTTACCCGTCATAGTAGAATAGGATGTTTCGTGATAACACCCTACCTTACTCAAATCATAAGGTAGCTTCTTCTAACTGTCGTGAGCTTTTGGTCATCATAGTGGTATAGGACATTTCGAGATAATGCCCTACCGCACTCCAATCATCGACTAGCTTTCGACATACACACTTTCAACTTTATTCTTTTGTATTATTCTTGTATTTTTCATAGAACAATAGTTACGTTTCACTCATCACATTCAAACTTTCGGATATTCACAAGGCACGTTCGAACTTAGGTGTTACTTCACTGTTACTATTAAGAACAAATCTCTCTAAGATAAATCACTAAAATAATGAAAGGATAAAGTTCAAAATTTTTGCTTCAATATCAAAGGCTTCGTGAGTGTGAAATGAATACTATCTCAAATCAGTAAAAACATGCTATAATCATCTCACGTGGTTACGTACAATCATTGTCGTGAAACTACAACTAGCAAGCATTTGTTTCAATTACATGCTCAAGATTTACAAATATCCAAGTGTAAAAATTTTAAAATTCCACCATTTATCAAAGATCACAAATATTTACTCATACTGTCAAAAATAAAGCATGAATTGCACCCCCCACACTTAAATCACATTATGTCCTCAGAATGTGCAAATAAAAGAAAAGAATACTTAGTTTGGTTCCAAAGATGGTTGTCGGGCGTAGATTGGCGGTGGTCGGCCGGAGCATGAATAAACCGCTGCACCGTATCGAACGGACAACATTGAAAGTAATAACTTGCAAACCTGCTTAAACGTATCTGCAACACTTGACATAACAGATAATCTCGGGGTATACGGGGTATATGAGTAAACATGTATACACATAAAACAACCACAAATAAGACAAGGATAACCAACACACAACTCACCAAAGTTTTATTCCTACTAACCTAAAAACTTAACTAAAAAGGAACTTAAAAGACTAGGCTGCCTCCTAGTTGCGCTTCTTTATTGTCATTAGCTTGACAGAGTAAACCAAGTCAACCTGGATCAGGCCACTTGGGTTTGAGGCTAACCACTTCTCTGTCAGACTCAGAATGACTAGGACGGAAATGGTTTTCGCCACAACAACAAGTCAAGTGCGCGAGAAGATCATGAACTTTTTCTCTCCAGACAACACTGACTCTTTTCTTCTTGTTCTTGTTTTTCAGATGCGGCTGAGGTATGCTAACGGGCTCAGGAGCATTGACGAAGGATCCGCAAGGTTAGGGGTAATAATGTCATCATCCACTCCAAAGAAGTCGGATGGAATCTCTTCACAAATAAATGATTCAACCGTTTCATTTCTCTTTTGAAAGTATAGTACTTCAGGCTTTTCCTTGGGTTGCCCAAAGTACTTCTTAATCCGGCGACCATTGACTTTGAACGGTTGATCGCCGTACCCTTTCAACGTAATGGCTCCACCAGGATGAACATCAAGAATCTCAAAGGGGCCAGACCATCTAGATTTAAGCTTACCAGCAAAAAGATGGAGTCTGGTGTTATACAGCAAAGCCATGTCTCCCACTTTGAATTCCCGGTCTTTAATCTTAGCATCGTGGAGTGCCTTCGTTCTTTCCTTGCTCAGCTTGGCGTTCTCGTAGGCCCTGAGTCTGAATTCATCGAGCTCATGCAGTTGCAATAATCTTTTCTCGCCACAGAGTTGGCTATCGAAGTTTAAGAATTTAATAGCCCGAAGCTCGTGCTCCAGGCTCGACCGGTAGATGGCAAGCCTTGCCATAGACCATTTGGAAGGGTGACGTACCCATAGGGGTCTTAAACTCGGTGCGATAAGCCCAAAGTGCGTCGTCCAACTTCGGACTCCAAACTGGATCTATTTGAATTCACCGTTTTCTCCAAGATCCGCTTAAGGCTCCGGTTGCTTACCTCGACTTGGCCACTGGTTTGGGGGTGGTATGGTGTACCAATTCTATGCTTGACACCATATTTCTCAAGAATTTTATCCAGTGGTGCATTACAGAAATGCGAACCTTCATCACTGATAAGGGCTCTAGGACAGCCAAATCTAGTAAAGATATTCTTTTGCAAGAATTTCTTTACCACTTTGTGATCATTGGTTTGGGTGGCTATGGCCTCTACCCACTTGGAAACGTAGTCCACACAGACCAGAATATATTTGTTAGAGCACGATGATGGGAACGGTCCCATAAAATCAATACCCCAGACGTCAAAGACTTCACATTCCAAGATAGGCTTCAAAGGCATCTCCATCCTATTACTGAGTCTCCCTACTCTTTGGCATCTATCACAGCCTTTGCAAAAGGCTTCAGCATCTTTAAACAAGATAGGCCAGTAAAAACCAAATTTGAAGGATTTTTGTGACTGTCTTAGGTGCTCCGTAGTGTCCACCAGCTGGACCACTATGACATTGCTCCAGAATATCCAATTGTTCATGTTCCGGAACGCACCTTCTAAGCAACCCGTCCTTGCAGACTAGGTAGACACGGCCTCAGTTGATAAAATTAATAAATAGTACTTATTAATTTGTATCCGGGGTCACCTTGCTTGATTGCAACCCGTCCTCCAATAAATAGTCAAATTCTACCTATTGTTTAGTTTCACAGAGCGTTGCAATCAAGCGAAGTAAAAACTTATACTTTATATTTGTGGTGTGGAAATGATGAAGAGAAAAAGGAGGTTTAAATAGAAAGATGTGGAAAGTGAAAGGATTGAAATGGTGGAAGGTGATTGGTGGAGATAGAAAGGCTAGGATTGAGGAGTGGAATGGTTTTGTTGGAGGAATAAATTAATGGGGAAAATGAAAAGGTGTATTGGGAAATGAAAAATGGGGATGTGTAAAAATAAATGATAGTTGCCATTTAAACACCCCAATCATCTTGTTTCGGTTACTTGTTCGGTAAAAACTCGTTTTAAATTTATAATTACCGGAACACCCCAAGTGCAAGGCCCGTAGTAAAGGTGTTACCGGGTCGTCCTAAGGGAATCGAACGTCTATCGGATTAAGTACAGTTTATTGTATCGATTATGTCACAAATTATTATCTAGAACTAAGGTATATGTTAATTATAATCTAGAACCTATGACTAGAAACAGAAAATAGCAGAAAACAGCAGGTAAAAAACTAGGGTTTTTAAAATAACTAAACTTAGCAACAAAAGTTGATATGAACGAATCGGTTTATCAAATAATTAAAAGAACGGCAAGGCAACTAGAATCCACCAATGAACCAACCAACCCCAACTAGATTGTGAGCTAAAGGTACGATTTTTAGTAATGATCAAATCACGAATTCGATTAAATCTCTTTAATCAATTTCTAGGGTTTCGTTTTCTTTCCCAAGCAAAACTAAACTAGCATGCATAACACGATCATGAGATTGTCTCCAATACTCTACTCAACTAATCATAAACAATCTCTTGAATTACAATTAATTGCATCAATTGAAAAGATCAAAGCTTGAACAATATTCTCATATAAATTCAATCAAAAAGATAGTTCCATCGATCTCACGATTCAATAAAACATAAACGATAAATCAATATCCAATTGATGAAAAATCATAAATTTATCTCACTAAGATATAGCTAAAAATCCTCTAGTTGGTGTTGTTGTTGATTGGTTTCCTCCGTTGTCCCACCGCGGATTGCTTAGCCAACAATCGTCTTCGAACTCCCAAGCAAGATTGAAAGAAAGAAACTCATATTTTTGTGTGATGTGGTGCTTTTTCTGTGTGTTCTTTTCTGCTCGAATGGTGCCGCTTATATAGGAGTTTCGCCGACATAAGGAAGGATCTAGAAAAACGCGTCGATTTTGCAGCTTCGGGGCTCGGTCAACCGACTTAAGACACTCGGTCGACCGAATAGCATGGCTCGGTCGACCGAGCCTACCTATTTACGCGTTTTCACACTGCTGCTTCGTATACCATGTCCCCCACTTCACTCTTTCGATTTGATCTGATTTATCCTCTCTTCAATGCTCCGATTTTCTTCCCCATTAATGATATCCCCATGCATATCTTTTAATTTTCTGCAAGATTGTTGTTACACCAAGTCATCGAATAATAATAATAATAAAATGTGTAACAAAATAACATTTAAACTCAATATTTCCTCATAATTAAATTATAACCCCTCAATAACCATTATAGGAATTTAACGGTTAAAACATGCTTTTCTCATTTATTTCCCTTAAAAATAAGGTAAATTGTTTAGGGATTAAGCCCGAAAATATAGTAAAATATACCCTAAACAACTCCCCCACACTTAGACTCTTGTTCGTCCCGAATAAAACAATCAAAACCGGCTCACTGTACATGTAATCCAAATAGATCCCTAACTCACGTAACAAAAGATACAACAACTATAGCAAGTGATACCAACATAGAGATAGATTATGTGCGTGTGGGACAAGCCCTTTTCAATCTTCACAATCCTCTTAAACAAATATCCGCTCAAATAATTTTAATGACTATCCTAGGTATAGGCGGTAATTGTTCCACACAAAGTCTTCCCGTGCACTCAGTAGGATAATCCCTACAGCATATCATTCAGCTTATACTGGGTATAAGTTCAACGATAACAAAGTCTTTAATTTTTTTTTCACTTTCTTTTTTTTTGTTTATTATTATTATTGTTTTTTTTACGCACATCAGAATGAGCTCTTACCCGTCATAGTAGAATAGGATGTTTCGGGATAACACCCTACCTTACTCAAATCATAGGGTAGCTTTTCCTGACTGTCGTGAGCTTTTGGTCATCATAGTGGAATAGGACATTTCGAGATAATGCCCTACCGCACTCCAATCATCGACCAGCTTCCGACACACCCCTTTATTTATTTTTTTATATTTTTTCAAGACATTAGTTACGTTTCACTTATCACATTCAAACCTTCAGATATTCACAGTGCACGTACTGAACTTAGGTGTTACTTCACTGTTACTATTAAGAACAAATCTCTCTAAGATAAATCACTAAAATAGTGAAAGGATAAAGTTCAAAATTATTGCTTCAATATCAAAGGCTTTCGTGAATGTGAAATGAATACTATCTCAAATTAGTAAAAGCATGCTATAATTATCTCTCAAAGTCACATAAAATCATTTTAAGGAAACTACAACTAGCAAGCCATTTGTTTCAATTACATGCTCAAGATTTACAAAAAAATTAAAATTGTCGAGAAAATCACATTTACTCAGAAATATAGCATGATAACATACCCAATTTAGACACCCCCCCACACTTAAATCACATTATGTCCTCAGAATGTGCAAATAAAAGAAAAGAATACTTAGCTGGTTTCAAAGTGGCAGAGGTCAGGCCGTAGCATGAACGTACCGCTGCAACTTGTAGCATAAACGGACAACACTAAAAGTGATAACTCGGCAAAAACCGCTCAACGAAGATACGCAACACTCGACATAGCATATAATCTCGGGGTACAAGGGGTATATGATTAAACATGTATAAAGCATTCACAAATAAGACAGGGATAACCAACACACAAATCACCAAGGTTTTATTCCTAATAACCTAAAAACTTAACTAAAAATAAATACTTAATCATTTGTATTTTACGTTTACGCCCTTGGTGTCCCCTTATATAAACTCATTGTACCAACATTATTCCTCAATGACAATTCATTTGTTATTCACATAAATCTATCATGGTATCAGAGCGTTTCGATTCCAAAAATTTTCTCTAGGGTTTGTTCCTTTTTTTTTCAGCTGCCCGATTTTTTTCTTTTTTTCTTCAGCGGCGGCGATCATGGCTACCTCCGCCACCTCCACCGCCGATTCACCCTCTGCAACTTCCGGCACTGCCGCTGCTCCGTCTGTTGTTGCCACGCCGTCTACCGCCCCCCCAGCTGTCCTCTCTCTTAACCCGGCTGTTCATGCTCCGATCAAGCTCGACGGTAAAAATTTCACAGCCTGGAAACTCCAAGTAACGACCCTGCTCGTTGGCCATGGTCTCTTTGGTTATGTCACCGGTCATACACCCCGGCCGCCGCCTACTATCACGTCTGCGGCTGGTGCTGTTCAGCAAAATCCGGCCTCTCTCCAATGGATACAACAAGACGCCCTCATTCATAATCTCCTTCTCGGTTCAGTTGACAGGGATTTCATGGCCACCATCCAACACACGGCCAATTCTAAAGAAGCTTGGGACACCCTTCTTGACACTTATGGGAAACAGAGTAAGGGTCGTGTTCGACACCTCCGGCTACGCTTACACTCTATCACTAAAGGTACGATGCCCATCTCTCAGTATTTCACTGCCATTAAAAATATCGCGGATGATCTCGCGTCCCTAGATGCTAAAGTTCCGGATGATGAATTGGTTGAGATAGTTTTGAAAAATCTTGGTAGTGAATACAAGGACCTTGTGAGTGCTATTCAGGCTCGTGATGACACTATATCTATGCCTTTATTACATGAAAAGTTGTTAATGCATGAAGCGTCGCTTGTACAAAGTCAGTCGGTTGCACCCCCTGCTTACACTGCTTTCCCTGCCTATCATCACCCTCGTCCTATGCATGTTTCGCCTAATACGACCTATAACCCTTATTCCCCCACCCCTCGGCCACCCTCACCCATACTGCCGTCCCCTCCCCCCCCAAACCCGAGGCCCTCACTACCCTCCCCTCAACCCAATCACTCCTCCAAGAATTTCAATTCTCGTAATTCTAAAGGTTATCAAGGCTTCTGCCAACTCTGTGGTCTCCAAGGTCATGTTGCTACTCGCTGTACCACCTATCCGCTCTACAACAATCTCCCTCGTCCACCCCGTAACCCTACCACCTCTCGGCCCCCACAGCCTCCCCATGCCCATGTTGCTCACCATGCGTCCTCCGGGCCCCTCCTATGCGCACTCCGATCCTTATGCTCCTTGGATGCTTGACAAAGTGGTGCCTCTCACCACATGACTCAGGAACTCAACTTGCTCTCTCTTCACTCTCCTTACCCAGGTACGGATCGTATTGTCATTGGTGATGGTAGCTCCCTGGCCATCACACACATTGGCTCTACCACTCTTTCCTCTTTTAAATTAAATCATGTTCTTTGTGTTCCCTCTCTGTCTCGCAATTTACTTTCTGTCCAAAAATTTTGCCTGGATAATTCTGTATCAATTGAATTCTTACCTGATTCGTTTTTGGTGAAGGATTTGAAGACGGGCAAATGCCTCCACCAAGGACAAGTCAGTGATGGTGCTTATCTGTGGTCTTCCAAGGCTCTCTTTGCCTTCTCTGCGTCTAAAGCCTCTGCTGCCACTTGGCATCTTCGCTGCGGCCATCCTGCATTTCCAATTATTCAGAATTTAGCAAACAATAAACTTTTAGAATTATCTACTACTTCGCATTCTCATTGTGATTCTTGTTTGTGTAATAAGAGCCATAGGCTCCCCTTTTCTGATTCCACATTATGTACTTCTCAACCCTTGGAGGTTATTTATTCTGATGTTTGGTCGTCACCAGTTTATTCCATTGATGGTTTTAAATATTATGTTCTCTTTGTCGATCATTTTACTCGATATATGTGGTTATACCCGCTTGCATGCAAATCTGATGTCCATAATGTGTTCATTAAATTCAAAAAATATGTTGAAAACCTTTTAGATGCCTCCATCAAAACCCTCTATTCTGACAATGGTACCGAGTACATTAAATTACGTCCTTTTCTGTCTGAACATGGCATCTCCCATTTCACTTCCCCTACCTACACGCCACAACACAATGGCATCTCTGAACGCCGCCACCTGCATATAGCTGAGACTGCCCTCACCCTTCTTGCACATGCCAAAATTCCAGTTACATATTGGTCGTATGCCGTTAGTACCGCGGTTTATCTCATTAATCGCATGCCCACCAAAAATCTTGACATGGCGTCCCCACATCTCAAGCTTTTCTCTAAAACGCCTAACTATTCTAAACTTCGAGTCTTCGGGTGTCTCTGCTATCCTTGGCTTAAACCATATACACAGCACAAGCTTGCGCCAACCTCTAAGCCCTGTATCTTCCTTGGGTATGCCCTCACACAGAGTGCTTATCTATGCTACGACATTTCAGAGTCTCGTCTGCATATTTCGCGTGATGTTCGGTTTGTGGAGGACATTTTCCCTTTTGCTAGCATCTCCTCTGATCCTTCCTTACCTCCTTTAACTGCCCTTCTTCCCGACGCCTCTTATACACCTCAGCTCGTTCCTATTTCTCCACCCATCCCCACGGCCCCTACACCTCCCGCCGGCATTTATGCCCCCCCCACGGCTCCCTCTCCTCGTCCTCTCACGAATCTCCCAACTCTCCTTCTTCCGGTATTTCTGCCTCTTCCGCCACTCCCACATCCTCCCCCTCGAACTCGTCCTCCCCTCCCCCGCCCCCTTCTCCTCCCCCTCAGCCCCCTCATCCCATGACTACTCGATCTCGGAACCAAATATACAAACCTCGTCAACTCTTTAACCTCCAAGCTCAACCGCATAATCGCTACCTTGACACGGAACCCTCGACCCTTAAGCGAGTGCCTTGCAAGTGCCCGCAAGGTGTGTTGCCATGTCCGATGAGTATAGTGCACTTCTTCGCAATGACACGTGGTCTCTAGTTCCCCCCGCAATGGTTTAAATATAGTTGGATGTAAGTGGGTGTTCCGAATAAAAAGGAAACCGGACGGTTCTATTGATAAATACAAAGCTCGGCTGGTTGCAAAAGGGTTTACGCAACGTCCTGGTTTGGATTATTTTGAGACTTTCAGTCCTGTTGTTAAACCTGCTACGATCCGTCTTGTTCTAGGTCTTGCGGTTTCCTTTGGTTGGTCTCTTCGCCAACTCGATGTCAATAATGCTTTTCTGCAGGGTACACTAGCTGAGGATGTTTATATGTCTCAACCACCCGGGTTTGAGGATGCCACGAAACCCACTTTTGTTTGCAAACTTCGCAAGGCGATCTATGGCCTTAAGCGTGCTCCTCGAGCCTGGTACCATGAGCTTAAGTCCTTCCTCCTCACTATGGGTTTTGTTAACTCTGTGGCTGATCCGTCTCTATTTGTTTGTCGCACATCTGTCAGCGTTACTATTTTTCTGGTATATGTCGATGATATCATTGTTACCGGTAGCTCTGCAGAGCAGGTTCAGAGTATTATTGATCAGTTGGGTTCTCGGTTCTCCATCAAGGACCTTGGTCCACTGTCGTATTTTTTGGGGGTTGAGGTCACTCATTCTACCACGGGGTTGCTACTGACGCAGACCAGATATACACGTGAGCTCCTTTCGCAAGTTCACATGGAAGACTCTAAGGCAGTTTCTACCCCTATGCCAGCCGATGCCTTTTCAGGTGACACCGTTTTTTCTCCCCGCTTATTCGCATCCGACTCGCATCGTCAAACGTTGGGTGCCCCGCGGTACTTATGCTTTACGAGGGTTGATATTCGCTTTGCGCTTAATAAACTCTCACGCTTATGCATGCGCCGACGAGTATCACCGGATGCTTGTCAAACGCCTTTTGCGCTATTTATCTGGCACCCTCACTATGGGTTTGCAGTTGTATCGGGAGTCTCCTCTGGCCTTGCATGCTTTCTCTGACTCTGATTGGGCGGGTAACAAAGACGACGGCTACCGTGATCCAGTGTCATCTGAGTATGTGCCTGGCTACACTTCTACTTCTGCTTACATTGTTTTCTTGGGCAGGAATGCCATTTCTTGGAGTTCCAAGAAGCGAAGACTCGCTTCTAGATCCTCCACGGAGGCCGAATATAGGAGCGTTGCGGATACGGCCGCCGAGGTTGCCTGGGCCGACTTATCTTCTTGCGGATCTTGGTTTTTCGGTTGGCTCCACACCGGTGATTTTCTCTCGTGACAATGGGAGCGCTTCGTCTCGGTGCCAACCCGGTCTTCCACTCACGTATGAAGCACGTGGCCATTGACTATCATTTCATTCGTGAGCATGTTGAGCGTGGTCTTGTTCGCGTTGCTCGTGTTGTCGCTTCTGCACCGGTGGCCGATGTTCTCACCAAGCCCTTGCCCCGGTTATCTTTTTCAGCACTTGTTTCCAAGCTTGGACTTCGCTCAACTCCGTCCGCTTGAGGGAGCGTATTAGAATATATTGCATATCATTTGTATTTTACGTTTACGCCCTTGGTGTCCCCTTATATAAACTCATTGTACCAACATTATTCCTCAATGACAATTCATTTGTTATTCACATAAATCTATCATTCTTGTTCTTGTTCCTCAGATTCGGCTGAGGTATGCTAACAGGCTCAGGAGCATTGACAGAAGGATCTGCACGGATAGGGGTAACAATGTCATCATCCACTCCAAATAAGTCGGATGGAATATCTTCAGAAATAAACGACTCAACCGTTTCATTTCTCCGTTGAAAGTACAGTACTTCAGGCTTTTCCTTGGGTTGCCCAAAGTACTTCTTAATCCTGTGACCATTGACTTTGAACGGTTGATCGCCGTACCCTTTCAAGGTAATGGCTCCACCAGGATGAACATCAAGAATCTCAAAGGGGCCAGACCATCTAGATTTAAGCTTACCAGCAAAAAGATGGAGCCTGGTGTTATACAGCAAAGCCATGTCTCCCACTTTGAATTCCCGATCTTTAATCTTAGCATCATGGAGTGCCTTCGTTCTTTCCTTACTGATTCTCAAATTCTCGTAGGCACGGAGTCGGAATTCATCGAGCTCGTTCAATTGCAATAATCTCTTCTCCCCACAAAGCTGGCTGTCGAAATTCAAGAATTTAATAGCCCAGTAAGCTCTGTGCTCAAGCTCGAATGGTAAATGGCAAGCTTTGCCATAAACCATTTGGAAGGGTGACGTACCCATAGGGGTCTTAAACGCAGTGCGATAGGCCTAAAGTGCGTCATCCAACTTTAGACTCCAGTTGGATCTATTGGAATTCACAGTTTTCTCCAAAATCCGCTTTAGACTTCGTTGCTCACCTCGACTTGGCCACCGGTTTGGGGGTGGTATGGTGTACCAATTCTATGCTTGACACCATATCTCTCAAGAATTTTATCCAATGGTGCATTACAGAAATGCGAACCTTCATCACTTATAAGGGCTCTTGGACAGCCAAATCTAGTAAAGATGTTCTTTTGCAAGAATTTCTTTACAACTTTGTGATCATTAGTTTGGGTGGCTATGGCCTCTACCCACTTGGAAACATAGTCTACACAGACCAGAATATATTTGTTAGAGCATGATGATGGGAAAGGTCCCATAAAGTCAATGCCCCAGACGTCAAAAACTTCACATTCCAAGATAGGCCTCAAAGGCATCTCCATCCTATTACTGAGTCTCCCTACTCTTTGGCATCTATCACAGCCTTTGCAAAAGGCTTCAGCATCTTTAAACAAAGTAGGCCAGTAAAAACCAGCTTGAAGGATTTTTGTAACTGTCTTAGGTGCTCCGTAGTGTCCTCCCGTGGGACCACTATGACATTGTTCCAGAATATCCCATTGTTCATGTTCCGGAACACACCTTCTAAGCAACCCATCCTTGCAGACTTTAAACAAATAAGGATCCTCCCACACGAGATATTTTAAATCAGAAAAGAACTTCTTCCTCTGCTGATACGTCATGTCCTCTAAATGCCCACTTGCTAAATAGTTGGCGTAATCAGCGTACCACGGCCTAACTGTATCAAGCTTCATCAATTGCTCAGTAGGGAAATCGATGCCTATTTCCTTGTGATTTACGCCACCCTCATTTACTAGGCGAGACAGATGATCAGCCACAACATTATCACTACCCTTCTTATCTTTGATCTCAAGGTCAAACTCTTGCAAAATTAGAATCCATCGAGTAACCTTGGTTTTGCATCTCGCTTTGTCCATAAGGTAGCGTAGGGCTGCATGGCCGGTCCAAACTATAACTTGAGACCCTAGAAGATAACTTCTAAACTTGTCAATAGCAAAAACGACGGCTAAGAATTCCTTCTCAGTCGTGGTGTAATTGCATTGAGCCGGGTTCAAGGTGCGGCTCGCATAGTAAATGGGCCTGAACTTTTTATCAATTCTTTGACCTAAAACTACGCCGACTGCGTAGTTAGAGGCATCACATAATAATTCAAAAGGCTTAGTCCAGTCAGGTGCGATTAAGATAGGGGCACTTATGAGCTTTTCCTTCAGGCAATTAAAAGCTTCTTTGCATTTCTCATCAAACAAGAACATAACATCATCTTTCAGAAGGTTAGATAAGGGCTTGGCTATTGTGGAAAAGTCCTTAATAAATCGCCTGTAGAAGCCAACATGACCAAGAAAACCGCGTACCTCTTTGACAGTTTTCGGGTACGACATTTTTTCAATGGCTTCTACCTTAGCCTTATCAACTTGAATACCACTTCGGACACCTTGTGTCCCGAACAATCCCTTCATCTACTAGAAAATGGCATTTCTCCCGCTTAAGCACTAAATTCTTTTCAACACGGCGTTGAAGTACCATATCTAGATTCTCCAAGATCTCATCGAAGCTATCGCCATAGACTGAGAAGTCGTCCATGAAGACTTCCATACATTTTTCCACAAGTCCATCGAAAATGGCCAACATGCACCGTTGAAATGTTGCTGGTGGATTGCATAACCCAAAAGGCATTCTGTGAAAAGCAAAAGTGCCAGATGGGCACGTAAACGTGGTCTTCTCCTGGTCATTAGGGTCGATGGCTATCTGGAAGTAACCAGAATATCCATCGAGGAAACAATAATACTTATGACCACTCAGTCTTTCAATAAGCTGGTCAATGAAGGGTAAGGGAAAATGGTCTTTGGCGGTGACTTCATTCAATCTGCGATAATCGATGCAGACTCTGTAGCCAGTCACAAGGCGTAAAGCTATCTCTTCCCCCTTTTCATTCTTTTCAACGGTGATACCTCCCTTCTTTGGCACAACTTGGGTGGGGCTAACCCACTCACTGTCGGCGATTGCAAAGATGATTCCCATGTCTAACCACTTTATAACTTCTTTCTTGACAACCTCCTGCATATGCGGATTCAGCCTTCGCTGAGGTTGTCTTACTTTCTTAGCTCCTTCATCCGTTCGGATTTTATGCATGCACACATCGGGGCTGATTCCTCGGATATCACCCACTTGCCAACCGAACGCGAGGATGTTCTTTTCAAGCACTTTTATCAGCAGTGCTTCTTGCTCGGACTCGAGTTTCGAAGAGATGATCAAGGGCAACTTATCACCATCCTTAAGAAAAATGTACTTAAGGTGTTGAGGAAGCGGTTTAAGCTCCAAGTCAGTAGGTGGTTGCTCAATACTGGATTTTAAGGGGCCACCTTTTTCCTTATGGGCTTGAAGTGGTTGACTGAAGAATGCCTCATCTTCCCGAGGTACAACCCCAGAAAGGTACTAGATCACATCATCCATAGGGATCCTTCTGTCAGTACCCGCTTTCTCCTTCTCATGCTTGATCATCGTTCTCAACTCTTCTTCTTCTAGCTCCTCTGCTAGCTGTTCCCAATCATCAATCTCCCAATGAGTAGTCTCTCTCCGTAAATCCACTTCATCCCAACTACCCATCGTGGCTTCCTCTTCCACGGGGTTAAAGTCTTCCTGATACAACTCTTTGAAATCAGCGTTCATTGCTGGGAATCTCCATGTTTCTTGTTCATTGACGGGCTCAGTGACTAAAGCCGGTAATGAAACAGAAGATGGTCCACAGTCAGCTTGATCTTTAATGTTTATAGCTTCGAAAACACCTATCTCTATTAGCTCTACTGCTTCTTCAGAGTTGGCATTTTCTTCGTCCTCATAAATTGCTTCAACGAACGAGATTTCTTCAATCAAGGTTTCCTCGGGACTTTTCCCTTTTGTGAAGGTAACAGATGTATCATCGACTCTAAGCATAATCTGACCCTTACAGAAATCGATGAGGGCGGCAGAGGTGTCCAAAAAGGTCCGGCCTAGAATTAAGGGCATCTCTTTGTCAGGTGGATAGTCTAAGATAACCCAGTCGGTAGGGAAAACCAAGCCTCCAACATGGAGAAGGACATTGGCCACACAACCGGCTGCTGAGCGACTTGATCGGTCTACCATCTGAAGAGAAATAGGGAGTTCCCGCATTCTTTTATCTAAACCGAGCTTTTTGCAGACGTTCAATGGCATCACATTTATGGAGGCCCCTGAGTCGCATAAGACGTTTTGGAACATGTGGCCTTCAATCTCACAAGAGATTGAAGGTCTCCCGGGGTCACCTCGCTTAGTAGCAACTTTCTGTGAAACCATAGAGCAATCTTCTCTTAAAACTTCTTCTGCCATCCCTTGAAGCTTCTTCTTGCTCCCACAAACTTCCTTCAGATACTTAGAGCATTTAGGCATTTCAGTCAATACCTCAGCTAGGGGTATACTCACTTTGGTATCTCTAAGCATCCTCCTCACACCGTCATATTGTTTGTCATGACTGAGGGTATTTTCTTTCTTCTTCGGTGGGTAAGGAAGGGCTTAATCATTGTTCATGGCTTGATTTTTTATGGCCTCATCTTCCTTATCCTTCCATCTGACAAACTTTTCCTCCCTCTTCTTTGTCAGGGGTACAGCCACCTGACCTCTCCTCATTTCTCTATCAGAATCATTTTCATCACCCGAAGAATCATCATTAAGCTCCTCCTCGCTGTTGCTTCCTTCGGTATTTAACTTCTGATTGCCCCCTCCTGAACTTATGGCGTCAGGAGGGGCTACTCGTTTCCCGACATCTTTCCGGGTCCTACCTGCTTACCACTCCTTAAAGTAACCTCATTTAGCTCTTCGGTCCCATAATCCCATTGAGGTGTGATGGCAGTGCAAACATTGATATCTGCTTTAGGATTTCTTTCGGTATAACTTGGAAGTTTACCGTGGGGTCTGTTAACTTGCTTGCCGGTCTGCCATCTGACCAACGTGTCTCTCTATTGTCTTGACACTAGTAGCCAGGGTCTTCACCATGTCTACTAGCTCATCGAACTTATGTTGAGGGACACAAGAGGTGGTTTGGTTATGAGGTTGGTTTTGATTCCAACCACCTTGAGGTCTCGAGAGTTAGGATTATGAGATTGATTAACCATCCCCAGGTGGTGGTCTTTGATAACTTGAGTTGAAAGAAGATTTTGAATTGGATGGGCCAGGTGGTGCATTGGCTTGATTAAAATTGGGACGTTGAAATCCGGAATGATTCTGATTCTGATTGAAGTTTCTAAAGGGTTGGTTATGATTCTCCATTAAATTTACTTCCTCAGTCATCCCATTTCCCACCTGCATTCCCAGGTAGTTCACATCTGGCTGCCCTTGTTGCTGCTGCATTTGTAACTCGGCTAGCTGCTTGCTAATTACTTCCATCTGAGCAACTAACACCTTAGTCTCAGAATTGCTCGCAGAGATTCCTTCTTATTCCCACTAACATTGGTCTTCCTAGGACTTGACCACATGTTATTCTTGGCTATAGTTTCCGCTACCCTATAAGCCAGCGTCATCACCTCCCCCTAGGAATGATCCATGAGCAGTTGAATCTAGGAAGTCTCTATTTGGTTGAGAAACACCTCTGTAGAACAACTCTAGTAGCTCATGTCTCTTGTATCCATGGTTGGGGCACTTCCTCATCAACGATTTAATCTCTCCCATGCTTTCCCCACACTCTCACCATCAAGTTGTTCAAATGTGGCTATCTCCCTTTTCATGTCCATGATTGTCCCGGAGTGAGACAAACTTCAGAGCAAAGGCTCTTTTGACATCATTCCAGGTACGGAGAGAATGATGGGCTAAAGATTTAAACCAACGGTTTGCTTCACCCTTTAGAGCAAACGGGAAGAGTTTTAACTGGACAATCTCAGAATCAACACCAGGATAGTGGCCTGCTTCGCAGATTTGAACGAAGGTGGACAAGAAGTCATGAGGATCTTCATCAGCAGTACCATGAAAAGAACTATTCTGGACCAGTCCTACCACTCCATTTTTCGGATCGAAGTTCGCTTGCCCCATGTCCGGAGGGCGAATTGGTCTATGTCCTTCCGTAAAGTCTTGGTCAAGACTTGTTCGGTAAAAACTAGTTCTAAAATTTATAAACCGAAACACCCCAAGTATAAGGTTCGTAGTATAGGGTGTTTACGGGTCGTCCTAAGGGAGTCGAATGTTAATCGGATTAAGGTGCAGTTGTTATATTTAATATGTCACGAATTATTATCTCAAACTAGGGTTTTAGAAAAGCAACTAAACGAAGCAAAAAGTACAAACTTTCTTATGAATATAAAGGAACAGTAGGGCAACAAGGATCCACCAAACAACCACTACCCAACCAAGTTATGAGTTGAATTAAATTCCTTGGTACGATCTAACCTAAATTCGATCTAGTTTCCTTAATCAAATTTATTTATGGTTCGTTTTCTTTCTCGAGTAAAACAAACATAACAATGAAGAACATGATCATGAGTTCGTCTCCGAATCTCCTACCCAATCAATAATAAACAATCTCTTGAATTATTACTAATCGTATCAAAAGAACGGTTCTATATATGAATCCAATTCTCATTAAAATTCAAAACAGATAAACGTTTCATTGATTTCTCAATCTAATAAACCAAACATTCAAATCTATTCAATTGATAAAGAAATTAAAATTCAAACTCACTAAACAATTGCTACTCGAAAATCCCTTGGTTGTGATGGTGTTGTGTTGGCTTCATCCCGTTGTCTCACCGCGGATTGCTTAGCCAACAATCATCTTCGAACTCCCAAGCAAGATTGAAAGAAAGAAACTCATATTTTTGTGTGATGTGGTGCTTTTCATGTGTGTAAAATTCTGTGTGTACTTCTCTGCTCGAATGGTGCTGCTTATATAGGAGTTTCGCCGACATAAGGAAGGATCTAGAAAAACGCGTCGATTTTGCAGCTTCGGGGCTCGGTCAACCGACTTAAGACACTCGGTCGACCGAATAGCATGGCTCGGTCGACCGAGCCTACTCTTTTACGCGTTTTCACACTGCTGCTTCGTATACCGTGTTCCCCACTTCACTCTTTCGATCTGATCTGATTTATCCTCTCTTCAATGCTCCGATTTTCTTCCTTTTTTTGAAATCACTTGATTGAATGAGATTAATCTTCTCCATTAATGATATCCCTATGCATATCTTTTAATTTCCTGCAAGATTGTTGTTACACCAAGTCATCGAATAATAATAATAATAAAATGTGTAACAAAAATAACATTTAAACTCAATATTTCCTCATAATTAAATTATAACCCCTCAATAACCATTATAGGAATTTAACGGTTAAAACACGCTTTTCTCATTTATTTCCCTTAAAAATAAGGTAAATTGTTTAGGGATTAAGCCCGAAAATATAGTAAAATTTACCCTAAACAACTCCCCCACACTTAGCTTTTTGTTCGTCCCGAACAAAATAATCAAAACCGGCTCACTGTACATGTAATCCACATAGATCCCTAACTCACGTAACAAAAGATACAACAACTATAGCAAGTAATACCAACATAGAGATAGATTCGGTGTGTGTGTGACAAGCCCTTTTCAATCTCCACAATCCTCTCAAACAAATACCCCTTCAAATAGTTTAATGACTTTCCTAGTTACGAGCGATGTGAATCGTTCCACACAAAGTCTTCCCGCGCACTAAGTAGGATAATCCTACGACGGCATATCATTCGGTTTATACTTGGGGATGAGATTAACGATAACCAAGTCTTTATTATTTTCTCACTTTGATACGCATATTAGAATGAGCTCTTACCCGTCATAGTAGAATAGGATGTTTCGTGATAACACCCTACCTTACTCAAATCATAAGGTAGCTTCTTCTAACTCGTCGTGAGCTTTTGGTCATCATAGTGGTATAGGACATTTCGAGATAATGCCCTACCGCACTCCAATCATCGACTAGCTTTCGACATACACACTTTCAACTTTATTCTTTTGTATTATTCTTGTATTTTTCATAGAACAATAGTTACGTTTCACTCATCACATTCAAACTTTCAGATATTCACAGTGCACGTTCTGAACTTAGGTGTTACTTCACTGTTACTATTAAGAACAAATCTCTCTAAGATAAATCACTAAAATAATGAAAGGATAAAGTTCAAAATTTTTGCTTCAATATCAAAGGCTTCGTGAGTGTGAAATGAATACTATCTCAAATCGGTAAAAACATGCTATAATCATCTCACAGAAGTTACAGACAATCATTGTCAGGAAACTACAACTAGCAAGCATTTGTTTCAATTACATGCTCAAGATTTACAAATATCCAAGTGTAAAAATTTTAAAATTCCACCATTTATCAAAGATCACAAATATTTACTCATACTGTCAAAAATAAAGCATGAATTGCACCCCCCCACACTTAAATCACATTATGTCCTCAGAATGTGCAAATAAAAGAAAAGAATACTTAGCTGGTTCCAAAGATGGTTGTCGGGCGGTAGATTGGCAGTGGTCAGGCCGGAGCATGAATAAACCGCTGCACTCGTATCAGGAACAGACAACATTGAAAGTAATAACTTGCAAACCTGCTTAAACGTATCTGCAACACTTGACATAACAGATAATCTCGGGGTATACGGGGTATATGAGTAAACATGTATACACATAAAACAACCACAAATAAGACAAGGATAACCAACACACAACTCACCAAAGTTTTATTCCTACTAACCTAAAAACTTAACTAAAAAGGAACTTAAAAGACTAGGCTGCCTCCTAGTAGCGCTTCTTTATTGTCATTAGCTTGACAGAGTAAACCAAGTCAACCTGGATCAGGCCACTTGGGTTTGAGGCTAACCACTTCTCTGTCAGACTCAGAATGACTAGGACGGAAATGGTTTTCGCCACAACAACAAGTCAAGTGCGCGAGAAGATCATAAAATTTTTCTCTCCAGACAACACTGACTCTTTTCTTCTTGTTCTTGTTTTTCGGATGCGGGCCGAGGTATGCTAACGGGCTCGGGAGCATTGACGAAGGATCTGCAAGGTTAGGGGTAATAATGTCATCATCCACTCCAAAGAAGTCGGATGGAATCTCTTCACAAATAAACGATTCAACCGTTTCATTTCTCTTTTGAAAGTATAGTACTTTAGGCTTTTCCTTGGGTTGCCCAAAGTACTTCTTAATCCGGCGACCATTCACTTTGAACGGTTGATCGCCGTACCCTTTCAACGTAATGGCTCCACCAGGATGAACATCAAGAATCTCAAAGGGGCCGGACCATCTAGATTTAAGCTTACCAAAGCAAAAGATGGAGTACGGTGTTATACAAAGAAAGCCATGTCTCCCACTTTGAATTCCCGGTCTTTAATCTTAGCATCGTGGAGTGCCTTCGTTCTTTCCTTGCTCACTTGGCGTTCTCGTAGGCCACGAGTCCGAATTCATCGAGCTCATGCGGTTGCAATAATCTTTTCTCGCCACGAGTTGGCTATCGAAGTTTAAGAATTTAATAGCCCGAAGCTCTACGTGCTCCGGCTCGACGGTAGATGGCAAGCTTTGCCATAGACCATTTGGAAGGGTGACGTACCCATAGGGGTCTTAAACGCAGTGCGATAAGCCCAAAGTGCGTCGTCCAACTTCAGACTCCAGTTGGATCAATTTGAATTCACCGTTTTCTCCAAGATCCGCTTAAGGCTCCGGTTGCTTACCTCGACTTGGCCACCGGTCGGTTGTTCTAAGATTTTGGTAGATGCACTATCCTCAAATATGTCAGCGGCCATCTTCACAGTAGCTATGTCATTGCCTCCCCATTGACTATTCATCGCTATTTGCTCCATCTTTCCTTGTGCCTCCTCAGGAGATAAAAGAACAAACGCTCCATTGCTAGAGGCGTCTACTCTAATTTTCTCAGTCTCTCTCAATCCATGGTAAAAAGTTTGCATTAAATGCCAAAGAGAGATATCATGATGAGGACACTTTCTCATAGCTTCCTTAAAACGCTCCCAAGCTTGGTCAAAACTCTCCCCATGTTGTTGCTTAAATCCTAAGATATCCTGGCGTAACTTAAACTCTCCCCAGGTTGTTGCTTAAATCCTAAGGTTTTTCCGGGATTAATTCTGGCTTCACAGTGCTAACGATTTCCAAGAAATTTGTCACGTGAACACCAGGATCCTCGTTTTGGATTCCATGAAAAGTGGAATAGTTGGTCACCATTTGAATTACATTAGGCCTAGGGTGATAGACTTCCGCAGGGTCATGCGGTGCTACGATAGCGGGAATGAATTGCTCAATAGTAGGTGTTGCATAACTCTGTGAAGTACGCCTCGCACCTTGAGCTAGGGCTTGGTTTCCATTATTAGCATTATTAACATTATGGGCATTATTAATAACTTCAGGATTAAGTACATGGTTCGGATTGTTCGGAATGCCTTCCATTTCTGCCTCAGATTCAGAATGCTCAGAATGATCGGTTGTATGACCTTCTTCCAATTCATGCTCGCTTTCCTCAAGATTCGGATCCTCTTCTCCTTGCTTAGCCAATTCTCTAGCTAACTTCCTATTTCGCCTTGCAAATTTCTCTATTTGAGGATTATATGGCTCAAGCGGTTCCTTCGATTTCCGAGTAGCGTACTATAAAATAACAAAAAACAATAAAACAATTAAAAACTTAAAAGGCTAGGCCTTTAACTAGAGTATATAATAAAAATGAAACTAAAACTGACTCTAAACCAATACAAGCAAGAGGACTAGGTCCATCGTAGTATAGTTATAACGAATCAAGGTCGATCCCACAGGGAACCAATTGTGGTTCATTTTATAAATAATTAATTAAGCATGTCAAGCACATAAAAACGGTCTATGACCAACAAAGGACAAGAAAAGATAAATTGACACACTTTACACAACTCAAAATAAAGTTCTCAGTTTTTCTCAGAGTGGTTTTTATACAAGTTCTGGAATTATGTAAGTTCTTGTATTTATTTTCTAGGGAAAAGCTTAAGACGAATGTTTACCCTCCGGGATTAATTCTGGCTTCACAGTGCTAACGATTTCCAAGAAATTTGTCACGTGAACACCAGGATCCTCATTTTGGATTCCATGAAAAGTGGAATAGTTGGTCACCATGAATTAAATTAGGCCTAGGGTCTTGCGGTGCTACGATAGCGGGAATGAATTGCTCAATAGTAGGTGTTGCATAACTCCGTAAAGTATGCCTCGCTCCTTGAGCTAGGGCTTGGTTTCCATTATTAGCATTAATAACATTATTGCCATTATTAATAACTTCAGGATTAAGTACTTGGTTCGGATTGTTCGGAATGCCTTCCATTTCTGCCTCAGATTCATAATACTCAGAATGATCGGTTGTATGTCCTTCTTCCAATTCGTGCTCGCTTTCCTCAAGATTTGGATCCTCTTCTCCTTGCTTAGCCAGTTCTCTAGCTAACTTCCTATTTCGCCTTTCAAATTTCTCTATTTCAGGATTATATGGCTCAAGCGGTTCCTTCGATTTATGAGTAGTGTACTATAAAATAACAAAAAAACAATAAAACAATTAAAAACATAAAAGGCTAGGCCTTTAACTAGACTATATAATAAAAATGAAACTAAAACAGACTCTAAAAATTATGAAAAATACGAAAACACAAAGCAGAGACTATATAAAACGAAACTGAACAGAAACCGACCAGAAAATCTGGCTTGCTCCCAGCGAATTCAGGGCTGGCTGGGAGCGAGTTCACCAAATTCTGGGGGACTGCCCCGATTCATTTTATGACACTTTTAGGTTAACTTTATACTACGAAAATTAATTAAACAGACACTATTCACAATATTTACGAATTTACTTTTAATAAAATAAGCTATACTAGCAAGAGGACTAGGTTCATCGTAGTATAGCTATAGAGAATCAAGTCGATCCCACAGGGAACCAATTGTGGGTCATTTTATAAATAATTAATTAAGCATGTCAAGCACATAAAAACGGTCTATGACCAACAAAGGACAAGAAAAGATAAATTGACACGACTCGACACAACATAAATAAATACAACATAATTATACAACATAATTAACCTCCCCAATTATTATGTTATCGTTTGGATCTAGAGATTCTATATAAATAAACTAGACTCACTAACTATTAACCCGATTCGTATCTCTTTTATAGTGGCTACGGGAGCATCCCCTAAACTAGATCTAGCTCCGGGTAGGCCATCTAGATCACTATACTACATTACGTGACTTCACTTTTTAGGCCTCCATCTCATATAACTTGCACGCTTACAAAACTAGGGATGCCGATATTAACCGTATTCCTCACCTAGGCAACATTCCTGTGGTTAGGCATACTTCCTAAGCGATCGCATCAGTCTCTATCCCATTAACATTTACTTTTAGGTCTCCTGTTAATCTATGATGTACGTATAATTAGGTGCTAGCAATTTCCAAATACAGAACAGATCTAGATCTCGCTGAAAGTCCCGGAAGATCAATTCATGATCCGACCTAGGATCACTATATTGGTATTTCCTAATAATACGCTAATTAAAACAGATGAGCAACGTAGCAGTAGCCATACCTACTAAGATAAGAAATTCTAAATGGACAATCACACCATAAAGACGTGGCTAGACTGACTCGGCAAACAACTAAATCTTAGCGTTTCTCTATACGTAACGGATAAAATAGAAATTCATAAAGTAATTATATAGATCTACTAGAAACACGATTATTGATCAAAACAAAGTCATACATAGATCACGAGACATAGCCGTGGGCGTGCGGATCCTTATAGACGAGGAATCCCCACAGCCTCACGTCTAAATCCTAGATCTACATCATTTAACTAATAAATAACAATCTCAACCGATAAATAATAATTGGGGAATTAATTATAAAAACTAAGAGAAAATAAATACAAGAACTTACATAATTGCAGAACTTGTATAAAAACCAATCTGAGAAAAACTGAGAACTTTATTATGAGTTGTGTAAGGTGTGTTTTTGCTAATGAACTAGTAAAAATATATATAGGAGTAAAAATTCGCATGGGATAAGCCTGAACCGATCTGAGATAGGTTTGCTAAATCCAAATAAAGTCTGAAAACGCGTTAGGATAATTCCAAGCTAATCCGGATAGGCAGAGGGGCTCGCCCCGAGCGAACAGGAGGCTTGCTGCCAACGAGTCCTCCAAAATTGGATTGGCTCGCTGGCTCTTGTATCCCGTACTCCTCTTCTCATGCTGCTTCGATATTTATCCTCAATTTAATCCGATTCCACTTCGAATTGCCTTGAAATTTATCTTCTTCTATGGTAGAAAATCTCCAATTTATCTTTATCTACAAAATAAACATTTATTGCACAGTAAATTGTATTTAAATGATTAAAAAATGGATAAATACCAATTTATATTCTATAAATCACGTTACATTAAATAATCATTAGACACATGTGATTTAACATAAAATATTTATTATTAGGCTCGATTTAAGGATAATGTTGATGACTTTTACGGGTATATTTTGACCGTCATCAACTACCCCCCACTTAGACTTTGATCTTCCCGAACAAAGCATCAATAAGTCATTCCCCAAGACAACATTTTCCATGGTCAGATCATACTTACGCAAGAGACTCAAGGCAACTCATACCAGTAATGCTCATTAGGTATCCATTATTCACTACTCGTTGTGAATCGAAATGATGTGTGCATGTGCATTCAATTTTATATAATCGTGGCAAGATTGGAGTTGATGCTAACTTCGCAATCTCAACCTACCAACATCAGTATTCCCACTTCTTAAGCCTCGCATGGGTAAAGACATGGTGCAATAAGCAAGAGCGTTATCAATGAGGTTTTTGGACTTGGAAACCGAGAAAATTACTCGAAGCCTCTTAAAAGTTGAATTCTTTTCTCACATTTTCATATTTTCAAGTATTAACACATCTCAAGAAAGAAACTTGCTTTAAAAGTAAATTATGCATTGCAAGAATCCCCTTTCACGGATTGGTCAATAGCATTGAATATTTCCACAAGCGCGAAGCTACTTTGGTAATGTTACTACAAGCGCAGTGTCTAACACTTTGTTAAAACACAGATAAATCTCAAGATTATTACTCCGCTTTAATGGCTAGAAGATAAAAATACATCAGTAGATAAATATCGATACTAAGTTCACATAACCAATCATCTACGCAATGTACACATAATTTCTTCAGTTATTATAATTCGTACGGTAAAAATCGATTCAAAGATTGAGTAATCGAATAATAAATAACTACTTGCAACAATTGGCATGAATATCCTTAAATTTACATTCACATAAGTATAAAATGATCACGTACTCATGCAACTTGGTTCCTTTCTTATCAATTCTTAGCTAGGAACTCACAATTCTAACGGTACGAGATAAATAATATGGCATTTATTCAATTTTTGCAATTTTTCTTAAATTTTCTACCATACCATTTCTTTTAATTTTTAATTATAGCACATCATAGCTAAGTCTCCTACCCCCCCCCCCCCCCACTTAAACATGTCATTGTCCCCAATGACAAAGAAAAAATGAGAACGTAAGAAAAAGACTTAGCACTGGAAACGGCTCTCAAGTAAGAAGCAGAATATCGGAGTAGTACAAGCACGTCGAGGAACGTCGTGGAATATAAGCAAACCGGAGATCGAACACGATGTTCTATCGCTGCAAAATAGGTCTTCAACAAAGCTCAAAACTCGTTACAGTGTTAGCTCATAAAAATAATAATCGAAAAAGAGGCAGTAAAAGGGATATATTAAACCTTAAACATTTTTAAGTCCATAAAACGATTACATGTTTGAAGCATTGAAATTATTAATCCTAACTTGCTTTTTAGTACAACATTGTGATTTCGAAAATAGACAACAGACTCGATGCAAAGGAAAATATACTAATCAAGACACGCCTATGAGACTCTACTTCACGTTACAACGAATCAAGTAAAAAAAACTTTTGCACATCCTTAACCCAATGGTCATCGGAACACGGAAAAAAATAAAAAAAAAAACCTCAACCATTTAACGTTACTTTTATTTGACTTAAAGAAAAGAAAAACCTAATGCAACACCTAAGAGATAGAAATAGTTCTGAATTTATAGTCTTCAGCTCGACTCTCCAAGTATCATCATTCCCCTGATTTATTGTCCTTTGCCTTCCAGATTTTCACCCGGTCGGCTTTCACTGAGATCTGCTTTCCTTCGTTGAGAATGCGTGCTTTCCCTTTGGTGGTGAGACCTAAGAAAATACAATCATCCTTGCCATCTAAACAGGCACCAACCTCAGCTTCTGTCCCCGAAACTAGCGATCTTGAAGATCGAACTCTACGAGTTCGATTTTTAATCCTTCTCCGTCTATCTTTCAACTTCGAGCTTTCTCGATCCTCAACGATTCCTTTGGATGGGGCGGACCCATCTCCGAACACGGTTTCTGCCTCGTCCGCCAGAAGCATTGAGGTATCCGCCGGTACTGTATGCTGGGATTGAGCATCTATGTCCCTTCTTAAGATATACAGGAATTCTAACTCACTATTTCTTGGGGCAGCGTCAACCATGTCAACCTCTCCTTGACTAGGAATCAAGGCAGTCTCATCCGCACCATGAACTGTCATAAATAAGATACTAGGCGGAAGCGGAAATCGAGGTCTAAGGATTGTATGAACCTCTGAGCCTTTGGCATCAAACAATGTGAGCTCGAATTTTTCCATGTCTACTCTAGCCTTAGAGGTTGCCATAAATGATTGGCCCAGTATAAGTGGGCAGTGGGGATCCTCTTCTACGTCCATCACGACTATATCGACTAGAAAGCGAAGCCTCCCAATTACTATGGTCATGTGGTTCAAGGCTCCAATATGCACGGTACGAGAACCATCCCCAAAGCGAATGTTCATCGTCGTGTTCATAACGGTATAGACTCCAATTCTCTCACAAACGCTATAGTGAACTATATTTAGGCTCGATCCGGAGTCAATCAGCGCTAAGCCAGCTCTCTTCTTATCCAAGACTACGTCAACAATAAACGCCCCAGGATCTCCTAACTTTGGAGTAGACGAGCGCGATCCTTTAGGTCTTCTGCCTCAGGTTGGCAGGGTACTATGGGTCTAGTGTTAAACTCAGACTCAAGGTCAGAATTAGAGCTCGGGTATTCGGGAGTTAGGGAAAGAGAGGGTAGGTACTCGGGGTCAGACTCCGAACTAGAGCTAGAATCAGAATTAGAAATAATAATTGGAATGCGAGCAGTTATACCCTGAAAGAGATCGAATTTTCTTGCTTTCCCTTCCTCATGTCTCCGTTTTTTTCGTTCCTCTATTAACTTTTGCTTATCCGGCCTTACTGGTGTGGTTTTTGAGCGTGTGACTTTCACTTATGCATTCTTCACTTCAGAAAATTGACTGGTTGACATTTTTGCTAGAACAATATCCAGTGGAATTATTAATTTCTCTGGCTCGCTGTGGACAAAAGAAAAACATACAAATGTCAGTAAACTAACAGTCAACATGATTATTCATGCTGCCGTTGGACCTACAGACTACAAACGGGGGAATAACAGACACAAAGACGACCCAAAATAAAAAAAAAATGGGACTCGGCAGCAAGCATAGGGCTCGCTGGGAGACAACCCCCCTTTTTTTTTTTAGAAAAACTGACGAACAGATAGCCAGATGGACCCTAAAAACGTAAAAACAGACTTTAAAACAGAAAAATCGACATTAATAATAATTATTTACATAATTGACTATTGGTTCCCCGGCAACGGCGCCAAAAACTTGATGACGTAGATCAAGTGATAATCATGTCGAGTTTTATTATCACTTGATCTACGTCATCAAGTTTTTGGCACCGTTGCCGGGGAACCAACGGTCAATTATATAAATAATTATTATTCATGTCAAGTTTTATGTTTTAAAGTCTGTTTTTACGTTTTTTGGGTCCATCTGGCTATCTATTCGTCAGTTTTTCTAAAAAAAAAAAAAAAATAAAATAAAAATTAGGCTGGCTCCTAGCGAGCCCTATGCTTGCGGCCAGCGAGTCCCATTTTTTTTTATTTTGGGTCGTCTTTATGTCTGTTATTCCCCTGTTTGTAGTCTGTAGGTCTAACGGCAGCATGAATTATCATGCTGACTGTTAGTTTACTGACATTTGTATGTTTTTCTTATGTCCACAGTGAGCCAGAGAAATTAATTATTCCACTGGATATCGTTCTAGCAAAAATGTCAACCAGTCAATTTTCTGAAGCGAAGAATGAAGAAGTGAAAGTCACACGCTCAAAAACCACACCAGTAAGGCCGGATAAGCAAAAGTTAATAGAGGAACGAAAAAAACGGAGACACGAGGAAGGGAAAGCAAGAAAATTCGATCTCTTTCAGGGTATAACTGCTCGCATTCCAATTATTATTTCTAATTCTGATTCTAGCTCTAGTTCGGAGTCTGACCCCGAGTACCTACCCTCTCTTTCCCTAACTCCCGAATACCCGAGCTCTGATTCTGACCTTGAGTCTGAGTTCAACACTAGACCCATAGTACCCTACCAACCTGAGCAGAAGACCTAAAGGATCGCGCTCGTCTACTTCCAAAGTTAAGAGATCCTGGGGCGTTTATTGTTGACGTAGTCTTGGATAAGAAGAGAGCTGGCTTAGCGCTGATTGACTCCGGATCGAGCCTAAATATAGTTCCCTATAGCGTTTGTGAGAGAATTGGGAGTCTATATCGTTATGAACACGACGATGAACATTCACTTTGGGGATGGTTCTCGTACCGTGCATACTGGAGCCTTGAACCACATGACCATAGGAATTTGGAGGCTTCGCTTTCTAGTTGATATAGTCGTGATGGACGTAGAGGAGGATCCCCACTGCCCACTTATACTGGGCCGATCATTTATGGCAACCTCTAAGGCTAGAGTAGACATGGAAAAATTCAAGCTCACATTGTTTGATGCCAAAGGCTCAGAGGTTCATACAATCCTTAGACCTCTATTTCCGCTTCCGCCTAGTATCTCAGTTATGACAGTTCATGGTGCGGATGAGACTGCCTTGATTCCTAGAGAAGGAGATGTTGACATGGTTGACGCTGCCCCAAGAAATAGTGAGTTAGAATTCATGTATATCTTAAGAAGGGACATAGACGCTCAATCCCAGCGTACAGTACCGGCGGATACCTCAATGCTTCTGGCGGACGAGGCAGAAACCGTGTACGAAGATAGGTCCGCCCCATCCAAAGGAATCGTTGAGGATCGAGAAAGCTCGAAGTTGAAAGATAGACGGAGAAGGATTAAAAAGCAAACTCGTAGAGTTCGATCTTCAAGATCACTAGTTTCAGGGACAGAAGCTGAGGTTGGTGCCTGTTTAGATGGCAAGGATGATTGTATTTTCTTAGGTCTCACCACCAAAGGGAAAGCACGCATTCTCAACGAAGGAAAGCAGATCTCAGTGAAAGCCGACCGGGTGAAAATCTGGAAGGAAAAGGACAATAAATCAGGGGAATGATGATATTTGGAGAGTCGAGCTGAAGACTCAAAATTCAGAACTATTTCTATCTCTTAGGTGTTTGTAATTCTTTTTAGGATTTTAGGTTTTTATTTTCTTTAAGTCAAATAAAAGTTACGTTAAAACGGTTGAGGTTTTTTTTTATTTTTTGCCGTGTTCCGATGACCATTGGGTTAAGGATGTGCAAAAGTTTTTTTTTAACTCGATTCGTTGTAACGTGAAGTAGAGTCTCATAGGTGTGTCTTGATTAGTATATTTTCCTTTGCATCGAGTCTGTTGTCTGTTTTCTAAATCACAATGTTGTACTAAAAATAAAGTTAGGATTAATAATTTCAATGCTTCAAACATGTAATCGTTTTATGGACTTAAAAATGTTTAAGGTTTAATGTATTCCTTTTACTGCCCCTTTTTCGATTATTATTTTTATGAGCTAACGATGTAACGAGTTTCAAGCTTTGTTGAAGACCTATTTTCCAGCGAAAGAACTTCGTGTTCGATCTCCGGTTTGCTTATATTCCTCGACGTTCCTCGACGTGCTTGGACTACTCCGATATTCTGCTTCTTACTTGAGAGCCGTTTCCAGAGCTAAGTCTTTTTCTTACGTTCTCATTTTTTCTTTGTCATTGGGGACAATGACATGTTTAAGTGGGGGGGGGGGGGGGTAGGAGACTTAGCTATGATGTGCTATAATTAAAAATTAAAAGAAACGGTATGGTAGAAAATTTAAGAAAAATTGTAAAAATTGAATAAATGCCATATTATTTATCTCGTACCCTTAGAATTGTGAGTTCCTAGCTAAGAATTGATAAGAAAGGAACCAAGTTGCATGAGTACGTGATAATTTTATACATAAGTATGATCTGACCATGGAAAATGTTGTCTTGGGGAATGACTTATTGATGCTTAGTTCGGGACGATCAAAGTCTAAGTGGGGGGTAGTTGATGACGGTCAAAATATACCCGTAAAAGTCATCAACATTATCCTTAAATCGAGCCTAATAATATATATTTTATGTTAAATCACATTATTTAATGTTACGTGATTTATAGAATATAAATTGGTATTTATCCGTTTTTTATCATTTAAATACAATTTAATGTGCAATAAATGTTTATTTTGTAGATAAAGATAAATTGGAGATTTTCTACCAAAGAAGAAGATAAATTTCAAGGCAATTCGAAGTGGAATCGGATTAAATTGATGATAAATATCGAAGCAGCACGAGAAGAGGAGTACGGGATACAAGAGCCAGCGAGCCAATCCAATTTTGGAGGACTCGCTGGAAGCAAGCCTCCTGTTCGCTGGGGACGAGCCCCTCTGCCTATCCAGATTAGCTTGGAATTATCCTAACGCGTTTTCAGACTTCATTTGGATTTAGGAAACCTATCTCAGATCGATTCAGGCTTATCCCATGCGAATTTTTACTCCTATATATATTTGTACTAGTTCATTAGCAAAAACACACCTTACACAACTCATAATAAAGTTCTCAGTTTTTCTCATAGTGGTTTTTATACAAGTTCTGCAATTATGTAAGTTCTTGTATTTATTTTCTCTTAGTTTTTATAATTAATTCACCAATTATTATTTATCGGTTGAGATTGTTATTTCTTAGTTAAATGATGTAGATCTAGGATTTAGACGTGAGGCAGTGGGGATTCCTCGTCTATAAGGAGCCGCACGCCCACGCCTATGTCTCGTGATCTATGTATGACTTTATTTTGATCAATAATCGTGTTTCTAGTAGATCTATATAATTACTTTATGAATTTCTATTTTATCCGTTACGTATAGAGAAACGCAAAGATTTAGTTGTTCGCCGAGTCAGTCTAGCCACGTCTTTATGGTGTGATTGTCCATTTAGAATTTCTTATCTTAGTAGGTATGGCTACGGCTACGTTGCTCGTATGTTTTAATTAGCGTATAATTAGTAAATACCAATACAGTGCTCCTAGGTCGGCTCATGAATTGATCTTCCGGGACTTTCAGTGAGATCTAGATATGTTCTGTATTTGGGAATTGCTAGCACCTAGTTATACGTACATCGTAGATTAACAGGAGACCTAAAAAGTAAATGTTAATGGGACAGAGACTGATGCGATCGCTTAGGAAGTACGCCTAACCACAGGAATGTTGCCAAGGTGAGGAATACGGTTAATATCGGCATCCCTAGTTTTGTAAGCGTGCAAGTTATATGAGATGGAGGCCTAAAAAGCGAAGTCACGTAATGTAGCATAGTGATCTAGATGGCCTACCCGGAGCTAGATCTAGTTTAGGGGATGACTCCCGTAGCCATTATAAAAGAGATACGAATCGGGTTAATAGTTAGTGAGTCTAGTTTATTTATTCTAGTTTATTTATATAGAATCTCTAGATCCAAACGATAACATAATAATTGGGGAGGTTAATTATGTTGTGTCGAGTCGTGTCAATTTATCTTTTCTTGTCCTTTGTTGGTCATAGACCGTTTTTATGTGCTTGACATGCTTAATTAATTATTTAAAAAATGACCCACAATTGGTTCCCTGTGGGATCGACTTTGATTCGCTATAGCTATACTACGATGGACCTAGTCCTCTTGCTAGTATTGGTTTATGGTGGTCAAGTATTTTATTATCACTTGATCTACGTCATCAGGTAGCCATGGCGAATCGACGTCTCCGTTACCGCAACACAGTTGATACACAGGAGATGTCAAAATACTACTTTTAACCCTTCTCTTCTATCCACATAATGGTATTGCATTTA
This sequence comes from Gentiana straminea, assembly GCA_036785695.1. NCBI lineage: Eukaryota > Viridiplantae > Streptophyta > Magnoliopsida > Gentianales > Gentianaceae > Gentiana > Gentiana straminea. The sequence continues at coordinate 2,884,069 of JAVUPR010000278.1, read as the reverse complement.
GAAAAAATGGATGACTGTGGTTGAAATGTCCACCGCAATCCTAGACGGCGTATACATCGTCGTCTTGTATTATTACCCCTATGTGCGTGTATACGAACCATGAATTGTTTTGTAAAACAGTTATAGCATAGGAATTTATGTTTATAAGATGGAAGGCTTTCATGTAAGAAATCATCAATAACGATATTCTTTTAAAGAAACAATGTTCTATATGTGGTAATTAAACGTTAACAATTACAATTGGCCCACTAGGATGAACTACTTATGTATCCACCAGAGTAGGACCCTCCCTTATTGGATGTACATCAGAAGCACCAATGGCTAGTTGAAAATCAACAAAGTCATTTAGTGACGATACATAAAAGATGATCAATAAATATAGAGATAAATTGGGTAAGTACTGGTTTCAGTGACGGATCTAGGAGAGAAGTTTAGTGGGGTCACCTGTCACAAAAATGTAGTAACCCTAAAAATATTTCTAGTCGGGCGGGTAATTAGGTCAAAATTTCCGGATCGGAATCAGGTTTGACGGGTAATTAGATCAAAATTTGAGTTTTTTACCAAAATGATGTCGTTTTGCATTTTTTTTTTAAAGTTTAGTGGGTCACGTGACCCACCCGGTTCAGGTGGGTCTGTCCCTGACTGCTTTGGGAATTGTGTTCAATTGATGTAAGCATACCTAATTGGAAAACGTGCAACGATAAACTATGAATAGTAAGTATGACTATTTATATAATAAGGATATTTTGTTCAATCCTTCAGTTTTCATAGTTGACACTGTTGGTTTTGTTTGCTTTTGTATTTGCACTTTTTTCTAGCATCCTTTTGATATTTAAAAAAAAAATTGACCCACTTACACGGAAAAAGATCACCCACAAAAAAAAGAACATAATGTCATCTATGAATAGTAAAGATATATTGTTACGAAGACTTGTACCATACCTCGAGGTTGCACTGCTTCTACATCCACTTGAGGACCTTCCGCATTCAGATGTATATAAGAAGCATCATTGGCTATTTGAACATCAACCAAGTCTATGTTTGAGCATACATAGAAGACGATCAACCAATATGAAGCTAAATTAGTTAATAATGATTAGATAATTGTGTTCCATGATCTACGGAAAGAAAATGGAAGGCATACAGCAATAATTAGTGAATAGTATGTGTGATTCTTTATGTAGTAAGGAAATATTCCAGCATGATATATCATTGCTCACTTAAACGAAAAAATAGCACCTACAATGAAGAACATGATGTATATATGTATAGTAGATATATATTGTTACGATGACATGTATCATACCTCTAGGTTGCACTGCTTCTGTAACCACTAGAAGAGGACCCTCCGCAGTCAGATGTACATCAGAAGCATCATTGGCTACTTGAACATCAACCAAGTCAATGTCTGAGAATACATAGATGATGATTAATGAATATAGAGCTAAATTGGGACAATGCATGAGATACAAAAATGATGATTGATGAATATAAATCTAAACCGGCCAAATATTGATCAGGGAATCGTGTTCCACTGATCTAAGCATAAATAAATGAAAGACGAGCAACAATAATTTTTAATAATAGGTGGTTTTTTATGTAATAAGAAAATGTTCTAACATGATATACCATTGGACCACCTAAACGAAGTAAGTGCAAATATACCAAAAAAATACATAATAACGTCTGGGTATAACATAGATATATTGTTACGACGGCATATATCATACCTCTAGGTTGAACTTTTTTTGTATCCCTTATTGGAGGACCATCTAGAATCGGATGCACACCAGAATCATCAATGATACTTGAACATCTACCAAGTCATTGTCTAAGATAGAATACAAAGACGATGATAAAAGTGTAGAGAGCTAAATTAGGTAATCGTTTGATTGGGGCCGCGTGTTCCTATAACACCCCTGCAGACCTCGAGCCATGTATCTCTAAATGAGTCATAAATGATCCGGTCAACTTTTTAGACTGTCGCCCTCGCTTGGTCTAAAAAGGCTAACCCGAGTTGACAAGACATTTATGTCTCACACTTATATAGGGGTGAGCAGATTATTACTTTACATAGTTGCGATTTTACATTCTCCTCCTAAAGGACTGGTATCCTCGCCAGGACTTGTCCCACTGGACTTGTCATAGTTTCGTCCCTACCAGAGGAGTGTAGAGGTAGCCCCTATCGTCTCTCCCATGTGGCACTTAGCTTCATCTGATAGTCGACTCTTAATATCATTCTGTAACGCCCTAGAAAGCGCTATATGTGTCATAAATGATCCGGTCAACTGCTTAGATTGTCGCCCTCGCTTGATCTAAAAAGGCTAACCCGAGTTGACAAGACATTTAAGTCTCACACTTATACGGGGGTGATCAGACTTGTGGGACTTTATAGTTCCGTTGATGTAAGCACAAATAAATGGAAGGCGTGCAACTATAAATAGTGAATACGAATTGTGATTATCTATGCAATATAATAACAAAATATACCACACATGCATCATGAACTTCCTCTGCCTCTGCATCTGGTATATGTAACAATGGAGGAGAACCCACCACTCTCAACCGTACATCAGAGTCATCCATGGCTATGTGAACATCGACCATATTTTCTTCTGACAAAATTTGATGAAAGGCATCTGGCGAAGTAGAAGTAATAAATTCTGCCAGATCATCTCTATCAGAAGAATTTGTGTTTATATGTTTCCTCGATGAAGTAGCCAGAAAATCACGTCAGTAATATGAATAGCAAATGTCCACGAAAGTACTTGTGCATCATGATTTTATAATTTGAATCTAACATTGTTGTCCATGGCCAGTTCAAGTTCATTATGGTATCATAATTGTGAGGCTTGGATTGAAGTGGAGGTCCTATAATATCCATCTCTCGGTTCCCACCATAGTACACTTTTATTCGGTTTTACATAATCATAGCCCTACATTAATTAGCACAATAATATCGATTAACTTTGATTTACTTCGTCAAGCCTAAGTTGAAAATATCACACTTTTTTTAAAGTTACTATATCTGTCCCAAAATGTAAATTCGCTTAGATTTTTTCACACAGATTAATAAAGTGGTTAAGGGTCATTAATTTTGATGATAAAAATCTAGAATACCCTTTGATCTCATTAATATAATAGTTGTAAAGTACGTGAATGTATAATAAATTATGGGTAAAAGAAAGAAAAATGTAATAAATGCTCAATTGGTATTCTAAATGTATTTGTATTATGAGACAAATTCAAAAGGTTATACGGATTTACATTTTGGACGGAAGTAGTATAATTTAAGTTTAGCACTTGGATTAACTAGATGCTTAGCACAAAGGCGTCGTGACACCGAGAAGATTTGGAATTTTTTTCAATTCATCCATTAAGATTGAAAAACCGGACTTCCACAATCTAATTAAGATTTGGAAATTTTTTTCATCGAATATATAACAACAAAAGAAACACAAAACTTTGACTGATAGGAGAATTATATCCCATTGCTCTGAGCATACCAAACTTTGTCTAGCTTTACACTTTGTCAAGTCTAACGTTGTTTTTGTTGATTGATATATGTATGTCTATGATTTTGTAAAGATGGGCAAAGTGTACAACGGTGGGAACTCCACTTCAATCGAAGTCTCACAATTATAATTACATCAAGAATCTTGAACTGTTACGTCTAAAAAAAAGAATCTTGAACTGGCAGTGGACAACAATGTTAGATTTTCATTATAGATTTCCATTGTAATGCAGATTGCTCCTTGGTTCCCATTTGGTTTGAACTACCAGGTTTACCACTTCCTTTCTTTAATTCTAAATATGTTACTAAGATTGGCAGTTTGATTGGTCGACCTCTACAAACAGATGCGGCCACATCTGATATGCGGAGACCGTCGGTTGCGCGGGTTCTTGTTGAGGTTGATATTCTAAAACCGCGGTGTACTCGTATCTGGTTGGGTGAGGATGTGCATACTGGGCATTGGCAAGAAGTTAATGCGGAGTTTTGGCCCGATTATTGCTCTTTTTGTCATCGCATTGGCCATGCAGAAGCGAAATGTCAAAGGAAAAATCCGCCATCAAAAAATTTACGGAAGAATACAAATAAGGATAATAGTCACACGAAGAGGTCCGATACGCGTGTTCCTGAAACAAATCCAAGCAAACCCCAACAGGTCTATCAAGTGAAGCAACATAGTACTGTTACTCCTATAGCTCCTTCAGACATACACACCGGTAGTGTGAATACAGCAGCGGAAACTTCAACGGGCAATGCTATTACTCCAACCGCTGCACCTTCGCAACCTGTGGATACCACCACCACACATAATACTTTTAGCATACTTGAATCTCTTGTTGAAGAAGAGTTAGTGGAGACAACTCACCTTTCTCTCGATGCAAATCAAACGATCAAGAATGCACAATCAATCGTGGTTGAGGAACCCTCGGCCGTTAGCAAGGAGGCAAAGAAAAAGACCACGACATTGGACCCCGAGTGCTAAATCTTTTGAATATCCTACGAGCAAGGCACAACCTCGGGTAGATAAGGGACAACATAGTGCTCCGATCTTGAAGAATACGGGACCGGGGCCTGGATATCGACCGACGGCTTAAGAGCTTTCCATTCCACCTTGCGGGCCCGCTTTGATGCTACCGGGGTAATTCTGATTCGACAATATCAATCACCCCGGAGAAAGAATCCCCGACCCCTACCTATCTTGAATTAGCTATGAAGGGGGAGTGAACGATCTTTGCTCTCAACAACAGAAGAGCCGAGGCAAAAAGAAAAACAAGACATCACCCAAGAGACGCTCACGCCAACATGATAAATTCGCCTGCAGCTCAGACGTGGATAAAGTAATAGACCAACTCGATACCTCAGATTATGAGTCAAACCAATATCTAAACTCTTCCTTTCACCAATACGATGAATGGCAGACGGCTTCTGAGACCGAAGGATTCTCGACTGTAGCACCTTGTAAAGGGATGACGACAAGAGCAAGGAAGCAAAGTTACCGGAAATATGATGAAGACTACGATTACTATTAATGCTTAAATTCCTTAAATGTCTTTTATTGCTTTGTGTTTTTGTGGAATCGACCGCGAACTAAGGCGACACCCACATGTAATTTCTTTTTTTCCCTTTTCATCAATAAAAGTTATTCCTTAAAAAAAAATATGTATTACAAAAAAAAAAAAATATAAATTCTCAACTTAATTGGAACAGTGGCATTGATTTATTCTTTATGTAATTAATTGTTATTTGCTGCTCTAGATAATTAAATATACACTTGTAATTTAATTAATAATAAGCATGCAAATTTGCTATATAAATGAGAAAATTTTCCCCTCAAAAAAAAAATATGAGAAAATTTTATGTATTTTTCTTTTTTGAAATGTGTAATCAACTAATTGACCAATTCAATCAGCTTTCTTCTCACCCATGTATCCTCAGCAAGAAGACAAAAATCAATAGCTCGAATTAAAGTTGAAAACGGAAATTCAGCATACCTATATTTCAGACATGAGCGGAACCTTCTTCCGAGGTTGTGAGGAGTCCATGAAGTCGCCACCTTTGTCCTTGTCCTGCAATAACAACAAAAGAAACACAAAAATCAGCCAGCAAATATGTTTAATTAATTTAATTACAAGTGTATATATATTTAATTATCTAGATGGGGAAATCATAATTAGTTAGTTACATAAAGAGCAAATAAATCACACTGATCCAATTATGTTGAGAATTTATATAATTTTATAATTAAAAAAATGCACATGGCCAGATCAAGGTTCTTGATGTTATCATAATTATGAGGCCTGGAGTGAAGGGGAGGTAGTCCTCTGGCGGATCCAGGAATTTATTTCAATGGTGTCACCGGAGTCTAAAACTACATCTTTTATCTAAAAAAAATTTCAATGGGGTCACCAGAGTCTAAAACATCAATTTTTATCGTCAAAACAACACTTTTTAACAACAAAACTACATAATTTTAATACTAAAAAAAAAATTAAAATTCAGTGGGGTCACGTGGATCCGCCCCTAGGAGGTACACCTTATCCAGCTTTACAAAATCATAAACCCACCTTAACTAAAAGATGAACTCATAATTCATTAGATACCTTTTATGAATATCAATTAAGTATCATAAGTAAATTGTTCCTGGTTGTTCAATCATTTGATAACCTGAGTCATTCTTTGATAAATAATCACTATGAGTCAGGCTATAATACCAGTGCGAATTCAGGATCATTTGATAACCTGAGTCATTCTTTGATAAATAATCACTATGAGTCAGGCTATAATACCAGTGCGAATTCAGGCCTCTCTGGTTCAGTTAGGAATATAGTTCCGAAAATTCTATGCGAATCAAGATCAAGAAAGGGAAGTTTTCCAATCACCGATCAAAATCTATTGTCGAATCCTACTCAACATAATATGGAGGTACTTATGGTAGAACAAGCTTACGTGACTAATAATGACGAAAGACTTGTTGATTGATACAAGCCTTGTTATAATTCAAATCAAAGTTCATATATATATATATATATATATATATATATATATATATATATATATATATATATATATATATATATATATATATATATATATAATTATGCTCTTAATTAATGTATGTTTATGATTTTGTTAAGCTGGATGAAGTGTACTATGCCAGGAGCCATGGGATAATAAATGGGACCTCCACTTTAATCAAAGCCTTATAATTATGATACCATCAACGATCTTGAACTGGCCATGGACAACAATGTTAGAATTTAATTATAACATTATATAAAGTCTCAACTTAATTCGAACACTTACTCTATATGTAATTAAATATTATTTGTTGATGTAACTGTTATTTTTAAAGTCAAAACAGAAATATATATTAAGATCAAAACAAAACGAACGAGAAGCTGGAAATGTCCCTGGGACATACAGAGAGTTACAGATGGAAAAAAAAAAAACATGTAACCAACCACAAAATTCAATGTACCCCTGACTATATATATATATATATATATATATATGGGAGAATAGGAACAAGGTTTTTACGTCGTTTTATAAGAGATTGACTTATGCTAAAAACGTTTAGGGGGGGAAATTTCTAAAACACAAGGGCAGTTAATTACATGCACACTACTTTCCTCTACAACATGACATGAATGGTGGAGTAATCATCTTTACACTAGTGAATAAAAATTCAAATTCTAAAATCTCTTCAATAAGTTTGAGATCAAAAGGACTCACTAATAATTAAGAAAGGGGAATGAATCTGGTTTAACATTCCAAGTTCAATTCGACCAAAAACATTATTAAAAGAAACAGATCATCATTATTAAATTAAAAATATATATATACATATTTACTCAACCCGCGGCCATGAAATCATCTCTTCTTCTCTGCGCGCATGCGTGACTGCAACCATGAACAATGTTATAGAAAACTTGATTCGGATTGCTCACATGTTGATCGACTCTGGAGAAAACATTTTTTACAGAATTATAATGAGGAGCAGAAAAAGGTAGCAAAGGTGTTTTTTTTTTTTTTTTTTTTTTTTTCCAGAGATCAAGAGGTGTGGTTTACGACTAGGGTTTACGATCGATGTATAGCCTTTGAATTGTGATTCATATATACGACTTTTGGCCGGATTTACCCATATTTTCTTCAGCAACAAGAAATTCCAAAAAATCTTATCAAATAGGACCATTTTTTTAGTTTGCGAAAAATAAATAGGATGCATCTGGTTGCGAAAAGGAACGCTGCTTATTTGGTTAGTTTTAGCTTTCTTTTTCCTTTTTTTTTCTTGCTGCTTTTTTTTTTTCTTTTTCCTTTTTTTCTTGCTTTTTTTTTTCAAACAACCGTAACTTTTGATTTAGTACTCCGATCATCAAAAAAATTTCACTAAAATTAATATTTGTTTTTCCTCTTCACTTTGAGATCTCATACGATACCCTTCCGACATAAATTTTAAAAGTCGAAAAAATATTTGCATTAATCGGAGCGTTTTTCTTATAAACGACCATAAAATTCTTTCACCAAAGTTCATAATTTCTTTTTTCTCTTTATTTTGAGATTTCATATGATACCCTTTCGACGTAGTTTTTGAAATCCGAATAATCGCAACGTTTACACTAACACAATAACAATATCGGTATCACAGTATCACATTAAGAGTATCACATTAACAGTATTCAACGCCATTTCTCTTCCACAAGCAGAAGCTAATTATAACCAATTAGCCCCTACCCCTTCTCCTCAAATTCAAAGAGACAGAAGGCATCAAGAAAATGCGCCATGTTCAAGCCCATCTGGATCGCCGCCTTCATTATTAGAAAAAGAAAGCATGATTAATACTAAAGGAGAAAGCAGCACAGCAGCAACCAAGGTGAATGGACAAATGCTACATCATCATCATCATCATCATTCATTAGACAAATCAGTAGGCTACAGTTTGCACCTCTATCTCACACTTTTCATCCATACATATATGAGGCTTATAGTTTCCAAAGAGAAACCAAACTCATCACAGATTTATAAGCACGGTCATTTCCATTCCTCAATGCCCTTGTTGTACCAAGTTTCAGATTTCACACAAAGAGCGATATTTTTTGCTTTCATATTCAATAACACAATAACAATAACAGTATCACAGTATCACAATAACAGTATCATATTATCACAGTAACATTATCACATTCAAACACAAGAGCACACTAACAGTATCACAGTGCGTGAGCTTGCTAATGTTTGATCCTTATAACATAAATAACTTTTATAACAAAGTGAAAAAAAAGTACAACATATAAGATAAACAACTTTAACATCAACATATATGAGAATTAAGTTACATCAAGGAAATGATTATCTAAGCACCTAAAAATATCGACAATGTCGATTGCTACCATCATCTTCTTCTCTCCAACTCTACACCAAATGGTTTAACATTTTCTCAATAAAGTCAACCTCTACACCAAATGATTTAACATTTGTACCCTATCTCAATTCACAGATAATTAACAAGTAGTATTAGCCTCTTCTTGGAACGTTAGCTCGTACATCTCCGCCTTCTGTTTCAATGCGTCGACCTCAGCCCCATAACACAATAATAGTAACAGTATCAGTATCACAGTATCAGTATCAGTGTCACAGTATCAATATCAGTATCATAGTATCAGTATCAGTATCACATTATCAATATCAGTATATGCAAGAAAGGATCTCCTTGTCATTATATCTATCAACTCAAATAGAAAAATAAAAACTAATTTAGCAATCACAAAACATCTTAGTTCATCAATTTTCAGCTAAACTTGATTCATTTATCAATCATATAAGCATGCTTGAATCATAACAAGAAATCAAAGATAGATTAAGAGTGAGTACTTAGCTTTAAAAGATAATTTCTTGTTAATTTAATAGCATTGAGATCATCCCATTTTCTCAGTTCAGCACGTTCACATCTCCAGCGCGATATCATCTCTTATTCAAATGTTTTTGCAGCTTGGTTTCTTCATCAAAATGAACACAAGTCCACCGATAAAACACAACAACTTAGATTCTAAACTGTTGCCCCCAACACTAGCTGTGAACTCAGAAGTCATTCGCAACAATTAAAAAGCATTCATTAATATATTTTTTATCTTATGTCTAATTTATATCAATCAAACACTTTGAGAACCGGACATATGTTGTAACTGTAATATTCCGATTCTCGGGAAAGGGCAGACGTGTCAATTTGCGAGAACGAAATATTATGTTTATCTTTTTATGGAATTAAAGTTTATAATTGAATATAAGAATATAATTATATATATATTTTTCGAATGCATATATATATTCTTCTTTGGGGCTGAATTGTAAATAAAGGGAATTTAGAGTGTTTAATGACTATTAATTAGTGGGAGGTTTTATTTGGGAAATAACCTCCCCACTAATCAGAAAATTGTCAGAAATTTAAATGCTCTAATTCTGAGTTTGAGATCAAAGGAAGAAGAGAAAGAGACTTCTTCAAATTCATTGCTCGTTACTACTCCGTTTTGGGATTCATCTATAGCAGGAGCATCGTGAGAAGGCAATGATCGTTTTGATACTAAGATTTCCAGATTTCATCAAGGTATGAAAATAGCCCTAATCTTGGATTCATCGCGTTTTGACCATGTTTGGTTGAAGAAAGTTGTTAAATTCGTAGATTTGAGTGTTAGAAACCTTAATCCTAATCGGTTCTTGGATTGGTTATGGATTGGATAGGGTTTTGTTGGAGTCCTTGAGGAGTGCCTGCAATTTTCTGAAGTGTTTCTTGGAGTTGTGCTTTGAAAGGTAAGGAAATCTTCCTATTGTTTTAGTTATGATTTGGTGAAGTTTTGGTTTTATTTTGGGGTGTTTTGATGTTGAAATCATGCTTAAATGTGATCTTGCAATTGCTTGATGATATGAGGTGTTGAAGTAAAGATTTTACTATCGTTATGAGGTTTAGAATGATGTTAAACTTGGTTGGGTTTGAGTAGAAATCGATAGAGTGCGAAAACCGTGTTTTGTGCGGTTTTGCCCGATTTTGGCGCCCACCAAACCTTTTGGCGCGCCCCAAACCTAAACCAGTGAGTTCTGTGAGCTTTCTGGTGCATTTTGGCGCACGCCAAAGACTTTGGCGCCCCCGAGACCTGAACAGAGAGTTTAATGAAGTCTATGAAGCAGTTTTGGCGCACGCCAAAGGTGTTGGCGCCCCCCAATACTGTCTAAGTGTTATTTTGTGTGTTTTAAGCTACGAGATGAGTTCTAATTGTTACCCCTTGATCTAATAACACTAAATGAACATGAACAAGCCTTGATTAAGCTTCTGATGCGTTTAGTTCCGGCACCGAATGTACTCTTCCTTAGAGTTGAAGTTCGGGACCGTCGGAAGGGTATGAATGGCTTGTGCTTTGATGAATTAGTATTCATCAATGTCTGTGTACGTGTTTAGGATGTTGTGTCTAGAGTCTAAGAGAGGGAGTAGAGTTGTTAAGTGAGCTATTACCTTGAAAATACTTAGGTGGCTAGTTAATGATTAATAATTTACATAAGTGTGTAGTAAAAGACTAAACATCGTAACATTCTTGGTAAGGCACTTGCCTATATCGCGATGTGTGGGCGGTCGGATAAAGTCAATAACTCTACGGCCTATAAACGGCTAAATGGTAGAGTGACTTCGCCGAACGTGTACACTACCGGGTCTTAACCCGTGGCTATTGGTGTGATCCACTAATAGGTTGCAAACGATACCTCATGGTGGGTAGCACCATGCGTAGTGCCCTTGAATGCCGGTGTAACAAACTTGAGTTAAGCTAGAAACGTTTAGTCACAACATGTTGATGAGCATGAAGTGAACCCTAGAATTGAGTCGGTCAAATAAAGATAACATAATAACTATGTAAACCTTTCTTTGTGAAATCTAGTTAATGCAATAGCTTCTGTTTCTTGCTAAGTACCTTTGTACTTACCTCAAATGCATGTTTGTTGTGTTTGGGGTTGAGAAGATGAACAGGTTGAACAAGAGTTTGACGAGGACTTTGAAGATGATCTTTGATGCTTCTATCATATTATACTTTTATCATATTTCTTTTTATTAGACTATGTTGTTTCCCCCTTCAATTTTTATGTTGTAATTTCATTTCAGGACATGTGACATTTTATTACTCTTTCTTGTGAGACAATTGTTGTATTTCTTTCCTTTCTTTAAACATCGTATGGTTGTAAGATTTGAAGTTCGTGGTTGTAAGTTATCTTTCTATCTTTAGTATGGTTGAGTTTCTATTCTCATCTTGTACAAAAAAAAATACACCCGAGTCTTTTAGCTTCCGTAAATGCGAAACTCGATACGACGTAGTAGAGGCTTACGTATAATATAGAATTTATTTTATATTATACGTGCCGAACGTTCTATTTCCGGGTAAGGACTCGGTATTCGGGAACGGGGCGTTACAGTTGGTATCAGAGAAATGCGTCCTTTAGACTTCCTTTCTTGAGATAAGTTTTCTTTAGATCACTTAGTAACATTCTGACCTTCTTGATCTTTCAGAATGGTGACAACGAGGAGAGGTGTTCATGGGGCTGGAAGTTCAGGAACTAGACCAGAGGCAGGCAATACTACACCGGTTGTAGGAAGAGGCTTTGTGAGGCAGAATCCTTCGCCTCACCTAAGCTACTCACTGTTAATATATATATATATATATATATAATTCTGCTATGAAGAAAAAGAAAAAAAAAACGTTTTTTTTTATCAACTTATGGCCGAGGGCCAGTTATTAAAATAAAATTAAAAAAAAAGTTTTTTTTAAAACAATTGATAATATAGATATATTTTTTAATATATTGGTATATTACGGCCTCCTCTCCTCGTCGTTCGTGGTTCGTGTCAAGATCGAAGTTTCGAGATCCGGAAGTTTTCGAGTTCAAGATTCGAAGATCAAGACTCAAAGACATAGATTATGTAATTTACTGCTTTCCTAGGATAGATTAGATACGGGGGTACCAACAATCCATCTCGGTGTTTAAATTTTCCGCAATTTATTTTTTATGTGTTTGATCATAAAATAGATATAAAATCGGAATTGCCATGACATGCATCATATCATAAATCCACTCCATGCATACATGTAGAATTTTAATTTTGGTAATTAAAATAGGCATGTATACAAACTCGCGTAATTAGTTGAAATTTAATTAATACGTGGTAATTAATTAATTTAGTAACTAATTAAAGATCCGAGGACGGGTTATGAAATCGTTAAGCCTTTCGGTGTGTGTTCTCGGTGAACCGCCTTAAAGCCCAAACGAGATCACGTTTTCCATTCGTAGTGTCTACGAGATTGAATGATGGTAGAAGAACAATAAATCTTGGATAAAACCGGTTCGCCTATAGGTTGGGTGGTCAACTGAGCTAGGCTCGACCGACTTAACCCTCCTAGTGTGATGTATGCACGGGGGTCCGGCAAGACTAAGCTACACCGAAGAACGGAGGGGTGATTCCTTCTTATCTCAATGGGGCTGTCTTGACCCGATTTCGTCCGACTGTCACATATGTTCCAACGAATAGGACGGGTAGGCTTGCCTACGTTACCGACACCATTCGGAATCCTTGATTTGATGTGCTTTTATGTTAACATCAAAAAGACATGGTTAGTTAACCCACCACCACTTCCAAAATATTGAGTGGGAACGGGGAGGCGACGCGGCCAACCCCACGGCCTCTACTATAGATACAAGTAAGTGAGAGAAGGGTGACGCCTCGCGGCGCTTTGATTTCGTCCCCCTACGGATGGTGTTCACCCCTATCAACATTCATGGCTTGGTCTCCGAAAGGATAGGATTTACGGGTACTCGTCGGGTCACGACCTATCCTACGACGGCTACTCGGGGCGTACCTAAGAGATCCGATATAGTAGGTCACACTCATAAAGGATATTTTTGGTAATATCTAGGCTAAAAAAGGAAGGTAGTCAATGAATAAAGGGATGTTCGATTCTCGTGGGATGTTTGATTCTCACAAGTTATTCATTGATGAGATTGTCTCGATTTAACCGTCATCTCTTTGACCTACCCTACGGCGGCACTGAGATGCGAGGTTAAAACCTTGGAATGGTAGAGTAGACTTAATTTTAGTTTACAATTCCTAAAATAAAATATAGTAGTGTTAAACTTGAATTAATATGTCATTTTATTTACAGCATTATCCCTTACTAAATTGCTTAAAAATTAATTGACTAGTATTGACTTCGTTAAAAAGTGGAAAGTAACTAGGACGTTGAACTAGTTAATCGATAATGCAATTAATTTTCAAAAGAGATATTTTCTCTTAAGCCTTTTAAAAACCAGAGTGACATATAGGTATGTCACTAGTGTCATTCGTGTCAAACGGAAGACAAACTTAGTTTGATCAAAGGTGATTTCGGACTTTGAAATTCTTCTAGTGAATTTTGAGTGTGTAGTAATTACACAAGAAATTTTCTAATTGAAAAATCGGAAAATCATGAAGTGTTACTAGTTGGACGATATTTGGAATCGATGAACTAGTGGGAGCTTTATGATTTATTGTTTTTCTAGAACATTAGAAAAGTGTAACTGACTACACACATAACCGTTCTAATTGAAAAACCGGAAAGTCATGAAATGTCGCTAGTTGGACGATATTTGGAATCGATGAACTAGTGGGAGTTCTATGATTTGTTGTTTTTCTGGAAATATTGAAACTATGAGATTTTTTTCTAAATTGAAAAAATCGGAAAATCATAAATAAAGCATTGCTCGTTAGACGGTATTTGGAACCGATAAACTAGTGGGAGCTTTAATATGATTTGTTGTTTTTTCTTGTATATTAGAAAATCCGAGAAGTCTCGACGAGTAACACTCGAAATAGACATCCCACGGTTCAAGAGTAGTGTCTACTCAAACGAACCGTTGGTTCAAGACTATTTCCATTCACGGAAAGTCAAGAATGGGAGAATATGTCTAAAAGTGCTAGTCATCTAAACTGAGAACATTTTAAGGCTGAACCGAAAATTAATTAAACTGAAAATCATAGGATAAGGACAGTGATTTTGGATCACCAACCTATGAATCCTTGGCGATTTTCTCGAGCTAAGTTCTTTGGCAGAACAAGGTAGCAGTGCATTTAACGATTAAAGGAGTAAACAACGGGCAGTTAATTTTAGCTAGAATAGTGGGAGTGATATAAGGAAATGAATCTCGGATTCAATCCTTTGATATCGCGGAAAAATTATTTTCTGTTTAAGATTCGTTGGAACGAATGGATTTACCTTCTATTCGATAATTTGTTTGTCGTATAGAAAGTGAATATACCATTTGTAGTACGAATCCAAGACTCGGACTTTTGTTTGATAAAGTCAAAAACCCACTTACAATTGCTGAAATATGTATATAAAACACATCTTAAGAACTGTTAAAAGCAATTGGTTTCTATATTTAGATAAACGCTTCTTCATATTCCATAGTTAGTGCATAGTCCACTAAAAGACAAGACACGAAGACCGGCTCGGGGTGATTCCTTTCTCCCGATCGGTTATATTGTCTCAAAGGTTCAATGACTAAGTTTCCCTTCAATCGGGAAAGAATAATGGTTATAAAGAAGTAACATAGCTTGTTCATAACGACCTTCGGGGTCGATGAAAGATACGAGCTAGTAGGAGCTTCCGAGTAGTGACTTCTTGTCGATAACTATTCAAACACTCCGGAAAGTTTATCCAAAATATTTTGAGGTTTCTCTATTTTCAACGAGATAGAGTATTCTATACTCGGAATAGGCTATTCATAGTCCTCGAGGCTGATGCTCGGCTGCGCTCGTTGTGACATGTTCTCACTAAGTGAGAAACCGTTAAATTGCCTTACATAGTTTGAGATGTGCTACAATACACTTTGCTTAACTCGGTAAAGATATTGGAAGCGAAATAACGGTTTACATTGAAATGTAAGACCGAGAAGTCTACCTAGAATATGCTTTGGAATTTACGGATAAGGTGTGGATTCGGTTCACCCCACTTCCGTAAATATAAGCATTTAGCACACGGTGCTTGAAGGTAAGGCGGGAATTTCGCGCATACGTTCGGTCAATGACCATTCGTGCTATATCTTTTAACCTATTGAGAATAAAGGTTAGATATAGGATTCTTGAAATCGGGAAGGGACGGTTATCTTTGTTGCATCCTTTCGATAGAGTCCATGAACACAAAACCTTGAACCTTGAAGTACGTTTACTCAAGGTAGTTACTAACTGATTAAAATCAGACCACATCCAACATCGGTTGTTGGTGATAACACTAAATACTACTAAACTAGATCAGAATTTCGATCCATCCAGTAAGTATTGGGAGTATGGTTTATCCATTACCCACTACAGGTTCTGCGGACTTTGTAGTCTGAGGATCAATTGACCTATGGCTCTTTTGTGAGCAGTATAGGATTCTGATAATAGAGGTTGGTTTAATAGCCATAACCACGTGAATGGAGTTCGGTACTCCAATTACGATTTCATGCTCTTGTAGAACCACCGAGCGTCTCGGGCCCGGTGGGAGTAATTGGATCTACACGGAAAAGAGTAGAGTTCGGTATTGCATGATTTCGTTCAAAAGCAGAAAATAGGGGTGATTCCCTGAGATTTTCTTGCCAAACAAACGGAGTCTGGATTCATTCGGAACAAAAGGGTATTGCCTTATGAACTTATGACAGGATGACTGTCAAGGCTTATGTCCTTTTGTGGATAAAAAGCGAACCTCTCGGTCATTGGAAGTCATATATTTCTACAATATGTGGATTTGACCAGAATATTGATAAGTCTTTTGTAGACTGGATATCAATTTTAGTACAGTAGTGAATATATACATACATATATTAGTGTTTGGGAAGGATAACACTTGCCGAGTTGGAATCAACATGGGTGTGTTATCGAAGTCGAAATCGACAATACCACAACTCTCTCGCAACGAGAGATTTCGACAACATTCGAAGAGTTTGACTCGGTCGAATTCATTAGAATCGATCACCGGTTTCCCATCCATCTTATTGGTTAAGATGATGCATCGTGTATGCAACATTCAACGAGGAAGTTCTACCCTATGCCTCAGGAATGACTCTCTAAATCTTCGGATCAAGAGAAATGGGATAGATTCTCTTTCTAGTAAGAGATGGTCAGGTTATTGAACGTCAACTTTGATCGAATCTTAGATTCGGTGGTTAACAAAGCAAGTTTAGTATGTCCTTTAGTATCTTGAGAGAACGAGGAATAATATGCGGACATATTCATGTGCGAACTTGGATATGTGTGATACAACGATTTTGACTTTAAGTCGGATTGAGGATGATCGTTAAGTCGATCTCGGGCTCGGTGTTTACTCGGTACCACATGATTAGATGGACCGGTAACGTTTCGATTCTACGGATCGTCTCAAGCCGACAACCTGACTAATCATTAAGACCCATGACATTTAGATGTAGGTACTCCCCGAGTCACTGACCTATCCTACGACGGCATACTCGGAGTGTACTTTGGAATCTGAAATGGTTATGATATGCTTAGTGGGTACTAGCATACGGGATGACTCTCCATTGCTTTAGAGCAAGTGGGAGATGTAGTTTGTTGTATTTTAAATAAAAGGGTGTGCTCTAAAACAATTAATCACATGCTTTCGTGCAAGTGGGAGATTGTTAGGTGTGATGCCCGAAAGACAATTTTGTAATTGTTTTATTTAATAAATGAAATGATATTATTATTCATATTTATTATTCTCATATTCACCGATGTGACAATAGTATTTACACTACAGAAAACCCTAAGTATATCGTTTATGTAATCACTTAACTCAGTGTATGGTATATACACGGGAGGATTGAGTTAGTGAAGATGTACTTAAAATACAATTAGCCCGTAGTGAAGTTAATCGAGAGTATCGGGTCTCTCCTTTAACGTGCTATTAATGCGCCCAGAACACAATATGTGTGATTGTCTTATCCGGACTTTCGGTTAAGAGAACCTAGTGGGGCATTTATATATGATAGATATATCATATAGGGCTGGACCGATTTGATTAGAGTTCACGATATAATTCCGTAATCGAGAATTCTTATCGAATCAATGGATGATCATATTTATGGATATATCTTAATCACGAGGTGATCACGAGTCAACCGCTTGAATCGGTATGAAGTTTGACTTGACGGTTAAGGATTACACGAGTCCGTGGTCTGAATTACCCCATCTTGGCATTGTACTTGGATTGAGTGAGTAGTACGTGTTATCACGGATACGGAATCCATTCCTTCCATTTACGGAAGTAGATAGACGAGTTCCCTTATTTGTTAATCCTAGAAACGATCGATCCATGGAGTTCATATTACACGATTAGCTACCGAGTGAGTTGTATGAATTAATTGATCACTAGGGGGTTAATGGTAAATAAGGATAAGAGGTTCTAGAAAGGGTTAACGGTAACTTCCCGATTTAGAATGAACGATCTATGGAGGATTAATCCATATGTAATGATTATATCAATGGACGCTTATTATTATTCTCGTGAGGAGATAAATATAATCTCATAATCGGAGGAGTGCGGTCACGGGATTATGGTGGCATATTCTGTGATTGATTTATCGAATATAATTATTACATTCGTAAGATAATTATTTATTTGATTTATCGGAGCCGCCGATTATTAGTCCATGGTCCCCGACGTGCCTCCAATATAGCATAGCTATTCTCGGACGTCGAATCCTAATAATATTAATTTAGTTCTTGTTGGACTTTATTAAAACGATATGTGAATTAATTGTTTAGTTGGACTAAATAATTAAATACACGGAAAAGACATTTTCGTGGACTCGGCCCGAATTGGTGTGTTGACCAATTTTGACCCAAATTGGTCAAATATGCGTGGACTTTGAATTTGAAGGAAAAGGTGCGCATGTTATATTATTTAATTATTAAGGAATTAGTTTTCTTGGATAATTATTTAATGTGTGATTTATCTTTTATTTGTTAAATGATAAATCATGGAATATTGGATAATATATTTATTTATCCTAATTTGTTTGGGATAAATATTATATTTATCTTTTATTTGGAAAAGGATTAATGTAATAATTATCTCTTAATTATTTAATCCTTGGAGGCTAAGTTTTACTCTCCTATATAAAGAGAGTTCTCCCAAGCCTTAATACACATGTAATTTTCGACTTCATCTCTTAGAGAGAGAAGGAAAATATTTTCGGCCAAGGGGATTAAAGGGGAAAAATCTTGGAGATTTTTCCGGGTAGCATATCGGAAGGATTCGAGACGAGGATTTCCTTCCACCGGGAGTTGCTTGGATCACACGTACGGAAGATCGTGGTGCTCTTCACATCTTCTTTTCTATTGCGGTTCTCCAACTTGGATTTTGAGATCCAAGAGGTATGTTCTACAACCCCCTTGTAGATGTAGATCTAGTTGTTTTATTACGTGTATTTTATAGATCTAGATCCTTAAATCGCTTCCGTTGCGGATGGTATTACTAACACTCACCACCCCCTCATACTGCGACACCCACACCACAAACTCATCAGGAGCAACGTCCACAATGGCATGTGGGAAGTTCGGTTCAGTTTACAATGGTCAGTGATATTCCAACGGGTTTTGTACCACCACCAGTGACAGAAGTCTATCCACCACCACCACCCGTAAGTTATCCTCCAACCACAGCTTACCCTCCATATCAACAAGCCTTCTACCCTCCACCCGCAAGCTCCCAACCTCAACCTACCATTCCCCCATCACCGCGGTTTGATCACCACCACGGCTTTGGATACCCACCTTATGGACTACATCAGCCATACCACGCTCCACCACACCAACCAAGGTATCACCCCTATCAACAAGCACCACCCGTGGATCAACCACAACAACCTCAACAACCTTATCCTCCACCTTATCCACCTCAAGCACCACATGTACCCTACGGTTATCCACCCGTTTACCCTCCAGCTTATCCACTAGTCTACCCACCTGTTTACCCTCCGGTTAGACCACAAGCGTTTGAGCAGGCACCACCCGTGGATTGGCACACTAGGCTGAAAAGAAACCGTATGCAAGACTTTCATGGAAATGTGGAACCACTCAAGGCTGAGATGTGGTTGAGAAGCTTTGAAAAGGCATGTCGAAATGTGAATGTGCCTGAAACAGAGATGGCTCAGTTAGCTGCGGGTTTTTTGTTGAGTACGGCGGAGAGTTGGTTTGATGCAATAGAGAGTAGCCGAGGTAAGATTACGGATTGGAAAGAATTCAAGGAACTTTTCTACAATGAGTACTATCCACCCGCGGTTCAGGCGAATCAAGCAAGTTTGTTTCTGAAACATAGTCAAGGTCAATACACGACCGTGTCTCAATATACCAATCGTTTCAACGAGTTGGGAAGATTCTATCCTGAAATCATGAGAGTTGAAGAAAAGAAAATGGCCCTCTATAAGAATGGATTATCTCGTGAGATACAAGCCGGTATGATGGGAGCTACACCAAGGAATATGGCAGAATTGTTGAACAAGGCCATAGAAGTTGAAACTTTTAAGAACAGGCCTTCGGTGATAGTTGGTGCTAAGAGAACATTTGGGACGAGTCAAGGAACTAGTCGGGCAGCACCCCAGCAGAATGTGAAGAAGACGTCAGCATCTTTCTCAGCAGCACCATCAGCTAGTGCACCCCTTTGTCAGAAATGCAAGAGACATCATTCGGGTGAATGTAAGGCTAACACAGGCAGTTGTTACTACTGTGGAGATCCTGGACATTTTGCAAGGAACTGTCCAACCAAGGGAGGTAAAGAAAGTCAGGGTCAAGCAAGCGGAAGAGGAAATTCAAGCCGACCGGTTCGAGTTTTTGCTATGGAGTCAGAGATTGTGGAGCCAGATGACAATGTTATCTCAGGTACTTTTAATTTGTTCATTCTATGTTATTCAAGTACTATTATGACACGTTAAATCATGTTATAGTTGTATTAAAATAACCGAATTTACATTTTTAGGTACGATAATATTAGACAATTTAGCAGTTAAGGTTTTGTTTGATACCGGAGCGTCTAGTACTTTTGTGTCTTCTAAGGTTGCTAAGAAACTAAACCTACCCATGGAAGCTTTAAGGAACACTTTGGAAATAACTACACCATTAGGAAGAGTTACTAAAGTGACAAAGTTGATACCTCAAGTAGACATTCGGGTAGGGTCTTATCGTTGTAAGAGTGACCTTACAGTATTAGACTTTACGGACTTTGATGTTATCTTGGGAATAGATTGGCTGTCCAAGAACTATGTACACTTGGACTGTAGAGAAAAGAGAGTAACCTTTAAGGTGCCCGGAAAATCTTCTAAGACCTTTCAAGGTAACGTGTACAAGCCAAGTAAGAAGCGTCATCCGATAATCTCAGCAGTTAAGGCTATAAGAGCATGTCAGAAAGGTTGTGAAGGCTACTTGTTGTATGCAATGGATGTAGAGCAAGTTAAGCTTAAGTTAGAAGAAACCGCTATAGCAAGAGAATACCCCGAGGTATTTCCGGATGAGTTACCAGGCAATATGCCGGATAGGGAAATTGAGTTTGAAATCAAGTTAGTACCGGGAGCGGCAAAGACCGTAGCAAAAGCACCATATAGGATGGCACCGGCTGAATTAAAGGAATTGAAAGCTCAGTTAAAAGATATGTTAGAAAGGAACATAATTCAGCCAAGTACTTCACCGTGGGGAGCCCCTGTGTTGTTTGTAAAGAAGAAGGACGGTAGTATGAGGATGTGTATAGATTATAGAGCCTTGAACAACCTCACCATCAAGAACAAGTATCCACTACCAAGGATAGATGACTTGTTTAATCGATTCTGAGGAAAGAGAGTGTTTTCTAAGATTGATCTTAGGTCCGGTTACCATCGCTTGAAGATTAAAGTGGCGGAGACATACCTAAGACGGCTTTTAGTACAAGGTATGGACATTATGAGTTCTTGGTTATGCCTTTTGGACTCACTAATGCTCCTTCAGCATTCATGGATTTGATGCAACGTGTTTTCATGCCATATTTGGACAAGTTTGTGATAGTATTCATAGACGATATCCTTATCTACTCAAATGATGAGAAAGAACATGAAGAACACTTAAGAATAGTGTTGAAGACCTTGAAAGAGAAACAGTTGTTTGCTAAGTTTTCGAAATGTGAGTTTTGGTTGAAGCAAGTCAGTTTTCTGGGACATGTGATATCTGGGGATGGAATACAAGTAGACCCTGCAAAGATAGAAGCGGTTGAGAAGTGGCCAAGACCTGCTACAGTTTCAGAAGTAAGAAGTTTTCTGGGGTTAGCCGGATACTATAGGAAGTTCGTGCAAGACTTTTCCAAAATAGCCACGCCACTCACCAAACTTACACAAAAGAATGTGAAGTTTGAATGGACTAGTGAGTGTGAGTTAGCTTTTCAGACTCTGAAGGATAGATTGACTATAGCACTAGTTTTGGCAGTTCCGGAGATCTTTGATAATTATGATGTGTACACCGATGCTTCGGGACAAGGTTTTGGTTGTGTGTTGATGCAAGGGGGCAAG
The DNA here is from genome assembly GCA_036785695.1 of Gentiana straminea. Classification (NCBI taxonomy): domain Eukaryota; kingdom Viridiplantae; phylum Streptophyta; class Magnoliopsida; order Gentianales; family Gentianaceae; genus Gentiana; species Gentiana straminea. The sequence goes on along the minus strand of JAVUPR010000278.1, from coordinate 2,861,991 downwards.
GTAATAGCCTATGCATCTAGACAGTTAAAGATACACGAGAAGAACTACCCAACACATGATTTAGAGTTGGCAGCGGTGGTGTTTGCCTTAAAGACTTGGAGGCACTACTTGTACGGTGTCAAGGCAAGAATCTTCACGGACCACAAGAGTTTAAAATATTTCTTCACTCAAGAGAATTTGAATATGAGGCAGCGAAGATGGTTAGAGTTCGTGAAGGATTATGACTTGGATATACAGTACCATCCGGGTAAAGCAAACGTGGTTGCAGATGCGTTGAGTAGGAAGCCAGTGTTTGCGGTTTCAGGGGTTGAAGATGTGGCAGAGCAGTTAGATGGGCTGAAAATCCGGAGTTTTGCTCAGTTTGGGAATCGACAGTTTGTGGCACCATTGTTGGCTAGGTCAGAGTTGATGGATGATATCCGGGGTAAGCAAGATGAAGACCCAGCTTTGGTAGATTTGAAGCGAGTCGCAAGAGAAAAGCCTACAGTTGGTTATGTCCTAGATAAGAATGGGAACCTTTGGTACCAAGATCGTTTATGTGTGCCTAATGTTGGAGACTTAAGGCGGAGAGTCATGGATGAAGCACATAGGATAGCTTTTGCAGTCCACCCAGGAGCTACAAAGATGTATAGGGATTTGAAGGAACGTTTTTGGTGGCCTTCAATGAAATTGGAAATAGCTAAGTTTGTGGCTGAATGTGATACGTGTCAGAAAGTCAAGGCCGAACATAGGAAACCCGGAGGTATGCTTAAACCTTTGGATATCCCTGAGTGGAAATGGGATAAGATTACAATGGATTTTATCACCGGTTTGCCAAGGACTAAGAGTGGGCATGATATGATATGGGTCATTGTCGATAGACTAACAAAGTCGGCTCATTTCTTACCAACCAAAGTTGATATGTCATTAAAGAAGATGACCACACTTTATTTGGACAATATTGTGAAACTACATGGAGTCCCTATCTCAATTGTATCAGATCGTGATAGCCGGTTTATTAGTCGGTTTTGGAAGAGTTTGCAGAAGGCCTTGGGGACAACGTTGGATTTCAGTACAGCTTTTCACCCTCAAACGGATGGACAATCGGAAAGAACAATCCAAACACTTGAGGATATGTTAAGAGCATGTGTTTTGGAAGTAGGTGGATCATGGGATGATTACCTACCCGTGGCTGAGTTCGCTTACAATAACAGTTATCATGCAAGTTTGGGGATGCCGCCGTTTGAAGCTCTTTATGGTAGAAGATGTCGAACGCCGTTGTTTTAGGATGAAGTTGGAGAGAAGCAGCTTACCGGGCCAGAATTGGTTGAACAAGCTAAGGAAAGAGTTTTGTTGGTTAAGAAGAACTTGAAGGCAGCACAAGACCGTCAGAAAAGTTGGGCTGATGTCCGTAGAAGACCTTTAGAGTTCGATGTTGGTGATAGAGTTTACTTGAGAGCTTCACCAATGAAGGGAGTTAAGCGATTTGGACAAAAAGGAAAGCTAAGTCCAAGGTATGTTGGACCTTTTGAGATCCTCGAGAGAGTTGGACCGTTAGCTTATAAGCTTAAGCTACCAGAATCTATGTCAAGAGTTCACAATGTGTTCCATGTATCGATGTTGAAGAAGTGTTTAACGAAGTTGGATGTTGAAGCCACAGTTGATCCGGAGATCCTTCAAGATAACCTCGCATATGATGAAAAGCCAGTTAAGATTTTGGATAGGAAGGAAAAGATGATCAAGAGGCGAATGGTTCCTTTGGTATTGGTACAGTGGAGCAACCACACAGTAAACGAAGCAACTTGGGAAGTGGAAGATGATATGATCACAGAGTTTCCAGACTTTTTGAACTTACCAGGTATGTTCAAGTTTCGAGGACGAAACTCCTCTTAAGGGGGGAGGAATGTAATATTCCGATTCTCGGGAAAAGGGCAGACGTGTCAATTTGCGAGAACGAAATATTATGTTTATCTTTTTATGGAATTAAAGTTTATAATTGAATATAAGAATATAATTATATATATATTTTTCGAATGCATATATATATTCTTCTTTGGGGCTGAATTGTAAATAAGGGGAATTTAGAGTGTTTAATGACTATTAATTAGTGGGAGGTTTTATTTGCGAAATAACCTCCCCACTAATCAGAAAATTGTCAGAAATTTAAACGCTCTAATTCTGAGTTTGAGATCAAAGGAAGAAGAGAAAGAGACTTCTTCAAATTCATTGCTCGTTACTACTCCGTTTTCAGATTCATCTATAGCAGGAGCATCGTGAGAAGGCAAGGATCGTTTTGATACTAAGATTTCCAGATTTCATCAAGGTATGAAAATAGCCCTAATCTTGGATTCATCACGTTTTGACCATGTTTGGTTGAAGAAAGTTGTTAAATTCGTAGCTTTGAGTGTTAGAAACCTTAATCCTAATCGGTTCTTGGATTGGTTATGGATTGGATAGGGTTTTGTTGGAGTCCTTGAGGAGTGCCTGCAATTTTCTGAAGTGTTTCTTGGAGTTGTGCTTTGAAAGGTAAGGAAATCTTCCCTATTGTGTTAGTTATGATTTGGTGAAGTTTGGTTTTATTTTGTGGTGTTTTGATGTTGAAATCATGCTTAAATGTGATCTTGCAATTGCTTGATGATATGAGGTGTTGAAGTAAAGATTTTCTGCTGTTATGAGGTTTAGAATGATGTTAAACTTGGTTGGGTTTGAGTAGAAATCGATAGAGTGCAAAAAACTGTGTTTTGTGCAGTTTTGCCCAGTTTTGGCGCCCACCAAACCTTTTGGCGCGCCCCAAACCTAAACCGGTGAGTTCGTGAGCTTTACGGTGCATTTTGGCGCACGCCAAAGACTTTGGCGCCCCCGGACACGAACAGAGAGTTTAATGAAGTCTCTCGGCGCGGTTTTGGCGCACGCCAAAGGTGTTGGCGCCCCCATACTTGTCTAAGTGTTATTTTGTGTGTTTTAAGCTACGAGATGAGTTCTAATTGTTACCCCTTGATCTAATAACACTAAATGAACATGAACAAGCCTTGATTAAGCTTCTGATGCGTTTAGTTCCGGCACCGAATGTACTCTTCCTTAGAGTTGAAGTTCGGGACCGTCGGAAGGGTACGAATGGCTTGTGCTTTGATGAATTAGTATTCATCAATGTCTGTGTACGTGTTTAGGATGTTGTGTCTAGAGTCTAAGAGAGGGAGTAGAGTTGTTAAGTGAGCTATTACCTTGAAAATACTTAGGTGGCTAGTTAATGATTAATAATTTACATAAGTGTGTAGTAAAAGACTAAACATCGTAACATTCTTGGTAAGGCACTTGCCTATATCGCGATGTGTGGGCGGTCAGATAAAGTCAATAACTCTACTGGCCTATAAACGGCTAAATGGTAGAGTGACTTCGCCGAACGTGTACACTACCGGGTCTTAACCCGTGGCTATTGGTGTGATCCACTAATAGGTTGCAAACGATACCTCATGGTGGGTAGCACCATGCGTAGTGCCCTTGAATGCCGGTGTAACAAACTTGAGTTAAGCTAGAAACGTTTAGTCACAACATGTTGATGAGCATGAAGTGAACCCTAGAATTGAGTCGGTCAAATAAAGATAACATAATAACTATGTAAACCTTTCTTTGTGAAATCTAGTTAATGCAATAGCTTCTGTTTCTTGCTAAGTACCTTTGTACTTACCTCAAATGCATGTTTGTTGTGTTTGGGGTTGAGAAGATGAACAGGTTGAACAAGAGTTTGACGAGGACTTTGAAGATGATCTTTGATGCTTCTATCATATTATACTTTTATCATATTTCTTTTTATTAGACTATGTTGTTTCCCCCTTCAATTTTTATGTTGTAATTTCATTTCAGGACATGTGACATTTTATTACTCTTTCTTGTGAGACAATTGTTGTATTTCTTTCCTTTCTTTAAACATCGTATGGTTGTAAGATTTGAAGTTCGTGGTTGTAAGTTATCTTTCTATCTTTAGTATGGTTGAGTTTCTATTCTCATCTTGTACAAAAAAAATACACCCGAGTCTTTTAGCTTCCGTAAATGCGAAACTCGATACGACGTAGTAGAGGCTTACGTATAATATAGAATTTATTTTATATTATACGTGCCGAACGTTCTATTTCCGGGTAAGGACTCGGTATTCGGGAACGGGGCGTTACAGTAACTTTGATTAATCAATGTAAGTTAAAGATGTGATGGAATAAAGAGATATGTAGCATAACTCGTGTAATTAAATGATACAAGCATTGCACCATCTCCATCCCATGGGTTAAACTTGAGTCACTTGACTACACTACATAATACTCAAGTGGAATTTTCATGATCATGAAACCATGAGCACAGCATAATAGCAAAAACAAGACAGCAAGCATATGCATGATTATGGATTTTTCCCCAATCCCTATCTCAAAACAAAAACAAAAAAAAGAATAAGAAGAAGACAAAGTTACATAAAAATTTGTTATACCCTTTCACCAAAACAGAATTGAAGACTTTGAATCAAATAAGCTAACGAAAATCCCAGATGCAGATGTTACCAACAACTTGTCCCAATCGCTATTCAACGAAATTTTAGCTCCAGCTCCTGACAATAACTCAAAGCCCATTGGATCCTGATTGTGGTGTTGTCGGGCACCTCAGCTGTGTTGCTATGTGGTCTTTGAATTGCGATCGGAAAACAATATTCATCATCGCCTGGGGTGAGGGGGTGTGTACGAAACTGGATATTCTTATGAGAGGAGTAATTTAGTCTGAACCAAATTATTTTTTTCTTTTTGCAACTAAAAAAAAGAGTATGGATTAAAACTTAATTTCGGGGGAAAATGTGGATTTATACCTAATTTTTCCTATAAATAAATAAGACACTATTTGAAAAAAGTTGCGACAAAATAATATTGAACGGACAAATATACCCTTAGGAGTATTAAAAATTAAAAAACACACGCTCCTAAAGAAACGCAGGAACACTAACAGCGTATTTAATCCATATTTATTCGCTGTTAGTCGACCTCCTACTTCCTTTTTTTTAATTATATTTTTTTTATTTTTTACGGATACGAAAAAACACATGCGCACACACTTATGTTTCCATTGGGACTCCTCGAATCCAAAACCCTCGGGTGCACACACTTATGTTTTCATTGGGACTCCACGAATCCAAAACCCACATGTTAACAACCATAGTGATTACCACTATGCTAATGCCTTATTGGCTTCTTCTTTTTTTCGGTGAATAAAACTATTGACTTGAAATTCTAGTACGGAAAAACCTAAAGGCTGGATACGTGGAAATTCTAGTACGGAGTTCCACTTGCATCCAATATTAAAAACACTATACTAAAAAATTGTAAAAGAAGTAAACACAATACACACATTAGAAATAAAATTGTAAAAGAAGTAAACACATTAAAATCATGCCACATGTAATGTTTTTATTAGAAGCAAATGGAACTCTGTACTAAAAAGTCTCCGCGGTAAAATTTTTCTCGATTAACAGCACATATTCAACGGAAGATGAGACAAAAAGAAAGTAATTAATTGTCAATAGGGGTGCATTTGAAAATATTTAGGATAAATAAGTGGACTTTCAAGAAAAGATCTACGGCTTAAATGACATCTTTTTAAATTTGTTTAAGGTTGAAAAGGACTAGTTAAAAACTATATCTGGACATTCGGGACACTCAAATAAACCATGGGTTATAAGGACAAAATATCATACATACCCAAAATACCTATCTTTTTAAAATAAAATAAAATAAAACTACTTTCTATTCTTCCAATGCTTTGTCTATAAAATCATCTTCCGAGAATCTTCCTCCGTCAAACCACAACCGCCTCATTCATTGCAAGAAGGCAAGAAACGACTAGACTAACGCCATAAGAAAAATGTGGGGTTTTTCTTCAAGTGAGACACCACTCAGTTTGAGGGGCGGGTGGGGTTCATTTCAATGGTAATTTGGGAGGCAGAAGATGCCTAGGCTTTCCAAAAACCGGGTTACCACAAGCCTCTTCCTTTTATGTCCTTCTTTGATCTATAGATGCAGTGGCATATTGATATTGTGGATGCAGTAAAAACTATTAATAAAGTGTTGATGAAGATGTAGTCAGGCCAATGAGGAAGAAGAGAAATGAAGATGTAGTGACACCGTAGATGCAGTAACAAATGATTTTGTATTGATAAAATGTCGATGAAGATGTAGTGACACCTAATTTGTGTTTCATAAAGTTTTACTGAAGATGCGGTAAACCTAATTAATTGTCTTTATAAAGTGTGAATGAAGATGCAGTGACGCATGATTTTCTCTTCAGATGATTCACATTTAAAGTGCATCTACATGCGTTCCGGAATCTCCAACTTCATTATTACTACATCTTCTGTTACGCATCTTCAATTTAAGTGTTACTACATCATCAACTTCATTGTTATTGCATCTTCAATTTCAGGGTTCTTCAATTTCACGATAAGTCTATGAAGAGAAGAAAAATTTGATTTTCAAAAACTACTTCAGAAAAGATCAAATGTGATATCAAAATAAAAAGGTTGAAAAAATATGAATCGTGATGAAAGAATTACGATGATCGGAGTTGTAGATAAAAAGATATAGTCGTTTAAAATATTGACTAGAAGAGAATAACATTAACTTTTTTTGAAATTTTCGAATGTAAGAAAATGGTGATTTGGTATATTTTTATTATTTTTATCTTTATAAACCAAATAAAATTTAAGTTGTCCAGATTGCCCATTTTTATACTTATCATGTCCTTTTGGCCCATTCTCTCTTTAAAAATATGGACTAATTACCCATATTTAATATTATATGGCCACTTTTTTAGTGTGTAACCGAAAATCAAAGCCTTGATTTTAGCCATTTGGGTTCTGAAATCCTAAGAAAAAAAATCTCAACAATCACATACTTTTTTCTTCTCAACAATCATAAAGGTACCTTATGATGAGCAAAGCATTATTGAACTCAAGAAGGTCCATCTTTTTTCACTATGCGAATGGTGAGTTGAATATCACTCCTCTGATTAGCATTTGCTAGTAGTTTAATTATGTACTTTGAATTTTGATCTCATTGATAATTATTGTGTACTTGATTTGGGGAGAGGATGATCCAAGAACTTGGGCAAAAGTTGTTGCAAACAGATGGAGAACAACATGAGATGTGCAAGACAACTGGAATAGGTAGTTGTAGTAGTAGTATGAACCATATATTGCCTATAGCTTTATTGGTATCATGGGCAGATAAGAATGACAAATGGGCATCATACGCTGCACCAGGTGGCTGGAATGGTATGCCTTTCTATAGTTCTTGATGATATAGAAAGACAATGTGACCATGCAATTGCTGAGCAATAAGGAAGTCGTTGTTAATCAAGGTGAATAATCGATTCCCACAAATACAATCTTTTTATAATCTCAGCGGAGCATTCAATTCCTACAACCGTAGTCTTTGTCTGTTTTGTTGTTGTAGGATTGCCTTGACACTAGAAATTCAAAAAGCATAGGATGTAGAGGGCTTTCAGAAGATATGGACACAAAGTTCTTTTTTTTGTAAATGCATGTTTTAATTGACATAAGGTGTAATTCCAACTTTCTTCAATTGAGAACAGTTGCATTTCTTTTCCTGATAGGGCGTTTCGAAAAGCCCTAATAGGGTTATGTTGACTGTTACGTTTCGCACATGCTATGACACTTTAAACAGACTCATTCAGACTCAATAAGGGCGCTTGAACTTGCATCAATACATCTCGTTATTAGAACTAACAGAAACGCCATAAAAAGGCGGATTTCACACCTGTTAGGGCATTTTACTGATACCCTATAATGTCGATTTTGGTCCCCGCTTTGCTAAAGCCATGAAAATGAGTGGACGGTTGTATACAAAAACGTCTTGAAATTAAGCCTATTACGCCGTGGATAGAAAGGGCGTTCCATGGAAACGTGCATATCTTATAAACGCCCCAATAGACACTTATATAGGGCGTTTTGAAACGCCCTTAAAGCCTTTTTCTGTGTAGTGAAAATTTTATACTACCTTCGTTCAAAAATACAAGTCATCCTAGGTGTTTCACACAGATTAACAAAGTGGTTGAATGTCATAAATTTGATTGTTATTGTCTAAAATGCCTATTGACTATCATTAATGCAATAGTTGTTAAGTAATGAAATGTGGATGAATTTATAATAAATTATGGGTAAGATAGAGGAAAAAAAAGTAATAAATGTTGAATTTGTAATGTAGAATGACTTATATTGTGGAACAAAACTAAAAGTATAAGATGACTTATATTTTGAAACGAATATAATATTTCTTATTTAAATTTCTTCCTTTTCTCTCTTATAGTAAATTTGTGTAGGTCAAAGACATAGTTGAATTATGACTATGTTTTGATATCATTATCATAAAGGTTACTTGAATTTCTTTTCTTTTTTTCTTCTCGATAATAGTAAATTTGTGTAGGTCAAAGAGATAGTTGAATTATCACTGTGTTGTGACAAATTATAGTAAATTTGTGTAAATCAAAGCAGTGGCGGATCAATAAATATGAAGATTGAAAAAGAAATGCAGAAAATAACTTTATTGATTGAAGAATTGTTTTAATACTATTTTTTTTCTGAAAGAACGTGACTCCACAATGATATACATACCCGATGAACATTTTGTTTTTTTTCGGAATTTTAATGTGACTATATAAAGCTTAAGTTAATCACTTTTTTATATATCTTCTAATTGAGCCTTATATTTATTGAAGTTCCTAGTTGATAACCGTTGGTAAGTTAATCCTACTAACAACCTCTAATAACCGTTGACTCCTAACAACCTAACTAAATTTTACATTGTGTATAGTGTACACACTTCACTTGGATGAACTTGAACTTGTGTCTTAATTCCAATACCCCACCCTCAAGCTGAGAATTACTAGGAAGCTTGAACTTGAACTTGTGTCTTAATTCCAGTAGTTGTTGGTTCTGTTCTGTAGACTGTGATGGATGGAAAACATAATAGGTCCCCAGGTTGGAGAGAAAATATTTGAACAGAGGTGCATCTAGGGGTTTTGTCATGATATCTGCCAGTTGGTTGGTTGTTCTGAAAGCCATGAGCTTTAGAAATCCTGCTTGCACCTTTGCCTTGTGATGTGGCAATCAAGCTCAATATGTTTGGTCCTTTCATGAAATATAGGGTTCTTTGCTATGTGAATAGGACTTTCATTGTCACAAAACAATAGTATTGGTAGTGGAACATGTATATGCAAGTCTTGCATGATGTAGACAAGCCATTGAAGCTCACATGTAGCATTAGCCATTGCTCTATATTCAGCTTCAGATGAACTTTTGGCTATGGTACTTTGTTTCTTGGACTTCCATGAAACTGGTGTTGTGCCAAGAAACATAATGTAGCTTGAAATAGACTTTCTGGTGTCTTCACACCCTGCCCAATCTGAGTCTGTGTATCCCTTAAGTATTAGATCATTGTTTGCTTGAAATAGTATTCCTTGGCCAGGATTGCCTTTTAGATATCTAAGGACTCTTTGTGCAGCCTGCATATGGTTTATTGTGGGATGAGACAAGTATTGGCTCGATTCTTTGACAAACGATATGCTATGTCGGTCTTGTAAATGATAAGTAAATCAGTTTTCCAACAATTGTTCTGTATATGGTGTTGTCTGTTAATAACTCAGAATCTCCAGCTGTGAGTTTCTGTTTGGAATGCAATGGTGTGCTTACAGGTTTAGCATCTAGAAAACCATATTCTTCCAGCAGGTTCAGTGTATACTTTCTCTGGTTGATGTAGATTTCTTTAGATGATCTGGCCACTTCAACTCCTAGGAAATACCTCAAATCTCCAATGTCTTTGATTTTGAACTTGTTATGAAGGACTTGCTTTACTTCATCAATTGGTGCCATAGATGAGCTGGTGGCTATTATATCATCTACATAAACAAGTAGGGCTATGAAATTTGTATATGTGCCTTTTATGAATAAAGTATGGTCATGTTGTGACTATATGAATCCCATTTCTTTAAGTGCCTCTGTCAGTTTTGAATTCCACTTTCTACTAGCTTGTTTGAGTCCATAGAAGCTGGTCTGCAAGGTATTTGATGTGGCAAGTAAGGTTGAGAGCCGATTGAAGCTGGTCATCAGCCCTATGTATTCAAATCCACCCATTCATGGGGCATCAATTGTTGCAATGATCCTTAAAGACAGGTAGAATGTTTATTTCCTATTGTCCTGTATTTTCCAAAATCTGTGTCTGTATATCCTGTACCAATTGTTCTCTTCTGTTTTTGGAGTTTTAATAAGAAAAAACATATGGTTTATGTATGTTTATGGAGTTTTCATATGCAAAATCAAAAGCATATGGAATCCATTTAATAGAAATGTTGTTTTGGTTGCTATTGGATAACAAATTGGGTTGCAAATGTTTGATAGAGCTAGTTTTGCACTTAAGCCCTGAATATGCTTTGAGAATTAGTTTTTTTTTTTTTTTTCTTTTTCCTTTTTCGATGCAATTAAGCCCTGAATATTTTCGATGCCTTGCTGCTATTACTTGATTCTTATCTGAACCCTGCATATGCATGATTATTCCTTGCACCAGGTTACCCGAGACCTGAAATGAACTTACCTTTGTTGTTGCATGGCTGCTTTTTGGCATCTGTATGATAGCTGTAGGAGAGTCTACATATTGTGGATTTCTACTTGGCACATTCAAAGGTAATAATACATTCGTAATCGTTCAAATCATGTTTTAAGTAATATATATTAGTGAAGTTCCTTCGTAAAAAGAAGCCATTTGTGTAATTTATCAAGCCAATTAAACAGTTGTTAATACCCTCAAACGTGTACAAGTCTTGGTGTGCTAACTTGTAATATATATGGTGAAGTGATATGTTTATGATATTTTAATGGGCTACTATACTTTTGGGACTTGTAAATGCATGCTATATGCTACCGGATATGTTGCACTACAGGTTCTAATTCTTTCTTGGGTTAACTTTTTGTTTTTTGCTTTTTAAATGAATTTGCATACCTCTTTGTGATTTATTTTTTGCAGTTCATTGCTTTGGCACAAGCAGGGCATCCATTATCTTCTGATCTTTTACATGTAGAAGGTAAGCTGTACTTTTTCAGCTCCATTAGTAAGGACTTCTACAATAAAGCTAAAAATGGAGTCACACCTTATTATCACATGTACTTAATTATCTTGTCTGGTACCAGCGATAGTTGCCATACTCTTCTAATAGATAGGAATTTCAATATCTTTGTCAAGTGTATATGATGTGAGCCTTAATATGGGCCTTGAATGTTGTCGTAAATATTGTTTAGTCTGCTCTGATTCATAATAGACTAGACCTATTGCATACTGTTTGTCCAGATATTACTGTGTGTAAAGATTCTACCTGTTTTGTCTGTCCACTAGCAAAACAGAAGAAGCTCTCTTTCCCATTAAGCACATCTACTATTGCTGCTCCTTTTGATCTTGTACACATGGATATCTGGGGTCCTTATAGACATCCTATTGTTCATAATCAGTCCTATTTTTTAACAGTAGTGGATGATTGTACTAGATATACTTGGATATTTCTATTGCAAACTAAAAGTGAAGTGAGATCTGTTATTACTGCCTTCTACTTTTATGCATTGAATCAGTTTGGTCATTCTATAAAAATAATAAGGTATGATAATGGTTATGAATTTAATCATGATGAGTTTTACACATAAAAAGGAATTGTACATCAAACCAGCTGTGTTGATACACCTCAAGAGAATGGCATTGTAGAAAGAAAGCATCAACACATACTCAATGTTGCTAGGGCTTTAAAATTTCAAGCTCAATTATCTATAAATATATGGGGATATTGTGTTCTTCATGTTGTTCATCTCATCAATATGCTACCTACTCCTGCTTTGAATAATCAATCTTCTTATTTTTTGTTACACAGCAAAATGCCTAATTATTCTGAGCTAAAAGTTTTTGGATGTCTGGTTTTTTCTACTACATTGCCTCATGGTAGGACAAAATTTGATGCTAGGGCAAGAACATGCATCAATCTAGGCCATGCTCCAAATCAAAAAGGCTATACATTGTTAGATGTCCATACTAGGACATTTTGTTTCAAGAAATGTTGTCTTTCATGAGGATATATTTCCATCCATTACTATGAAAAAACAACAATCAACTCAGAATCATTCTTTTCCAATTCCATATATGACTGATTGCTCTTTTCTTAGTACTAACATTCCGGATTCTAATAATGTTTCTGGTTTACAATCCAATGAAACATTCCAAGACTCACAGACGTCAGACATCCATACCCACTGATGATGTGCACACTGATGGTAATCTGCAATCTGGTGTTGCAGATGTTCCCATCATCAATGATAATAGGAGATCTACAAGAGAAAAAAGAACACCATCTTTTCTTAAAGAATATATTTGTAATCAAGTGTCTCATGTGACACCATACCCTCTGGATTCTGCTGTTGACTATACTAACATTTCTCATAAACACAGGCCATTTGTCATGAATGTAGATGCAATCAAAGAACCTGCTACATACAACCAAGCTGTCAAATCCCCAGAATGGGAAGAAGCCATGCAGAAAGAGATTGATGCCTTAATTCAAACTAATACTTGGCAAGTAGTAGACCTACCATCAGGGAAGAAGCCTATAGGCTGCAAGTGGGTGTACAAGATTAAACACAAAGCAGATGGATCCATAGAAAGATACAAGGCACGGCTAGTAGCTAAAGGTTACACTCAAACTCATGGAATAGACTATGAAGAAACATTCTCTCCAGTTGCCAAGATGAATACTATCAGAATTTTGTTATCTATAGCTGCAGAAAAAGGACTTCATTTACATCAACTAGATGTATATAATGCCTTTTTACATGGTGACCTAGATGAAGAAGTTTACATGACTCTACCTCAAGGATTTCAAGCTCGGAATGGCAAAGTGTGCAAGTTAGGCAAGTCATTATATGGATTGAAGCAAGCTAGTAGGCAATGGAATCACAAACTTACCACAACATTACAACAGATAGGGTATATTCAGTCTAAACATGATTACAGCCTATTTACAAAGAAAACAGACACTGGTTTCATAGCCATTCTAGTTTATGTAGATGACATAATCCTAGCTAGCACAACTATGAGCCTGATTAATGAGCTAAATGACTATCTACCCAAGCTTTTTCAGATTAAGGATCTTGGTGAGTTGAAATACTTCCTAGGTTTTGAAGTAGCTAGATCAAAATCAGGCATTTCCATCTGTCAAAGGAAATATGCCCTAAATCTTCTAGAGGAATATGGATTTTCTGGTTGTAAACATTCCAAAACACCTATGCAAAGCAAAGTTCATCTCACAAATGGAGATTCAGAGTTACTTCCAGACAACACAATGTACAAGAGCTTAATTGGCGAACTCCTATATTTGACCACATCCAGACCAGATTTAACTTTTGTTGTACCTCAGTTAAGTCAGTTCCTAGCTGCTCTTACTATTAATCATCTACAAGCAGCTAACATAATACTAAGATACATTAAATTGGCTCCTGCTCAAGGGATTTTCTTCCCCTCCACCAATGATCTTACACTCACTGCTTTCACAGATTCTGACTGGGGAGGTTGTCATGAAACAAGAAAGTCAATCACAGGCTACTGTATGTTCTTAGGACCAGCTTTGGTTTCTTGGAAGTCTAAAAAGCAACCTACAGTCAGCAGGAGTTCAGCATAGGCAGAATACAGGGCAATGGCATTAGGGGTGTGTGAAATACAGTGGATAACCTACATTCTCCAAGACTTGCAAATACCTTTTCAGTAGCCAATCTCTATGTATTGTGACAGTCAAAGTGCTATACACATAGCACACAATCTTGATGAGTGGACAAAACATATAGAAATCGACTGTCATGTTGTTACGGAAAATGTGCAATCCGGTCTAGTGAAGCTTCTACCAGTTAACACTCACAACCAGCTAGCTGATATTCTCACTAAACCTCTAGATGCCCCTCTGTTCTATTCTATTCTACAGCAGTTCTCAGTTTCCAATATCTACAGCTCCCCTAGTCCGTCTTGAGGGGGGTGAAATGAATAAGGGATAGTTTCTGGTTCAGGAATAAGGTCGAACACCTTCAACCATTTATGGTTGAAGGTAGTTATAACAGAATTGAGCAAGTTGTAACTGCCTACTTAGTTAGTTAAGTTGTAGTTAGACTATAAATGTAAGGTACAACGCAGCTGTAACATTCAATTGAAACAATTAATGAATTCAAGTTCATCTTCTTCATTTTCTGTCATTTACAGTTTTCCCGCTTCATTTCTTGTTTTGAAATCCTGATGAATTAAGGATTTCTTCAAGATAGGGAATCATTTTTTTTCTATTAGCTAGGCTAAGTATGCATCATGGTTTGTGTGCAATGTTATGTGCAGTCGGTTTATTTCTTTATTTATTCTTTATTATTTTCATTGTGTGCTTGCTTTTGAGGATTCTGGAACCGAAGGAAAACAATCAAGGTTGTGTCAATGGATACAGAATTTGTACGCTGTATTTACAATCGTAGAAACATTGTTGATCATGACATATCATTTTGCACATTCCTTGCAGTAAACCTCTTCTTTGATTCACGGATATCAATCCATGGAGCCGCCTAAACTTTTTGTAATTTCTCTTTATCCATTATCAATTTTTGCATGTAAAATTCAATTTGGGAAGCAAGTCATGCTCTGTTATTGATTGCTTTACAAAAGAATTCCCAATCTTCACCAGCTACAAGCCGCAGTTTTGGGAAAGAGTTTTTCAAGAATCGCATGTACAATAAATTTAAACAAGATCCTACTGATGAACCGGGTGAAACCGGGTCGAAGAAAATAAATTGGGTGGTTTGAAAGTTGAACCCGGTTCAACCCGGCCAACCTTCTGGTTTCATTGCTACTACACAAACCATGTGAGATTGAAAAGTTGTAATACAGACTAGTATGCTCTATTTTTTCAAATTTGGTTTGTATGCTTGGTGCATAGGAAATATATATTGGCTCATAACCAAACTGAATCTCGATTTATGTGGATTACATTTTGAGTTTTATAAGTGTCCGTTGAGTTATGTTGACAATGACCACCATATACTTTTTTTGTCTGTGAATAATTTACAGAACAAATTTTCGGAAAACCAGTTGAAAAATAAAATAAGTGTTATGATGTAAAACAATAGCACTTGACCCTCACACTAGAGAGGATCTTTGTTTCTTTGAAATTTTAATATTCCGAACTCTGGGAAAGGGCAAACGTGTCATTTTATAAAGTTTGAAATATTATTTTTTTTCATCATTATGGATTAAATTATTATATATATATATATATATATATATATATATATATATATATATATATATATATATATATATATATATATATATATATATATATATATATATATATATATATATATATATATAGTCATTAACCCGTGCAATGCACGGAAAATTTAGAAGTTACAAAAAAAAGTACAAATACATGTAGAAGTAGAACGTGTTCAATATTTTTGAATACTTACATTGTCTATATACTTCAGTGTGACTTGACATTCTTATCTCATTTCATTAATTCAGCGCAAGTAGTTGATACCGTCATACCGGTGATTTTTTGCCTACTCACCCCATATAGAGTGATTTGATTCCTAAAATAATCAGAATCTCAAAATTTAAATACACTTTGAAAAGAGACGGTATTCATTGTGCCACATCACACATCTCTATGTGTGGAGGGTCACCTAAAATCACCCAATCATACCACTGGTACTTAAACCTCATAATAGTTTTGATAGCAGTGGTACTCAAAACAAATGAAAACAGTGGTTGATATTATTGAGTGTCTTCCCAATCTAGCCAAAACCCAATGCAATGCACAAAATCTGTTGGTCCCTTGAAAATGTTTTGGTTAAGTTTAGAGGGGGGGGGGGGGGGGGGGGGAATAAACTTAACACTTAAAACTTTTGGAGTTAACAAACTTAGCAACTTCGGTAACCGCGATATCTCGCAGTCCGTCGATACCTCGCAGCTCCGCGATGCACGTAGTCTACGACGGTTGAGTTTACCGAATTTATGCGACGAAATTATATCAAAAATTAAGCCTTATTACTTGTTGTTAAATATGATACTAAGTATTAGATACTCAGTAGTATATGTGTGTGATTTCAGTTGCTAGATTCAGTAGGATGATGTGTATAGTAAAGTAAATGCAGAATGTAAGTGCAGAAAGTAAGTATGCAAGTTTTATAGTGGTTCCAGGTGGTGTAATCCTGTCAGTCCACTCTTCTCCTGTGATGTTGGAGGCAATTCACTAGAGATCTTTGATGTAGCTGTTACAAAGATTCCTAAGTTGCTTGTCCTTCACCAATAACTATGGATTCAAACCGAACACTTGGAATAGGTAGGATTGCTTGTTCCAAAGTCTTCCACTAGTCCTTGAAGGGTAGGATTGCCTCTTCACCACTCCACCACAAACAACGCCTTTCACACCCAACGGATGCTTCATTGTCTTCGACGGGTTCTTTATAAAATAAAGATTGAATCAAGTAAATGATTCAGTTGCTGCAGCTTGATTAGGATGATATAATCAGAAAATTGCAGTCTTCAAGTGTGTAAACTTGATGTAGCTTGAATACAGAATACACATGAAGATTTTCTCTGGATCAGTAGCTTTAAGCTCAGTAGGTTCAACAGGGTGTTTTTGCAGCTCAGAATTATCTCTTATATTTTTCTCTTAAAATTCATCATCAGTTTCTGAGTTGACAGTCCTCTATTTATAGGTAGGAATGCATGTGATTTGTATTTGAAATTCAAATATGACCGTTCCTGGTTTTGTCCCATTTGACTTGCTTTCTGTCACTATTCAAAGGACTGACACAGTCAGAATCCTTTTTGACAGAATGCAGTCTGTCCACCCTTTGACTTAAAACCATTGGATAAAGTCCTGAATCATCCCAACGTTTTTTTAATCTCAGCCATTGATTTGTTTGATGAATCAAAGGTTGTAGGCTGTCCTTATCCATGTAATCTTCCAATGTAAACTTGAATTAATCGAGGTATATATATCGACGGGTTCATCGATCTGTCGAAATACCTATCGATCCGTCGAATCGAAATTTGTTGTGTTTAAAACACAATGCAGCAGACTTCTTTTATCTAACTTTTATTTGTGAAGTTAGATTACACCTTTTTGCAAATAACTAAGTTCAATCACCATCCAACTTAAGGAACTTAGACCTTCTACACAAGGTATATGTAATCAGTTTAGGTCATCACAAACTTGCCTAAATTCTGATTCCATATCCTTGACTCTAATTACTAAGTTTGATCCCTTAGCCTTCATTAACTGAGTTTGAGCCCTCAGCCTTCAGTCTTCAGCAGGTTCCTGATAAGTCTACTGACCTAACTACCCTACTGACCTAGACTAGTCTGCTGAACTAAGTCAGCTGACCTTTACAGTGATTGTTTGATCAAACCTATACAAAGATCAAACTCTAATAAGTCTATACATTTGATCTAGACATCTTTTTGCCTTTGCACTATAACAGTTAGTCTGACACTCATCACTAAAACATAGAAATAAGTCCAACAAAATCTTACCGGACATTCTATATTTCTAGAAAATATTACCAAGAATCATACACACAACAAAACATCACTAAGTAATGCTATCTTGACAAATAAAAATGTGCATAAGATGTTTGATCCATTTGATAATGCTAAAAATGAAAGCTAACAACATTTCAACAAACTTAATTATTAGTATTATAACGTGCTATTGCAAATGTGCATTTGTTAAATTATTTGCATATTTTAAATACAGAAATGCATATAATGGCAACAAAAAAATTAAAGAATCCAAATTGATCTCACATAAGCATCCTAGATTCCTGAAAAAAAAAAAAAAAAAAAACCTAGAATCATCCATGGTACTATGATTTCAATATCTGCAATCATCTATCGCCGTAATAGACACGGTTTTCCATGACAGCAACAAACTTATTCCTTCAATCATCTAATCAATCCAAGCTAAAATAGAACACAATTAATTCACAAAGCAGAAACACTTTACCAGCATCTCCTACGATCCCACAATATAAAATCAACGCAATTCCTAAAAAATACGATCAAGTAAAAAGGAACCCATTAGTTCACAAAGTATAATATTTTCTAGCAAGCACCTCCTATGAAAATGACCTCATGGATTTAGTTAATTACATAAGTCACGCAAAGTAAAAACCAATCATTAGAAGTTTAAACAGCAAGTTGATAAAAAAAAAAAAGTTTATAGAGCAGAAGCAAAGAACCCATTAGTAGTTTCTAAAGCATAAACTTTTTTGGTACGCAACTCGTGTGATTGTTATAATAAAAGATACAACAACGACATAAACGAAATAAAAAAGATCTCATTAATTCAAAATGCATATACTGTAACGCCCCGTTCCCGGATACCGAGTCCTTATCCGGAAATCGAACGTTCGGCACGTATAAAATAAAAGTAAATTCATTTTATACGTAAGCCTCTACTACGTCGTATCAAATTAAAGGCAAAACGGAAGCAAAACTCGGATATATAAAATTTTCCCAAAATTAAAGAGTAGAAAAGAAATCTAAGGGTGGAAATGTAAATTATTACATTTGGAAAAGTACGATGATCCCAAAAGATAAAGTACGACAACACTGTCAAGACCAAAGGTCTACCTCAAAAGTAATGAAAGAACAACCAATGAAAAGCAGAATAGAAACATCTTGATACTTCAACGAGCGCCGTCAAACGTCGTCGTCAAACTCTTCCTCGTAAACCTGTTCGTCTTCTCGTCCCCAAACACATAGAAAAAGTATGCATTCGAGGTAAGTACAACGTACTTAGAAAGAAAGAGAAGCTATGAAAACAATCATAGTTATAAAGAAAAGATAATTATTTAATCGCTGATTAAACGAGACCGACTCAATCTAAGGTTCACTTCATGCTCATCAACATGT
Organism: Gentiana straminea; assembly: GCA_036785695.1. NCBI lineage: Eukaryota > Viridiplantae > Streptophyta > Magnoliopsida > Gentianales > Gentianaceae > Gentiana > Gentiana straminea. The sequence continues at coordinate 2,842,990 of JAVUPR010000278.1, read as the reverse complement.
TGTGACTAACTCGTTTCTACTTAGCCTATCTATGTTACAACCGCACTCAAGGGCACTACGCGCATCCACCTCGCGAGTCCCTCCGTACTTGTGGTCTTTGACCTACGAGTTCTTCTACCTCGGGAAACACTCTTTTGCAACATATCGCGGATCACACCAATATCCACGAAGTCTAGAAAAGGTAGACTCCGATAGCACGCACACCTCGCGAGTCCCTCCGTACTTAGGGTCTTTTGACCTACGAAGTTCCTCCACCTTCGTAGAGGTAGCACATGCATCGCGATTTAGCCCGGTGCCTAGCCAAGAGAGTCATGTTGTTTAATCTTTTACTAGTCACATACGTTGTTTATTAAGTTATTAACTAGCCACCTAAGTGTTTTCAAATAATCTCCCTCACAAATACTACTCTCTTCCTAGACCACTAGACACGGACAAGTCCTAGCACATACACAAACATTGATGGATACTAATCCATCAAAGCACAAGCCTATCATGCTCTTCCGACGGATCCGAACTTCAACTCCCTTGAAGAGTACATTCGGTGTTTTAACCGAACGAATCGAAGCTCAATTCAGTTTGTCTAAGTTTTATACCATTTTGACATATCATGTATAAAGGTTTCATAAGGATAAATCATGTTTATAAGGCTGAACAACAACCCACAAAGAAAGAAGGACAAAACAAGCTAGACGCCCGTTTAAGACCCTGGACGCCCGTCTAAACATTACTAGACGCCCGTCCAAAGCTGAACGCCCGTCCACTATGCCCAGACGCCCGTCCACCTAAAACAGTTTCAATCCTGAATGTAAAATAGCACCCCAGACGCCCGTCCGGATAAGCCAGACGCCCGTCTGAGACACAACCTAAGCGTACGCCCGTCCAGAGAACCGGACGCCCGTCCACCCGGGTTCGACCAAAACCCTAACCTCATCATCATGCGATTTCCGATCGTATTTCAACCAAACAAAGAAAGATATTATCAACACATTGAGCACAAAAGCTTCATTTAACAATACCATAACCCCTATAGACATTTACCAAGGCAACAACTCAATATTCTAACACCAAAACGTCTTAGAACATGATCATATCCCTATAACTAGTAATTGATTTCATAGGACATGTTCTTCTTACCTATTGCAGCCCAGAAAACTGATCCAAACTCAGATGAAAGACTGCTGCAACACCACCAAACTGATAGCAAACCGTTGTCCTCCTCACGACGCTTCCAATTCTTGAATCGGTTCTGAAAACGATCAACTCTTCCTCTTAGAATTGTGAAAACTCTCTTTTCTCTCTTTCTCTCCTCACAATGCCGCACAAGGGAAGGTGGAAGGCTGAAAGTAAAACTGAAAATCCCTGATTTGGTTAGGTCTTAATATTAAAAGAGAGAGTTAATTCTTTTCCTTAATTGCCCTTGACCACAAAAACTCGATTTTCCTTTTAATTATATATATAAAACTCGAAATTATATATATAAAACGTCCAAAATAATTAACTCCGAATAAAAGGAAACCGAACCTAATATTTCGTTTTCGCAAAAAGACACGTCTGCCCTTTCCCGAAAATCGGAATATTACATTCTCCCCCCCCTTAAAAGGAGTTTCGTCCTCGAAACTAGAACATACCTGGTAAATCCCCAAACTCTTGGAACTCACTAAGCATGTCGCTTTCCACTTCCCAAGTTGCCTCCTCGGGTGAATGATTGCTCCACTGAACTAACACCAAGGGAATCATCCGTCTCTTAATCATCTTTTCTTTCCGGTTTAAAATCTTGATAGGTCTTTCGTCGTAAGCAAGATTATCTTGTAGGATTGCTGGATCAACCGTAGTTTCAACATCATTCTTCGTCAGACACTTCTTCAACATTGAGACGTGAAAAACACTATGGACTCTCGACATCGATTCCGGCAACTGAAGCTTGTATGCTAACGTCCCAACTCTTTCCAGAATCTCAAAAGGTCCAACATACCTTGGACTCAAATTTTCCTTTTTTGTCCAAAGCGTTTTACCCCTTCATCGGTGAAGCTCGGAGGTAAACTCTATCACCGACTTCAAACTCGAGCGGTCTTCTTCTAACATCGCCCCAACTTTTCGTCCGTCTTGAGCCGCCTTCGCATTCTTCTTGACCAACCGAACCCTTTCCTTTGCTTGTTCAACCATTTCGGCCCCGTAATCCGTCTCTCCCCGACTTCATCCCAAAACAAGGGCGTGCGACATCTTCTCCCATACAATGCTTCGAACGGCGGCATGCCTATGCTTGCATGAAAACCGTTGTTATAGGCAAACTCGCTACCGATAGGTAATCATCCCATGATCCGCCTACCTCCAAAACACAAGCTCTCAACATGTCCTCGAGTGTTTGGATGGTCCTCTCAGATTGTCCATCTGTCTGAGGGTGAAAAGCCGTGCTCAAATCTAACTTAGTTCCGAAGGCTTCTTGCAAGCTCTTCCAAAACCGACTGACAAATCTCGAATCACGATCAGAAACTATCGAGATAGGAACTCCGTGTAGCTTCACTATATTGTCCAGATATAGTGTCGTCATCTTCTTCAACGGCATGTCGACCTTGTATGGTAAGAAATGGGCAGACTTGGTCAATCTATCCACAATTACCCAAATTGCGTCATGACCGCCTCTTGTCTTAGGTAATCCGGTGATGAAGTCCATTGTGATCTTATCCCACTTCCATTCAGGGATATCCAATGGCTTAAGCATTCCACCGGGTCTTCTATGCTCCGCCTTAACCTTCTGACATACGTCACACTCGGCCACAAACTTGGCTATTTCCACTTTCATCGAGGGCCACCAAAATCTTTCCTTTAAGTCTCTCGTACATTTTAGTAGCACCCGGATGAACCGCAAAAGCTATTCTATGTGCTTCTTCCATAACTCTCTCGTCTTAAGTCACCAACATTGGTACACATAGACGATCCCGGTACCAAAGATTTCCATTCTTGTCTAGCACATAACCGACCGTAGGCTTCTCTCTAGCAACTCGCTTCAAATCCAACAAAACCGGGTCTTCGTCTTGCTTTCCCCGTATATCATCCATCAACTCGACCTTGCCAACAACGGTGCCACAAACCGCCCGTCTTCAATCCGATCAAAGCTTCGATTTCCACCCATCTAACCTTTCGCCACTACCTCAACACCGGAAGCCGCAAACACCGGTTTCCCGCTCGCAGCATCCGCCACTACATTCGCTTTACCCGGATGGTATTGAATATCCAAATCATAGTCCTTAACGAACTCTAACCATCGCCTCGCCTCATATTCGATTCTCTTGTGTGAAGAAATATTTTAAACTCTTATGGTCGTTGAAGATCCTCGCTTTAACTCCATATAAGTAATGCCTCCAAGTCTTTAAGGCAAATACTACCGCCGCCAACTCTAGATCATGTGTCGGGTAATTCTTCTCATGCACCTTCAATCGCCTAGACGCATAAGCTATCACTTTTCCTCCTTGCATCAACACACAACCCAAACCCCGTCCCGAAGCATCCGTGTAGACATCATAGTTATCAAAAATCTCCGGAACTCGCTAACACCGGTGCCGTAGTCAACTTACTCTTCAAGGTATGAAAAGCCCTATCACACTCATTAGTCCATTCAAATTTCACATTCTTCTCGTGTCACCGGTGAGTGGAGTAGCTATCTTCGAAAAGTCTTGCACGAACTTCCGGTAGTAACTAGCCAACCCAAGAAAACTTCTTACCTCTGAAACTGAAGTAGGTCTAGGCCAACTCTCAACTGCCTCAATCTTTGCCGGATCAACTTGAATGCCATCTCCGTAAATGACATGACCCAAGAAACTCACTCGATCCAACCAAAAGTCACACTTAGAAAACTTTGCATACAACCGATTCTTCCTCGTGTGTCCAACACTATCTTTAAGTGTTCCTCGTGTTCTTTCTCATCCTTAGAGTAAACTAGGATATCATCTATGAACACTATCACGAACTTATCCAAGTACGGCATGAAAACTCGCCGCATCAAATCCATAAATGCGTATGGGGCATTAGTGAGTCCAAAAGGCATGACGAGGAACTCATAATGTCCATATCTCGTACCGAAAGCCGTCTTCGGTATATCCGCTATCTTAACCTTCAACCGATGATATCCGGACCTCGTGTCGATCTTGGAAAACACTTTCTTACCCCGCAACCGATTAAACAGTCATCTATCCTTGGTAGAGGATACTTATTCTTGATGGTAAGGTTGTTCGCGCTTCGTAGTCGATACACATTCTCATGCCGCCATCTTTCTTCTTTACGAACAAAACAGGGGGCTCCCCAAGGCGAGGTACCGGGCTGAATTATGTTCCTTTCAAGCATATCTTTAAGTTGAGCTTTCAACTCCTTTAATTCAGCCGGTGCCATTCTCGTAGGTGCCTTAGCAACCGGTGCCGCTCCCGGTACCAACCGAATCTCAAACTCTATCTCTCTCCGGCATGTTTCCCGGTAGCTCTTCTGGAAACACCTCGGGATATTCTCTTACTATAGGCGTTTCTTCCAATTTCGGTTTCACTTGTTCCACATCCACTGCATACAACAAGTAGCCTTCACAACCCTTCTGACAAGCCCTGATGGCCTTGACTGCTGAGATGATCGGATGTCGCTTCTTACTCGGCTTGTACACATTACCTTGATATGTCTTATCTGATTTCCCGGGTATTTTAAAAGTCACTTTCTTCTCTTTACAAATCCAAGTGAACATAATTCTCGGATAGCCGCCTATTCCGAGGATTACATCAAAATCCGAAAAGTCCAAAACTCGTAAAGTCACTCTTGCATCGATAAGGTCCAACTCGAACTTCCACTTGAGGTATCACTCTAGTTACCCTTGTTACCCTCCCTAACGGTGTAGTTATTTCCAAAGTGTTTCTTAAAGGCTCCGAAGGTAAGTTCAACTTCCTAGCTACCTTGGTTGACACAAAAGTATTTGACGCTCCCGTATCAAACAAAGCCTTGACCACTAGGTTTTCTAACATTATCGTACCTAAGATGCACATTCATTCATTCAAAATACATCACAACATGAATAAACATGCCATATAATATCTTAATAAAGGAATGAAACAAAACATGGTACCTGAAATAACGTCATCCTCTGGTTCCACAAAGCTAGCATCCGCCGCAAAAACTCGAACCGGTCGGCTCGGGCCGCCTCTCCCGCTTCCTTGACCCAAACCACTCTTGTTTCCCCCGTTGGGACACGCTCTAGAAAAGTGTCCTTGCTCACCACAAACATAACAACCGTTACTACTCTGCCTGCACTCTCCTGTATGATTTCTGTTGCACTTGGGGCAAAGTGGTGCACTGTTCGGGGCTTTAGCTGCTGTAGGAGCCGTAGTCTTCTTGGCGACTTGCTGTGGCGCTCCCCTATAACTGCCTTGACTTGTCCCAAAATTTCTCTTATTACCAACAACCACTGTAGCCCTCTTCCTGAAAGTCTCGACTTCCAGGGCTTTATTCATCAACTCTGCCATATTCCTTGCCGTAAAACCTAGCATGCCCGACTGAATCTCGTAGGCCAACCCATCCTTGTAAAGGGCCATCTTTCTCTCTTCCACTTTCATCAATTCAGGATAAAACCTTCCTAACTCGTTGAACTTGTTAGTGTACTGGGACACTGTCTGATGATTACCTTGCTTGTGCTTCAGAAATTGACTTGCTTTATCTGCTTGAACCGTAACCGGGAAGTACTCATTAAAAAACATAGTCTTGAACCCTTCCCAATCCGTTACCTTACCGTTGTCGCTTTGAACGGCATCAATCCACGCTTCGTCGCTCCCAACAAAAACCGATCGCTAGTTGTGCCATCTCTCGTCTCAGAACATGTATGTTCCTACAAGCTTTCTCGAATCCTCTTATCCATTCCTCTCGCTTTAGAATGCTCCACATTACCAAAGAAGTTCTCAACTCGATTTCTCCTCAATCTTGTATACCAATCCACCGCCGGTGTGTGCTCAAAAGCCGGTCTAACCGGGTAGTGAACCGGAGGGTAACCAAAAGGTACATGCCGCCGATACGCCGTTGCCGTGGGTAAGGTGGGATTACTTGAGGCTCGGCCCGATACGGATGGTACCCCCGATAAACCGGTGCCGTTGAGGCCGATGAAAACCAAAGGGTGGATGACCAACGCCTTGCCGGTAGTCAAAGCGTGGTGAAGGTGGTACCGTAGGTCGAGGAACATGACCTACAGGAGGAGGGTAAAGACCCGCCGCCGCCGAGGATACACCGGAGGGTAAGCACTAGATGGTGGGGGATACACATTGGTCACCGGTGGAGGCACACTAATCGGTGGAATGTCGCCTACTACGTTGACACGAATAGGTGCTTGTCCAGTGCTCTCCATAAATGTAGTTGTATCTTGGCGGTGGTCGGGGTGGCAGATTCTGATGCGGCCTTGGTGACATCTCTTGTTGAGACCTTGGTGTAGGTGTGGCTGTATGGGGTGGTGGTGAAAGACTCATACGAGGCGAAGGATTCTGCCTCACAAATCCGCCCCCTACTACGGGCACTGGGCTCTCTGCCTCTTGTCTAACCCCTGAGCTCCCAGCTTCACGAACGCCTCTTCTTGTGGTTACCATACTGAAAGATCAAGAAGACCAGACGTTACTAAAAGATCTAAAGAAACTTATCTTAAAAGAAAGGAAGCCTAAAGGACGCTTCTCTCTGATACCAACTGTAACGCCCCGTTCCCGGATACCGAGTCCTTATCCGGAAATCGAACGTTCGGCACGTATAAAATAAAAGTAAATTCATTTTATACGTAAGCCTCTACTACGTCGTATCAAATTAAAGGCAAAACGGAAGCAAAACTCGGATATATAAAATTTTCCCAAAATTAAAGAGTAGAAAAGAAATCTAAGGGTGGAAATGTAAATTATTACATTTGGAAAAGTACGATGATCCCAAAAGATAAAGTACGACAACACCGTCAAAGACCAAAGGTCTACCTCAAAAGTAATGAAAGAACAACCAATGAAAAGCGTAATAGAAACATCTTGATACTTCAACGAGCGCCGTCAAACGTCGTCGTCAAACTCTTCCTCGTAAACCCGTTCGTCTTCTCGTCCCCAAACACATAGAAAAAGTATGCATTCGAGGTAAGTACAACGTACTTAGAAAGAAAGAGAAGCTATGAAAACAATCATAGTTATAAAGAAAAGATAATTATTTAATCGCTGATTAAACGAGACCGACTCAATCTAAGGTTCACTTCATGCTCATCAACATGTTGTGACTAACTCGTTTCTACTTAGCCTATCTATGTTACAACCGCACTCAAGGGCACTACGCGCATCCACCTCGCGAGTCCCTCTCGTACTTGTGGTCTTTGACCTACAGAGTTCTTCTACCTCGGGAAACACTCTTTTGCAACATATCAGTGGATCACACCAATATCCACGAAGTCTAGAAAAGGTAGACTCCGATAGCACGCACACCTCAGCAGAGTCCCTCCGTACTTAGGGTCTTTTGACCTACGAAGTTCCTCCACCTTCGAGGTAGCACATGCATCGCGATTTAGCCTTGGTGCCTAGCCAAGAGAGTCATGTTGTTTAATCTTTTACTAGTCACATACGTTGTTTATTAAGTTATTAACTAGCCAGCCTAAGTGTTTTCAAATAATCTCCCTCACAAATACTACTCTCTTCCTAGACCACTAGACACGGACAAGTCCTAGCACATACACAAACATTGATGGATACTAATCCCTCAAAGCACAAGCCTATCATGCTCTTCCGACGGATCCGAACTTCAACTCCCTTGAAGAGTACATTCGGTGTTTTAACTGAACGAATCAGAAGCTCAATTCAGGCTTGTCTAAGTTTTATACCATTTTGACATATCATGTATAAAGGTTTCATAAGGATAAATCATGTTTATAAGGCTGAACAACAACCCACAAAGAAAGAAGGACAAAACAAGCTAGACGCCCGTTTAAGACCCTGGACGCCCGTCTAAACATTACTGGACGCCCGTCCAAAGCTGAACGCCCGTCCACTATGCCCAGACGCCCGTCCACCTAAAACAGTTTCAATCCTGAATGTAAAATAGCACCCCAGACGCCCGTCCGGATAAGCCAGACGCCCGTCTGAGACACAACCTAAGCGTACGCCCGTCCAGAGAACCGGACGCCCGTCCACCCGGGTTCGACCAAAACCCTAACCTCATCATCATGCGATTTCCGTATCGTATTTCAACCAAACAAAAAAGATATTATCAACACATTGAGCACAAAAGCTTCATTTAACAATACCATAACCCCTATAGACATTTACCAAGGCAACAACTCAATATTCTAACACCAAAACGTCTTAGAACATGATCATATCCCTATAACTAGTAATTGATTTCATAGGACAGGTTCTTCTTACCTATTGCAGCCCGTAAAACCGATCCAAACTCAGATGAAAGACTGCTGCAACACCACCAAACTGATAGCAAACCGTTGTCCTCCTCACGACGCTTCCAATTCTTGAATCGGTTCTGAAAACGATCAACTCTTCCTCTTAGAATTGTGAAAACTCTCTTTTCTCTCTTTCTCTCCTCACAATGCCGCACAAGGGAAGGGGGAAGGCTGAAAGTAAAACTGAAAATCCCTGATTTGGTTAGGTCTTAATATTAAAAGAGAGTTAATTCTTTTCCTTAATTGCCCTTGACCACAAAACTGATTTTCCTTTTAATTATATATATAAAACTCGAAATTATATATATAAAACGTCCAAACTAATTAACTCCGAATAAAAGGAAACCGAACCTAATATTTCGTTTTCGCAAAAAAGACACGTCTCGCCTTTCCCGAAAATCGAATATTACAGAATTTTTTGTGAAATTTTGAGCAAGAAAAACATTGCAAACGTAATGAGTAAAAGATAAAGTTAAGGTCGAATTATTGAGTCGGTGAATGACCCGATATATTTTCTATGCTTTGAAGGCTTAACGTTTTCTTTTTATCTTCCAATTGAGATCACATCCTACTTACACTAAGAATGGAATGTAGCATCTCAAGTAACCATTCCGATCATTACTCCAAGCACCATGGAGTGAGCAAATATCTACCACAAATACCATAGTTACGTATGCAAAATCGTTCTTAGACCAAATATGGGCCAAATTCTGAACTCATGATCGTTGTACCAAACAATAACGAAAAATATATTTCCTAAAAGAACAGAATAATTAAGCTGAGAGACCAGAGAAAGTACAATTCAAATTCAACCCTATGAATCACATATGTCCACGGCACGTTGAAAATAAATTCCAATTAGCAAGGCCCATAATATGCACTCAAGTGAATAAGAGGTTAGCAAGATTCCCATTTTTCTCAATATAATTCTGTCTGTTGAGGTAGACTTGAAGTTGTCAAGTGAATAGATATCATAAGTTTGACCCTTGGGAACAGTCTATTCTAGATATAGTACTAAGCTAAAATGTCAACCGCACCATTGGATACCTTGTAAGCTATTTGGCACTAAATCATATATAAATGGTTGTTACACATAGACAATCTATTCAGATGGTTCATGGTAATTGATATTTGGTAAGTACTAAAACCAATAGCAAGTAAGCTGTGAGAGACAGAATGGCACATACCTCATCAACTTCTTGTACGAAAGTGAAGAGGCTTTCCCGGAGCAATGATCTGAGTCTTTCTTTCTTTAATCATGAAGATTAGCGCCTATAGGCCCAGAAAATAAATTTTCAAATTGACTAATCAGACTAAAATCTTTAACCGAAAACCAAATACAATATAAACATCATCCTTCATCATCTTTTATGTTGTGCGCTTCATCGAATATGTAGCAAATCACAATGAAATAAAATTACATCGTAAAATTCTTATCGGTAGACATGAGCCAAATCTCACATTAAAATAAAACTAAGGCATATAGTTGAATTTTTTTTTACTATATGAGAACATGTAGCAAATCACAGTTGAAAAAAAAAAGCAAAAAAAAAAAAAAAAAAAACGCAAAAACCAAACAAAACAGAACTTGTTCTTAAGGGAAAATTAGGATAGTCAATATTCCTTCTCCTTGAAAATAAATATTTCATTGCAAAATTGTCATGATGGGCAGCACAACAAAAGGTTAGTTGCTTTACTTAGATGCAGGACAAAACAGAAATATCAATCTATCTTAGAAGAAGAGAGTGTTTCAACCATGGGTTGACACTTGTTTTTTTTTTTAATTGGCTCATTATTTTACTGTTCACTGGCCCACCGGCCCAATCCTTTTTCTTTCCCCCCTGTTTAGCCCTTTCACTGTTCATCGGCCCAGCGACCCATCCGCCATTTACTGTTCATTGATCATTCAATTTACTGCTCACCAGCCTTTTGGTTTTTTATTTTTATTTTTTTCCTCCAGATTTTTTTCCCGATTAATTTATTGTATTAACTTTCATTACAAAGTTTGAAAAAAAAGTTGAAAAGTGTAGCGATGTATTGAATATGAAAAATTAATTTGTTCAACGAGCCTACCAAGTTGAAAAGCGACCCATCCGCCGTTTACTGTTCATCGACCATTCAATTTACTGCTCACCAGCCTTTTTTTTTTTTTTTTTTTTTTTTTTTTTTTTTTTTTTCCTCCAAATTTTTTTTCCCGATTAATTTATTGTGTTAACTTTCATTACAAGGTTCGAAAAAAAAGTTGAAAAGTGTAGCGGTGTATTGAATATGAAAAATTAATTTGTTCAACGAGCCTACCAAGTTAAAAAGAAATATTGAAAAGCGAAAATTTTATTAAAATATGTATTGAAAATATAACTACGACATATTAAAAAGAATTTGAATTTGACGATTGCGATAGATAAATAAGAATGAATGGAGTAATAAAATATTAATGTTGTGTCTCTTTCCTTCGTCAAGAAGTACAGCCAAATAAATCATCAATCTTTCTACTTTTAAACAAGAGAGTGTTTCAACCATGTGTTGACACTTGATTTTTTTTTTTATTGGTTATAACTTCTTGTCTATCCTAATCTTATCTTAATTTATAGACTAATTTTTTGTTTTTTTTAAGGCTGTAGCCCATTGCATTGCAGCTCTTTCTTGGCAAAAAAATTGGGTTGCCGCTGTTTGCAGTTTTAGGCCCAAGACTGATATATACATATTTTTTTTCCTATATACTACACTTATTATGCTGCTTTACTGTTGTTCTATACTACTCTATTATTATTCAACATAGATACTGTGTGCTGTTGTTGCAGAACGAAATTAAAATAAAAGAACAAACAAAGAATTATTTACGTGTTAGGCTAAATTTTTGTTGTGTCTCTTCACTTTCCCGGTCTTCAAGCCCTTCTTCACCTTCTACACCCCGTTTCCTTCTTTCACCCTGAATGTATATCACCGGATCTTTCTTCGTTTAACCGGCCGTACTCCTTCGATCTGATTGTTGTGACCTCCATCAAAGCTACAGTTACAGTTCGGCTGCATAATGGATGGATCTGCGTTGGACCCTGGGATTCATTACTTCTCGCCGACCCTATGGCTGCTAAACCAAGGTAATAGCTTCTACTTTTGGTAATTACCTATAAACCTCTACTAAAATTAACATCATTTGGCCTTCATACTTCTCATAAAGCCTCACTGTTTGCTTTAATCTGTATTACTTTCTTCGTTTGCGGTGATATTGCCATTACAAGGTCTGCAAATTTGTTTTGCTAATTTAACTTCCATCTGCATGCTTCATTTATTGCTCGCTTTTTACTCTGGCCCATTGTTTAGCTATAAATTGGTTTGTTCCATTCTGCATGTGCTTTTAGCCTTCTCGGTTCAGTTATTTTGCCAGCCTTTGTGCTGTTATAAATGTTTTTCCATGCTTCTGGGTTGTTTTGCGATGCCTTCTCACAACAAATGTAAAAACTTTCAGTGTTCTGCCTGCTTGATGTTCCAGAAAACCCGGTTTACTGTTTTGCCTTTTAGGCTATTCGTAAAAGAGTGTTTCCTGCTTTACGTAACACATATCTTCTCAGACAGTTCGGTTTTGTGCTGCCTTACGTCTATATGGAGTCGTGCTTTCTTATTTAGCTTCAACCTCCTGCACTCAGTTATTTTGCCACCTTTGTGTTGTTATTAGTGTCAGTTTATAGCTTCGGTCGCTTTGTGCTACCTGCGCACAGCAAATCTAAAAGCTGTGAATGTTCTGCCTGCTTCATGCTCCCGGAAAATGTCTTTTCCTATTATGTTTTCCCCTGTATTCATAAAAGCCTTTTTTTGTGGTTTACATTGACCAAAAGACTTGTGGGATGTTTCGCTTTTACTGTGGCTTACATATATGTAAAGTAGTGTTCCTTCTACTTAAATTCAAACTTCTGCTTTCAGTTACTTTGCCGGCCTTTGTGTTGTTTAGTTTGTTTGATGTTACTTGCGCCTTGCTTTACGATGGCTTCTCAGATGTTTCTGTTCCCTGGGTGGTTTCCTTTTCCCCGCTTTTGCGCCTATATCAAGTGGTGCTCTTAGTTTACGTTCCTCACCCTTTGTCTTCAATAACATTTGCTTTCTCTTGATTGTCCTGCAGTGTTGCGGGAACATACGAGCCAGGCTGCCGGGCTACCTTCAGGTACGCCGTGCATTCTATCTTCAGTACCTTTAGTAAGCTTTTTAATTTCAGATAGCCTTCTATGAAGCTTCCTGGTATTCTTTTTCGGATTAATGTCTGTAAAATATGTGGTCTCTGTTTTGTGTGGGGGGTGCCTACCTTTTGGATTTTTACCGCCTGCCTGGCCATTCACACTTCTTCAATGTGCCTTCGTATGCATGGTTTCAACAAAACATAGTTACAGGAAACAATTGCTGCTCCAGTGGAATGTGTGGTTTAATTTATAAACTGGTTCTACATGTCTATGGAACTATTGGTCACAAGGGTCCAGCTTTATTAGTTGATGTTCCTGCTTCGGCGGTTGAACTTTGACAGAAATGAAGCTCCTGCATTCCCATGGTCCACATGATGGATGATAAAAATAAGTCTTTCACTGATGGATATCTTGCTGCCAGGGGTACACCTTTACTGGATCGCTCTTTTGGTTCAGTAGTTGAATTTATAAAAGGAAAGACTTCATGTCCTGTACTTGTGTTGCCAGTGCTATAACTGCTTAGATATGTCTCTTGCTTGTCTGTTTTCTGGGATGCCTGGGTTTAGGCCTTTCACTTTGTTGCCTGCAGATTAACAGTCTCATAATGTGCCTTCTTGTGCAGGCTTCCAGGAAGCTCTACTTGCACGAAAAAGCTGCTTCATCTGATCAGGTGTGTGGTTTACCTGTATACGCTTTAGGCTTTTCCCTTACACAATGCTTTGCAATAATGTTTATAGTCTTCCGGTACATGCTTTTCTGTTTATCTTTTAGAGCTTCATAGGTTTACGAGGATAGCATATACCCCTGGATTTATTTGTGTTTAGGGTTAACAAAAAACGCTTCAGCTGCACCGTTTTACTTGCAGCGTGTGGGGCCAATTTACTGTCACGGTTTCTCCGTAGGGTGTCATGCGTACCAAAGGAACTGCCAAACCCAGGCCTGGGTTCTTGGCCCGTAAAAATACTAAACCTCGGTTAATTGCGGGTCAAACCAACAAAACTACTTTACAAAACACAACCCTTATTGGGTCTGCTGTCGATCTTCCAGCCCAAACTGACACCAGCTGTTATACCACCCCAACCAAAAACAAAAGGCGAAAGCTAGCATACTTAGCTTCTCGTGTGGACAGCCTCATAACTTTAGAAACATATGATCCTTTTCAAACACACTGCCTTACAACACAGATTATAGAAAAGAGAGATTACAGGCAGGCAGCCGTTTTACGGTGGAAACAAAAAACGGCTAACACTAGAAAAGTTGAACAACGCAATGTTCCCCGCCAGAAGGTCAAGGAAAGTCGAACCTTGCTACAGAACATTGCTACCTCAGTAGTTAAACTCAAACAACAAAAAGACTGCAGTCATTGTGGAGCTAAGAAATTTAAACACGAGACGGCAAACATGTGTTGTTCTGATGGAGATGTTACACTAGCTTTTACTACCATACCCCCTCTGATGAAAAATTTATTGACAGCTGATACACCTGATGCAAAAATGTTCAGGTGTTCTATACGAACTTACAACAACCACTTGGCGTTTACATCCCTGGGTGTTAGATATGACAAAGAACTGTCTCAAAGAAACAGAGGTATCTACACATTTAGGGTACAAGGCCAGGTGTACCATTTCTTAAATGATTTGGTCCCTCCCAATGGTTCGTTAAGAAACTTACAATTGTACTTCTATGACACGGATTATGAAGTGGCAGCTAGGTTACAAACATGTTCTAGGCTTTCTGAACCCATCCTTGAAAGCTTGCTTGAAATAATTGAAGACAACCCATATGCTCGGTTTTTCAGAGCTCTCACAGATATACCAAGCATACAAGATAGGTTTATCTTCTTGTGTGGCGATCCTGCCCTTAATCAAAAAGTATATAACAAGCCAACTGTTGAACAGGTTAGCCTGATATTAAATGAAGGCGATGAGAATGAAGCTTCTTTCAAAAGAAACATTAGAGTATACACTGTGGGGGGAAATTCAAGAAGTATTAATTACTACTATGGATGTTATGACCCCTTGCAATATCCACTGATGTTCCCCTATGGAGAAATAGGTTGGCATCAAGGAATAGAAAAGAATGGACTTAAACTATTGAAAAAAAGGAAGAAAAGGAAGCTTAGTGAGGCCCAGCTCAATCCTTCAATAGTGCAAACGGTAGATGAGCTGTTGCTAAACGAAGAAGAAGGTACCTTCATAGATGTACACTGCCTTTTTGCTAATAGAGAACCCAGAAAACTACTTACCTAAATTTGTGTCCTGTTGTTGCAGCCTTAACAGCATGTGTTGAGCCTGAGCAGTATGTGTCGGTCAGGGAATATTACGCTTACAGGTTTCAGATTAGAGAACGTGATGGGTCATGCTTACTAAACTTTGGAAGGTTATTACAGCAGTTTGTTGTCGACATGTACGTCAAGCTGGAAACACAAAGACTGGATTTCTACCGGTCACAACAAAAAGAAATAAGGCAGGATTACTTGCAAGGGGTTGCTGATGCAGTTGCATCAGGGGAAACAGATGCAAGCAAAATAGGTCAACGCATAATTCTTCCAGCAGGATTTACAAACAGCCCGAGGAACATGAGACGGAAGTATATAGATGCCATGTCTTTGGTACAGAAATATGGGAAACCAGACTTGTTTCTGACGATGACGTGTAACCCTAACTGGATAGAAATTAAGGAACACTTAATGCCTTCAGAAGAAGCACAAAACAGACCTGATCTAATTGTTCGCGTCTTTCATGCGAAACTGGAAGAATTAAAGGATGAAATTCTAAAGAAGCATGTTTTCGGTGAAGTTGCGGCATATACTTATGTCATAGAATATCAAAAAGGGGGGCTGCCCCATGCACACTTCCTTATTATTTTGAAGCCCCATGCTAAGCTCTTTAGGCCTGAAGAGTATGATAGGCTTGTGTCAGCTGAATTACCAGACAGAGCTACACACCCTTACTTATATTCCTTGGTGGTTCACCATATGATGCATGGCCCATGTGGAGATATTAACCCAACCAATGTGTGTATGCAAGGCAATGATGTTTGCAGGAGTGCCTTCCCTAAAGATTTCTATGAACAAACAACCGACTGCAATGATGCATACCCCAAATATAGGCGACGAAACGATGGGAAGAAAGTAAAGGTTAGGGGTGTTTATCTAGATAATCGGTGGGTTGTTCCTTATCCTCCTTACTTGGTTTCTAAGCTAGACTGTCACATCAACCTTGAAATATGCTCCACCGTGAAAGCGATAAAGTATATACCCTGTCACGGATTTTATCTAACAAAGCAAACAAGTAATAAATTTATAATCCGATATACCTCAAGTGCAAGGATCGTAGTAAAGAGGTTGATACCGGGTCGATCTTACGGGGAACTGGCGATTGCTAACCCTAGTTTTTGTTTAACTAACTAACCTATGTCACGATTACTAAACTAAACAGCGGACAAAACTAAACGAAACGAAAACAAACTAAAACGTAAAACGTAAAGCTGGACGAAGATACGATCTAAAGCCGGGAAGGATACGGGTTGCGAACCAATTTAAACTAAACTAATTATGAAATAAAAATAACTAAACTAGGCAATTCAAGTTTCACGGGATTAAATTCAAGTTTTAACGAACAAACGAGCGATTGATCCACCTATCCTAACAAGTATCAATTCCGATCTCGATTATATTGCGTTTTCTAACCAAGTTGTGGTTTCACCTTGTCTAAAACATGAACCCTAATTTCTTAGGTAATTCACCTATTAATCTATATCTTTCGATCTAAGATTAACGATTTTACTAATCAAAGGTGTAAACTTTAACCTAGCAATTTAACCTATTAACTCTCGTTGTGATAGATTAAACAACTATTCCTTATCATGATGATCTAGGGTTTATAGAGATTTTCATCAACATAAAACAATCATAACATGCAAGTCTTTCGATACAATTGCAATTAAACAATATAAACAATGATAAAGGAAACAACTTAAGATAAAACTCACAATATAATCGCAGAAACGGAATCAAAACGTGTTGGATGGCTTCACAATGCTCGTTTGATAAGGCTTTAGCCTCTCAACATCACTTGATCAACTCGAAAAGCTTGAGAAAAGTACATAAATTTGAAGGTGTTTATCTAGAAATTAAAAGCATAAAAATTGGATGAAAACTAAAGTAAAACGCAGCTGAGCCGCCCCTAGGTTTAGGGTTTGAGTAATGTGTCTTGATATGAAGAAAACACGCAGCTATATATAGAATTTTAAGGCGGTGCTGCTATGTCGGCCGACTGGACACCCGTTTGCTGGGTTGAACGCCCGTCCAGCCTTCAGTGTAAACTTCGAATCGGGCCGAGTCATGATCAGACGCCCGTCCTGCTAGCGTCCACTCCAGCGTCCAAACTCTCTGAATCAACTTTCCTCAAACGGACGCTCGTTCACTTCAGCAGACGCCCGTCCAGACGGACGGGACTTGGACGTTCGTTCAATATGATCGAATTTTGATTTCTTGATCTTTATCTCTTTTATCTCTATCCCATTCCCTCATTATCTCTTTTATCATCAATTAGCCCGAACTTAATCAACTTTTGATCATCTTTTGAGCCTCAATCATGTATCTACAACACATAAAAACATCGCAAAATGTAATATCATCCAAATAAACATAAAATCACAATTAAAACACATAAATTAACCTATTTTGCGATTAACTCATTTAAAATATCATTTGCTCAATATTTCCATTAAACACTCGTTTCTTATGCAAATTATACAAATATGAGGGAAATTATCATAAAATATGTCCTTATAAAACGTATAAAATCACCCTTAACAACTCCCCCACACTTAGCTTTTGCTCGTCCCGAGCAAAACAAAACGAAATAAAGGCTCGGAAAAAAAACAGACATTCAAGCAAATATAACATACATTCAATAACTTAGAGGTTCACCCCGGTGTGTGCAGAGCCATAATAAACTTCCACTAAATCCAAACTCGAGAAACTCAAAGCAACACTAGCTAATACCCCCTCGTAGACTAGCAATAAATGACACTCATAAGATGTACCCTACAAACGTGATATATCCCGAGAAGAATGATCGAATATATCTAGGGCCTTTCTGAAATACTCAGAGGATAATCCTACAGCATATCTATCAGTTTCTACTGGGGATAAGATAGACGATAACTTAGTCTTATATCCATTTCATAACAATTCTTTAGTTGATTTACTATTTCACTTTTAAACGCACATCAGAATGAGCTCTTGCCCTGTCATAGCAGAATAGGATATTCGAGATATACCCTACCTTACTCCAATCATAAGGCAGCTTTTTCTGACTGTCGTGAGCTTTTAGTCATCATAGTGGTATAGGACATACGTGGTATACCCTATCGCACTCAAATCATCGACTAGCTTCCGACACACCCAACTTATTCATTATAAACTCAACTTTTTCATTTGACAATAAGTTACGTGTTACTTATCACATTCAAACCTTAGATATTCACAGTATAACATACTCCGGATCTAAATACAAACTATCATAAATCTCAAGATACATACGTAGCACTAAGCACATTACTTATAAGAAAATCAGAAACCACTAATCAAAAGGGGTATAACTTTATAAATTAGCTCATCATTCACTATGGCTCGTGAAATATATATATATCAGGTGAAACAACTAACTTATCAAACATATGATATATAGCTTGGATGACTATAAAAATAACGAACTTAGAATTGAATTGCCTACTCGGGACAAAACAAAAACAAAAATGTCGGAAAATTTTGAAAATTCTAGCTCATTTTGCATAGAAACACAACGAGTTAAGCAAATGTGCAGATAACTATTAAATCATCCCCTCCCCCACACTTAAAGATCAACATGTCCTCATGTTGTGCAGAAAGTAAATAGAGAAAGAACTTAGCTGATTTTAACAAACACTCGAATCGTCGGTCAGGCCGGAGCCTACATCGTGACACTTAGAACGCGTAACCATACAATGTAGCTCGACAAAACCGCTAAAAATATACCTGCACGACTTGACAAACACGGAAACATCTCGGGGAAAACGGGGAATTATACCAGAATGAAAAGATACAGCAAAACCGAATAATATCAAAAGATGAAACATTAAACACATCCACAAGGTTAAACAAAGTAGAAATGAAAGTGCGAATGCCTTATGGCTTACATGATCCATCGGAAAAATTAACAGTATCAATTACAACGAATCAAGTAAGGAAAAGTGTCAATAATACACAACCATCGAATCAAAGAAAAAACGAAAGCTAAGATCAGAAAAATAAGATCAAGTCTGGCCCGGTGCCGCAGAATCACCAGCCGGAGGATCAGATGAGGGTCCGGATGGTGGTGCCGTAGTCCCTCTCTTTGAGTCGGGCCGCTCTCCTCCTCGAAGATGACTCGGACTCTGAAGAACATCCGTAATGGCCTGCTCAATCTCACCTGAATAAGTGTAATCAATAACGCTCGGAGCGAAGATTCTGTCGTCTCGGATAGGCCGGCCCTCACTCATACACTTCAAAACTGTCAAAATATTGTTCTGGGAAGTCCGGATATCCTCCAACCAGTTCCGCACACTGTTGCCCATACGTAGCCTCATCCGGACCGAAGGAGTCAAAGGTGGAAGTGAGGATGCTCGAGGTGGTGCTGATGAAGAACCAGGCTCACGGGGTACCTCCGTCTCAGAACGTCCCGAAGACTTACCCTTTTCCCTCTGTATAGGCCTCGGGTTCTTCGGTTTATGATCCGCTCTATACTCCGGCACACCGGCATCAACACACAAACTGTGAATCAGGTGAGGGACGATCAAGCTCCGCGTATAAACCTTCTGGTTGATAGATATCTCATCATATATTGCTTGTCCCACATCCACATTTAGGCCAAATGTCAACGCATAAAGCATGCCTAGGTCACCAATATGAAAATGCGTCAAGTTGTTCTTAGGCAACAACCGACTTTGAATGAACCTACACTGGACCTTCCAGTCCTCCGTCCAGGTAGTGGTGACTAACTCTTTCCGGTCTCCTCCCGGTCTCAATGTCCAAGCCACATCCGGGCAAACTCTCAACCTCAACTCCTCCAAAGGATCCAGCCCCTCACTCTGCCTATGAACAATCTCTTCTTTATAGTCCCGTCCCTCAAAAGCCGCCAAGTTATACTTTTGATTAATCATCTCCGGCGAAAACGGAACTTCCACCCCTCGAACCACAACTACCTTCGTCCTCAAGTCGGTCTCCGAGCAATTAGCGTAAAATTCCCGAACTAGGGAGTCATTTACCGGGGTAGTCGGGATAGTCATCAAGGCATCCCATTTCCGATCCTTTAGCAACTTGACGAATCCCGGATCGACCTTTGCCTCCAATGTAGCCCTCTCAATCAACATGGTCCTTGAGAAATAATGTTTGGTATAAGCGTCGTGGGCTCTAGGGTTCACGAATCTACGAGGCAATGGCATAGGAGCTACGGTTTTCGCTTTCTTTCTAGGTTGTGCAGCCCTAGGTTCAACCGGGTCCTCTTCCCGGGTAGCATCCACAGTTTCCTCAGCCCTAGACGATCCTCCACCTCGGGAAACCCTATGCATCCTTGCCAATGGTACATCTTCATCCGTCTCAGACTCCGAGGTTGGCTCATCTCTCAAAGTTGCCCTAGTTTGGGTGGCTCTATGGGGTTGCTCCCGAATACTAACACCTCGGTTCGAATCAACTAAGGTGGGATCAATCTCTTTACGCTTCTTCCCGGCCTCCCGGGCCACATCCTTACCATGTCGCTTCACTACCGCCTTCTTATGCACCATAATTCAATCCTAGACTAAACCACACGACCCCAGAACAAAACAAGGTACCCGTTTAACATCCAAAGCGGGATTTCAAAACAACCAAACCACAAACCACGACCATCCATTATCACCAACCACCCATGCATCATCCATCACAACACCACATCACAGTACAGAGTAGAAAGAAACCACAAAACCGAAAAAAAAAATGAATTAAGGTAATATTCAAGTGAACGAGCCGACCCAAAGATCGAACTCACAAAAAAACGTAAATAAAATCTAGAAAAGTTGTTACTAACTTACCAAGTAAGGTGAGTAGATGTTGATCGAGATGAAAACCAGTCCAAACAACACCAATTTGGCTCCCAAAATCGAATTTTTCTCAAAAAAAATCGGACTGAAGAAGGCTCTGATTCTCCAAAAAGATGGTGTGTTGGGGAATTTGGCTTTGAAAAGTGATAAGAGGGGATCAAATGCGGCCTATAGCAACTTAAAGCGCCCAATTTGGTGTAATATCGAAGGATTTAGGTCGAGAGGAGGCAAAAAGTCGGTTTTTGCGATTTGAAATTCTGAAAATGTGAAGGTTCATGGGCTGAGGGAGTATATATAGACAGGGACTGGACGGGCGTCCACATAACCGGACGGGCGTTCAGTGATGAACAGATGAACTGGACGGGCGTCCAATGTATTAGACGCTCGTCCAAGCGTTCAAAACACATACAGGATCGGAGGGAATATATCAGACGGGCGTCCAGGATTAGTGGACGCTCGTCCAATAATTGGTCAAGGCGGACGGGCGTCCAGACTTCAGGACGGACGTCCAAGACAGAAAAAATGCAAAAATTATGAAATTTCATACAGTGTAAATTCAAACTTGCATTCTCTTATTAAACTTAAATAAAACTTCAAAAATACAAATGGAAATCAACGAAGTGCATAAAATAAATAAAAACAAATAGAAAACAGTGGGTTGCCTCCCACCAAGCGCTTTTGTTTTACGTCGTTTGCTCGACGAAACAACCTAACAACGCTAGTCATCGTAAATTTCCGACCAATCCACAACTCGGATAAGACGGCGGAGCATGTCAATCGCCGGAGGAAGTCATACTCATCCCGCAAACCCCAATCCTCACCGGCTACATCAACACCTCGAAAATGTTCGGCTTGCATCACTAGCGCTAAATCTGTCAGCATCGGATCATTCAGGATTGTGTATGGACGTCCTAGAGCTGCCTGCAACTCCTCAGTAGTGAAGTCTCCACCTCCAGAACAGCGGGGAACAACAAGAACATAGGTGACAATCTTGATGCGGGTACTAATGTCAAAGTCTACGTGCAAAACGATAGTCCCTCCCGGTCCGTCATCTACAGTGATTAGTGGGATCTTCCTAAGGAAAGGTAACTCCTCTGGTAGAACTCCGAAATCCATATCTAGAAAGCACAACTAACTGACAGATAAAACAAAAAACTTAATAAGGCTAAGAACTTAGTAAACTAAACTTAAATACTAAAACTACAAAAGCATAAAATAAGAATAACTAAAGGAACGATATCTAGGTTGCCCCCTAGTGGCGCTTTTGGTTAATGTCGTTAGCTCGACACTGTTTAAAGCTCAGCCTGGATCAGGCCATTTGACTTTTCTGCCAGCTACTACCTCGTCTTGACTTGGGTCAGTAGTTCGGCTGCAGAAACAGCACTTAACGCATGGGGTTAAATCTGTGATAGCTTTCCAAATACGTCTAAACTTTCCCATGGTTGACTTCTTCTTCTTCTGAGTCTTCTGATGACGCTTCAGCTGACGCTCCCTCTCATACTCTTCCATATCCCAACTACCAGCTAGAACTTCTTCGGATCGACCACTACCGTCATCCTCTGAAAACAGGTCGGGTGAAAACTCGTCAAATTCTTCTACTTCTTTAGTACCACACCCGAGGACATCGAGGAAACGAACAATCAAAGGCTTTTCCTTGGGTTCACCAATGTAATGCTTACACCTTTGACCATTCACTCGAAACGGTTGGTCACCATAACCTCGTAGTTCTAGAACGCCTCCAGGAATAATTTGGAGAATTTCGAAGGGACCGGACCAACGTGTCCTCAACTTCCGGGAAACGGATGTAGCACTGGAATTGTATAGAAGAACTTGTTCTCCGACTTGAAATTCTCTCTTTTTAATCTTGGCGTCATGGAGGAGTTTCATCTTATCTTTACTAATCCTGGCACTTTCGTAAGCCTTGGAGTCCGAATTCGTCTAATTCATGCAAGCATTGCGATCGATGCTTACCACAAGATTGGGAATCAAAGTTTAGAAACTTTGTAGCCCAATAAGCTCTATGCTCTAACTCGACTTGCAGATGACATGGCTTACCATAAACCATTTGATATGGAGATGTACCCATAGGAGTCTTATAGGCGGTTCTATATGCCCAAAGTACATCATCCAATTTCAAACTCCGATCTTTTCTATGATTTGTTGACCGTTTTTTCCGGGATTTTCTTGATACTTTGGTTGCTCCTTTCAACACGACCACTAGTCATCGGATGATATGGTGTGCCGGTCTTATGACGAACACCATACTTTTCAAGAACTTTCTCTGGGGTCGGTTGCGAAATGCGTCCCTTCATCAACGATCAAGGCACGTGGACATCCAAATCTCACAAAGATGTTTTTCTTTAGAAATTTCATGACCGTCTTATGATCGTTGTGAGGAGTGGCTTGAGCCTCTACCCATTTAGACACGTAGTCTACGCAGACTAAGATGTATTTGTTACCGCAAGATGATGGGAATGGTCCCATAAAATCGATACCCCATACATCAAAGACTTCGCATTCTAGGATGGGTTTCAAAGGCATGTCAAAACGCCTTGTCAGAGTACCGGTTCTTTGGCATCTATCACAAGCTTTACAGAAAGCTTCTGTGTCCTTAAAGATCGTAGGCCAATAGAAACCGGATTGAAAGATCTTAGCAACGGTTTTCCAAGGACCAAAGTGACCTCCAGAGGGTCCACTGTGGCACTGCTCAATAATATCGCGCTGCTCAGATTCTGGAACACATCTTCTAAGCAAACCATCTTTACGGATCTTAAAAAGATAAGTTCATCCCAAACGAAAGATTTCAAATCAGAGAAGAACTTTTTCTTCTCCTGATAAGACAATTCTGGATCGAGATATCGGGAATGAAGGTAATTTACAATGGAAGAATACCATGGAACATCAGGAGGACAACCGTCGATAAGCATGATATTCTCTAGAGGAAAGTAAAGATCTATATCATCTGGATCATCCTTTTCCTCACTAAGCATTCTTGAAACGTGATCAGCCACTACGTTTTCACTGCCCTTTTTGTCTTTAATTTGAACGTCAAACTCTTGTAGGGTCAGTATCCAACGCAGTAGACGCGGTTTGGCCTCTTTCTTAGTCATCAGATACCGCAAAGCAGCGTGATCAGTCCACACAATCACTTGAGCTCCTAACAAATAACTACGAAACTTGTCCATAGCAAAAACTACGGCCAATAGTTCCTTTTCAGTAGTAGTATAGTTAACTTGAGAGGGGTTCAATGTGTGATTTGGCGTAATAGATTGGCTGGAATTTCCTTTGATTTTTTGTCCTAGAACGGCACCAAGCTTGCATAGTTTGATGCGTCGCACATAAGCTCAAAAGGTAGGTTCCAGTCAGGCGATATAAGAATTGGAGCAGAGATTAAACGGTCCTTAAGCTCCTCAAACGCTTGCTTGCAGCTCTCGTCAAAATTGAACTCAACGTCTTCCTTTAGTAAAGTAGACAGGGGCTTGGCTATCTTGGAGAAGTCTTGGATGAATCTTCTGTAAAAGCCGACATGTCCAAGAAAGCCTCTCACTTCACGCACATTCTTAGGATAGCTCATCTTCTCGATAGCTTCTACTTTTGCCCTTGTCAACTTCATACCTTTGGCGGAGATTTTGTGGCCAAGAACTATTCCCTCATCAACCATGAAATGGCATTTTTCCCAATTGAGTACTAAGTTCTTTTCCACACATCTGGATAACACTTGATCAAGATTGTCAAGGCAATCATCAAAAGACTGACCAAAAACCGAAAAATCGTCCATAAAGATCTCCATACACTTTTCTACGAGCCCGTCAAAGATAGCCAGCATACATCGTTGAAATGTAGGCAGGGGCATTGCGAGAGACCAAATGGCATTCGCACAGCGAATGTACCATAAGAAGCGGTGAAAGTGGTCTTTTCTTGGTCGAATTTGGATCAATGGGTATACGGAAGTATCCCGAGTATCCATCTAGGAAGCAGTAGAATGCGTGTCCCGCCAGACGCTCAAGCATCTGATCAATGAATGGAAGGGGAAAGTGATCTTTCATGGTTACCTCATTGAGCTTTCTATAATCGATGCAGACTCTGTAACCAGTGACAAGTCTCAATGCTATTTCCTCTCCCTTCTCATTCTTCTCAATCGTAATTCCACCTTTCTTGGGAACTACTTGAGTCGGGGAAACCCATTCACTATCAGCGATGGCATAAACGATTCCCAAGACAGAAGTTTGATGATCTCCTTCTTAACCACCTCCTGCATATGAGGGTTGAGCCTCCTCTGAGGCTGTCTAACACATTTCGCACCCTCATTAGTCTTGATCTTATGCATACAGATGTCCGGAGATATCCCTCTGATGTCTCCTACTTGCCATCTAAAGGCTTTTTCATTTTTCTTCAAGACGTTGATTAATTTCATCTCCTCTAAACGAGACAGCTTGGCAGATATAATCAAAGGAAGCTTGTCACCTTCTCTTAAAAACACATACTTCAAATGTTTAGGCAACGGCTTCAACACCAAATCTGCAGGGGGGGTCTTCTAAACTTGATTTGAGATCTCCATTTTTCAACTCAACATCAAGTGGTCCCACTGCCAAAGCTTCTCCTTTCAATAACTCATCCTCAATATCAGCTTCTAACTGCTTTAGACTTACCGCACCATGATTATTCAAATTATCAACCAGTCGCTCATACTCCGTTGCCACAGCCATGACTTGCTTTTCCATCAAATCATCGAAATCCTCAGACGTATCCTCAATGGAGAAACCGGTTGGAGGACCAGAGGGTACTTGAATGGATTGGGAAACATTATAGCTTACCTCTTGATCACCAACACGGATTGTCACTCGCCCGCCATCGCAGTCAATGAGGGCTCGAGCTGTGGACAGAAAAGGTCTTCCAAGAATCAGGGGAACATTTCCATCCTTTTCAATGTCTAGGACGTACCAGTCGACAGGAAAGGTAAATCTGTCGATTTGAACTAGTACGTCTTTTAAGATACCCGCTGCTTTCTTAGAAGATCTATCAGCGAATTGCAAATTCATGGTGGTGGGTTCTAGAAGATCAATTAAACCCAGCTGCTTGCACACAGACAATGGCATGAGGCTTATAGATGCACCCAGGTCACATAAAGAGTTAGGGAAGACCAGGCCTCCCATTAACACTTGTAAGCACGAACTTTCCGGGGTCACCTCTCTTGGTTGGTAGGTTTTCATAATTGATCATTGAACAATCCTCACCAATCAGCCTCTCCATGTCTGACAATTTCCTTTTTGAAGAAACAACATCCGTGATAAATTTTGTATACTTAGGCATTTCAACCAAGACATCTGATAATGGAAGATTCACCTGAGTATTTTTCAAAAGATTTAGCACCTTTTCATACTTCTTATCTTCACTTAAAGGGATGTTGCTCTTTCTTGGTGGAAATGGAAGCTTTTTCAGATCACTCTCAGAAAAGACTTTCTTCGAGGATGCACTGACAGCTTTATCTTCCAGATCCTTCCACCGAACAGCTTTTTCAATCTTTTTATTAGTCAGGGGATCAGCCTCCTGACTTCCACTTGTTTCTTCATCCATCAGGGGATCAGCCACCTGAGGACTTCCAACTCTTTCACCTCTCAGGGAATCAGCCACCTGAGTTTTCTCTTGCAGCAAGAGGGGAGTGTAGGTGCTCGGCTTCCCCTCCTGCCTTATCAATGGCAGGAGGGGCTAGTGGTTTCCCCGATGGGAAGGACCACTAACTTGAGTACCGCTTCTCAGGTTCATTGCACTGGCCTCCTCTTTACCGTATGGAATTGATGGCACGAGGTCAGTACATTGGCCTTTGTTCAAGTCGGCTTGAGCAACTTGACCACCCTTTGGATTCTTTTCAGTGAAACGGGCGGCGCACGGGGGTCTAGAAGCTAACTGTTCAGCCAGTTGCCCAATTTGTCTCTCAAGATTTTTCATTGATCTACTTTGCTCCTCCAATTTAGCTTCAAGATTGTTAGATTGGGAGGGGCCTTGAGAGTTTTGGAAATTTGGAGAATAGGGTTGGCTGGGCCGACTTTGGAATTGAGAATTTGAATTGGAAGGCCAATTCTGATTGAATCTTTGAGTAGGATTGGAAAATTTTAAGTTTTGGTTCTAATTAAAACCAGGGTTTCTATTGAAATTTTGATTCGAATTAAAATTCGAATTAGGATTGAAGCTTGAAGGTTGATTGAACCCTTGGTTTTGGGGATTATTCTGGCCAGAAAACTGACTGAACCTTTGATTGTTCTGGCCGTAGAATGCATTTACTTCCGCATTCTGTCCGTTCATAGGACAAAATTTAGATGTGTGCCCCATCTCGTCACAATTCTGACATGTGACTTGATTATACTGTCCATAATCATGAACAACATTCACTTGATAAGGTGCAGGGGAATTAAATTGACACTGGCCATTCATGTGGCCAGTTTGACAACAGTTCTCACAATACAGAACCTGGGAGTTCTGTGGAAAAGAAGAAGTTTGATTCATTTGATTGGAAATTTGAGACGTTGCCATCTGCTTCTGCAGCATGGTGATCAAACTTTGCATGTTTACTTCCTCAACCTTAGGAGGAGGGGGTGCTTGAATAGCTTGATAAGATGGGGCATAGTTATATTTAGCAATGTCCTCGAACAATGCCCATCCCTCTTCAGGCGTTTTCTTCAGAAATGCCCCACCAGATGAACTATTGACCATGCCTTTTGTAAGCTCGGTCAATCCACTAAAGAAAGTGTTGACTTGCCTTTCCAGTGGCAAGCCATGGTGGGGACACTTTCTAAGAAGAGACTTGAATCTCTTCCAACATTCGAAAAACGACTCATTCTCTTTTTGATAAAAAGTGAATATCTCGTTTAAACACTAGCGTTGTTTTTGAAGGTGGAAAAGTATTGACTCAAGAATTCTTTTTCAAGTTCAGACCAGGTGGTAATAGATTCTGAGGGGAGAGAGGTGTACCATTCTTTAGCTTCTCCCTTCAACGAAAATGGAAACAGTTTCAGTTTGATAGCATCCTCACTTACTCCTTGGATGCGTGTAGTACCGCATATCTCTAAGAATGTATGTAAGTGAGTATGGGGATTCTCTGACTGATAACCGTGGAAAATAGATGCATGCTGCATCATCTGAATAAGTCCCGGCTTTAACTCGAAGGTTTGTGCAGTTATGGCTGGGATAACAATAGCCGGGTTGACTTTGACTTCGCCTGGCATGGCGAAGTCTGCCAACGTACGTCTATTATTAGCAGCCATTATTACAAAATCAGTGATTTCCTTGGCTAGTTGATCCTCAAGATCTTGCTCGGCTCTGTCTGCCAGAACCGCAGAACGGAAAATCCGCCTGTTTGGCCGGACTACGGTTCGCTCGGGGTCAGGGGTGTATAGTAACGGTCCCTTTTGACTCCGAGTTTGCATAAACCGGACCAAAAACAAGTGGAAGAAGCCTAAAGACTAAGAAATTAAAGCCTAAACTAAAAATTAAAAGCCTAATAAAAGAAAAGAAAGGAAAGGAAGAAAAAAAAAAAAGAAACATGATTATTAAGGGAAAAGATGAAACAGACGGGCGTCCAAAGGTTCGGACGGGCGTCTGCCCAACTTTTAGACTGGACGGGCGTTCGGATGCCCAAACGCTCGTCTGGTCTCCGGAAAACTTGAACGGGCGTCCAAATTTTATGGACGCTCGTCTAAGTGAATGAAAACAGAACAGGATTGAAAATTTTCCAGCGGACGGGCGTCCATGATTCCAGACGCCCGTTTGGTAGCGGGAAAACTAGAACAGAAGCAGAAAATTTGCAGAAAAGAAAGGGGGGGAAGACAGAAAGACAGAAAAACAGAAAAAGAAAGAAAATGTAATTACAAGAGAACTACAAAGAGAAGACCTTAAACCCTAACTAAAACCCTAATTACCTAATTAAAAACTACCTAATACAATTAAAAACAGGAAATAAAATTAAAAACAGGAAAACAAAAACTAGACAACCGTCCGGTTGCCCGGCAACGGCGCCAAAAACTTGTCACGGATTTTATCAACAGAAAATAAACAAGTAATAAATTAAATCCGATATACCTCAAGTGCAAGGATCGTAGTAAAGAGGTTGATACCGGGTCGATCTTACGGGGAACTGGCGATTGCTAACCCTAGTTTTTGTTTAACTAACTAACCTATGTCACGAATACTAAACTAAACGGCGGACAAAACTAAACGAAACTGAAAACAAACTAAAACGTAAAACTGGACAGAAGATACGATCTAAAGCCAGGAAGGATACGGGTTGCGAACCAATTTAAACTAAACTAATTATGAAATAAAAATAACTAAACTAGGCAATTCAAGTTTCACGGGATTAAATTCATGTTTTAACGAACAAACGAGCGATTGATCCACATCCTAACAAGTATCAATTCCGATCTCGATTATATTGCGTTTTCTAACCAAGTTGTGGTTTCACCTTGTCTAAAACATGAACCCTAATTTCTTAGGTAATTCACCTATTAATCTATATCTTTCGATCTAAGATTAACGATTTTACTAATCAAAGGTGTAAACTTTAACCTAGCAATTTAACCTATTAACTCTCGTTGTGATAGATTAAACAACTATTCCTTATCATGATGATCTAGGGTTTATAGAGATTTTCATCAACATAAAACAATCATAACATGCAAGTCTTTCGATACAATTGCAATTAAACAATATAAACAATGATAAAGGAAACAACTTAAGATAAAACTCACAATATAATCGCCGAAACGGAATCAAAACGTGTTGGATGGCTTCACAATGCTCGTTTGA
The DNA here is from genome assembly GCA_036785695.1 of Gentiana straminea. Classification (NCBI taxonomy): domain Eukaryota; kingdom Viridiplantae; phylum Streptophyta; class Magnoliopsida; order Gentianales; family Gentianaceae; genus Gentiana; species Gentiana straminea. Next base: position 2,813,500 of record JAVUPR010000278.1, on the reverse strand, counting down.
TAAGGCTTTAGCCTCTCAACATCACTTGATCAACTCGAAAAGCTTGAGAAAAGTACATAAATTTGAAGGTGTTTATCTAGAATTAAAAGCATAAAAACTGGATGAAAACTAAATTAAAACGCAGCTGAGCCGCCCCTAGGTTTAGGGTTTGAGTAATGTGTCTTGATATGAAGAAAACACGCAGCTATATATAGAATTTTAAGGCGGTGCTGCTATGTCGGCCGACTGGACGCCCGTTTGCTGGGTTGAACGCCCGTCCAGCCTTCAGTGTAAACTTCGAATCGGGCCGAGTCATGATCGGACGCCCGTCCCGCTAGCGTCCACTCCGGCGTCCAAACTCTCTCGAATCAACTTTCCTCAAACGGACGCTCGTTCACTTCGGCGAGACGCCCGTCCAGACGGACGGGACTTGGACGTTCGTTCAATATGATCGAATTTTGATTTCTTGATCTTTATCTCTTTTATCTCTATCCCATTCCCTCATTATCTCTTTTATCATCAATTAGCCCGAACTTAATCAACTTTTGATCATCTTTTGAGCCTCAATCATGTATCTACAACACATAAAAACATCGCAAAATGTAATATCATCCAAATAAACATAAAATCACAATTAAAACACATAAATTAACCTATTTTGCGATTAACTCATTTAAAATATCATTTGCTCAATATTTCCATTAAACACTTATCGTTTCTTATGCAAATTATACAAATATACAAAAGACAACAAATTGGGCAATGATTATCATAAAATATTTAAAAACATTTGTCCTTATAAAACGTATAAAATCACCCTACAATCAATAGACAAAGTTTCTAAACAAAGCGCCTTAGCCATGCTAATAAAAGAAACCAAGCTAATAATTTGGGATGAAGCACCCATGGCTAAGAGAACAGCAATCGTGGCGTTGGATGCTTTGCTTCAGGATATAATGGAATCTACTGAACTTTTTGGCGGTAAAGTTATTGTCCTTGGAGGCGATTTTAGGCAAACCTTGCCAGTTGTGAAGCTAGGCACCATGAATGACATTGTACTTGCTACACTTATTAGTTCCGAAATCTGGTCACAGCTAGAAAGAATAAATTTAACAGAAAACATGAGGGCTTTGAATGATCCAGATTACACACAGTTTTTACTAGACATAGGCAATGGAAAGCTCCAAGACAAAACATGTATGGATGTAAAACTTCCAAGATCAATAATTCTGAAAAAGTTAAACGACGACGAGGCTATTAATGACCTGATTAACAAGGTTTATCCAGCCATTAGCAATTCACTGTCTGACGCACCACAAACCATGAACAGAGCAATACTGACAACTAAGAATGCGTTTGTTGATGACATAAATTAACCAAATAATGATACGGAGATTCCCAGGCGAAGCAACCGATTATTTTAGCTTCGATGAAACAATTAATCCTAACGACCAAGGACAATACATAGATATAATTAACTGCATAACGGCAAATGGCTTACCACCTCATCATCTGATACTTAAGGTCAACGCTCCCATCATACTTCTCAGAAATCTAGATCCTTCAGAAGGTTTGTGCAACGGAACGCGTTTGGTTTGCAGAGCGCTGTGGAGGAATGTCATACATGCCGAAATAGTTTTTGGTGATTTCTCGGGGAAACATGTCTTTATCAACAGAATACCTTTACAGCCTCCAAAAGATGACCATTACCCTGTCCCGTACAAGCGTACGCAATTCCCTGTACGGCTAAGTTTTGCAATGACTATCAACAAATTAAAGCCCAAGGACAGACATTAGACTATGTAGGCATTTATTTAAAAGAACCTGTGTTTGCCCATGGACAGCTTTACGTTGCGCTATCCAGAGCTAGAACTTCTACTTGTGTTCAGGTTGTCATAAAGCCTCCGTTCTATGATCCCACAAATGATGAACAGACGAAAAACGTTGTATACAAACATATTTTAACCCACACTTAGTTCACAATACTTGCCGCTTCTGCCGTACGCATGTGTTTCCCCTATTTAGGTAATGCAGAGAACTAACGTACAAAGCTTACAGCCTTTTCTTACATTTTTCTTGCTTTTACACTTTATTTGCCCTCCGGGTTTCATGCTTTCCAGTTTCCACGGTAAGCTTCCATCATGTACTTCCTTATCTATACTGTCGAACGTTGGAGCTCTCTATCAGTACTCAAAGGAATTGTTTGGCTAGATTAGCTTACAGACTTATTGTTCAATATTAAAATTGTAGCGGCTCATACTTTACTCCAGTGTGTACTCAAATTGTCGGCTACACGCTGCCTGTAGTAGACACAAAAACCTGCATGTTCTGCTGCTGCATTTGCCTGACAAGACTGCCTTATGTTTGATTGTTCATCAGTTCTGTAGTCGCTGCTTCTAGGTCGTGCTGTCTTTTGATCATTTTCTTTTGTGATGAAAACGGTTTGCTTATGCTTTCCAAATAGTTCAGTTTTCAGATTAACAAATGCGGTCTCCCCAATTTACATATAATCAACATGGTTCATGTACTTTGCATGCTAAATGATCGCTTGCTGGTTTCAGGAAAATGCCTAGGCAGATTTTAAATGCTGTGGACATTGCACCAGGTCAAAGGGGCTGGACTTGCATCGTTCAAGTTGTTGAGAGACATCCAGTGCTCTATAAGCCTTTAACTTATCACCCGTTTCAAAAGAGATACAGGAACTACTTGCTGACAGATATGCAGGTTTGCCAGTTTACTTATAACCTGCAGCTTATGTATAATTAAACTTATGCACATGGTAGGCATTACTCCCGATTCTTGATGTATATCCATGGTACAAAAATAAAGGCTGTGATGTTTGATAAAGACATCGATTTCTTCGAGCGTTCCCTGCAGCCGTGTAAGAGATACAAGCTCTCTAATGCAAATGTGACCCTGCCACCTAAGCAGTTTCAGCTAGAAGAATATAGGTGCTCTTGGACTATTCACGGCAAGACACCCGTGGAACCAATTCTTGATGCCGAACCTTATGCTCTGCCATGCAGGTTTGAAGTCTCCAAGTTTAAAGACCTGCATAGGTTTGTAGAGACAGATGCAAATATAGGTACCTATACAACTCTACCACACCTTTCACCATCTGTACATGCTTAGAATATAATGGAGCAATTAGTTTAAATGGCCTGTTTATAACATGCTTTTAATAATTTTAAACATCAGCTTCCTTTGCTTACCTAACAAACATCATTGCTTGTTTTCCTCAGCTATTAAAGCATTGGTTGTGCATTGCTTTCCAGTGGTTGACATCACACCAACAAAATCTGCAAAGGATTATGTTGTTGTTAATGAAGAGTATGCTTTTTCCTGCTCCTTCTGGTATTGGTTTTTTTAAAATATATAGCCCCATAACACACCTTCTTATATAATGTAGAGAAATTCCCATGGTTCTACGCCTTTGGGAAAATCTGCTCGCAGATTATGATCCAAGCATTGACAGCTTCAGCAAAACACTTGTAACCATAATTGCATCAAATCTTGAAGTCAGGACTTTTCATGGTGAGTTTTGGGCTACATCTTTATTTACACTTTATATGTGTTAGCTTTCTCCGTACTAGGTTCGTGCTCCTCTATTGCAGGTCTGTCGTTGGCGACACGGAACAATACTTACTTGATTGAAAATCCACCGCTTGCCGAGGATCTTGGCCTTAAAAAATGGTACCCTATCCATAGTTACAACTGCTTTTTAAATTCCCAGGTCATATGCTTACAGTGCCGCTTTTACCGGGTGTTTACCAGGTATGCTGAAAATAGCACAAGGGTTGACCAGTGGCTGAAAAACAGGGCCTATGAAAACAATGGAAAGTTCTTTCCCCACCCAAAAGAACAAGAGGTTTTGGATTTGCAAGGTGCAATGGAAGCTTTCAAAAATGTAGGCTCACATGCTAATGTCGTATCTTTACTTGATGATTCAAGATAATTAACTGCCCTGTTTATCTTTATGTGTAGGTGAAAACATGTTGGATAAAAGGCAAGGTAAAATTAAGCGTGACACAAAATCCTCTTTATGAAATACTTTGTGCAAACTGCCAAATGATCGTTGATGCTGACCTGGATTGGAACGTTCAATGCTCACGCTGTTCTGTGCTTTCTCCAATGGAAGTTAGGTACTATCAAAATATATTTAATCACAAATGGCCCATATAGGTTGCTCACATTGTGCTTTCTCATGTTCTGCTTCATATTTGATTCACCTGCCAGGTTTAACCTACCAGTCACCCTCAATGATGAAAACACAAACATCAGGAGCACAATAAAAACCCCTGATGCTGAAAAACTTAGCCCATTCACTGCACTTGAAATCAAGAAACTTGGAGATGAGGTTGCCTGTTTAAATTCATCAGCTATTGTCTTCGTTATAGCCTTTTACCCGTTTAGTACATCACCAGCTTTGCTAGCTGTTTTTTTTTACTCTAGGAGTCTACTTACCATTATTTCTGAACATCATTTGCAGGGCCATTCTCCTTTGCACGACCTTACAATTGCAATAGATAACACATACGTCATTTGCTTTGTCAAGTATTATGATAAAATGCTCGCTGGTCAGATGGTCCGAAGATATGTCATACTCAAGACATATACGCTGGATGAAATGAAAGCATTTGCTCCTGATGCATCATCAACAGTAGAGCCGCCAATCAACCTTGATTCAGCAGATGATGCTACTGTGTTTGCTGAAATACCGCCTCCATCGCCTCACTCAAACAAAGCAGATCGGTCAGAAAGCCAGTTCTTTACGCCCACAACCAAAAAGATCCTTGAGGAGACTGCCAAAACATGTGCACCAGGGGAGTCTAGCAATCCACAGCCTTCCAATGTTAAGAGGACAATTAGCTTTGGAACAATAACTCCTGAAGATTTGGTCCCCGTTGCCTGTCCCCTGCTCGATTCAAATATTAAAAAGGTTGCTGAATCACCGAAGAAAAAAACCAAGGGACAGGACAATCAGGTTTAGCCTGTTGCTTACTTAAATAACCCATGAACAACTTCCCAATGTAACCTATTCTACCTACAAAACATGTTTCTGCTTTGTCGGTTATGTTCTTTTGCATCCATCACAATCTTCACCTGAAGGTGTTGATGGCGATCTGATAGCTACGCCTATGTGGTTATCAGATAAAATAACTCCTTTTGCTTCATGCTTCCTGTGTGTAATATATGACCTTATGAGGTCAGCTTATCTGTAATATGTTGGTCACCCCAGCTTACATCTGACTGCTCCCTGTATTATTAGTCATTTTATTGTCTTAGCCATGTTCTGCATATGCTTTCTCATATTCGATGCTTGCACTACTATGTCCCAAACTGCACATTAAAACAAACTGTCCAAGTTTCCGGTACATGTTGTTTTTCCACAACATTTAAGCTTGCTACTATTGTAAGCTTGCTGCTATTGTAAGCTTAACGCTTACAGGTTACCTACATCCCTTTCCCCACACCGCTAACACATTATAAAAAGTTTATACATGATGCAGGGCCTTGCGAGGGCCTCGCGGTGCGAGGCCTAACCCCACTAGTATTAACAATAAAAAAGTTAGAACTACAATAATGACAAATATGATTGGAAAAAATGAACAAACAGGTATGAACTTGATTCATCAAATGTTTAGAATACTAACATTGATTCAGCAAAAGTCCTTTCTCCTTGATTATGTATCACTCCCTTGTTTCGTAATTCAACATCTTTAAAAGCCTATGACATGCAAATCTGGAAAAAGATCCATATGAAAATAGATTTACATAAAAGAAAAAAAATATTTATTAAAGAATCACCAAACAAATGGACTCACGCCAACTTGATGATAACCACAACGCGTTTAACAACAGTTTCTTGCTCTTGCTTGCTCCTGCAATAAGAATGAAAAAAACATTTCCAAAACATTTCTAAGTGTATATATTAAGCTGAGAATAAATAGTTTGTGAACGTTAAAATCACTATATGATACCCCGTTATACACGTGCTTACATTGCCATAGCATTACCCTTTATAAAAAGTAAAACATGTAAAATATATATCCAGATGCTGTACTTGGAATAGGTTGTAAAACAATGTATATATGAAATAAATAACAAACAAACACAAATGAAGATGAAGCGTCCCTCCATATGAAAAACAAAGCCAAGACCAATGAAACACTGAAAGTGAATATACATAGCCAACATGCTATAAGGAATTAAATTTTTACATACATATTCTTTCTAAAAAACAGAAATGTTTACCTTTAAATTCTAGACTATTTCCATATAATATACACAACAGGCCTCAAGAGCAATGTTGAAATCATCTAAGTCAAAGGTGCGCATTAGATCTGACACATGAAATTTAAAGAATTATAAATTTGGAATGAAAAAAACTAAGAAAAGACGCCTTTATTTTCAGACTTTGCTATGAAGTACATCCATAAATGAGAGCGTTGCGATACAATTTGGGAGCCATTTCAAATTATACTTAAGCTTGTTGAAAGGAAAATTTTGGACCGGAACTGCAAATGTATGTGGTAATTTACCGCATTAAAATGCATATATAACATCGATTTTTAAGAGAATTATTTTCAAAGGTTTTCATGGTTGATTGAATTCATCATCATTTTTTGAGGAATGCAATGTGAAACACAATGACTTGAATATAACTTGAGCAAACATGATTAACATTGAAGGTACATTTTCAATGAGAACATCGTGTAATAGGAGTTTCTCCGGAAATGCTATCTAGATTATGTAATTTAGTTACCTTTTGTGTAATTGTGTGTCGATAACCCAACTCTGCCCCTGAGAATTGCTTATACTATTCTCGTCGTCCCATGTCACGTGTCAGCTCAGTTGTTGTACTCCATGCTTTCTGCATATCTATATAAATATAAACATAAATACACTGAAGTTAACGGAATGAAAGAAACATGTATACCGCATATATATAGATCGGTACGAAAGGCCTTGCCAATCTGCACTACATAAATTGATTAAAAAAACATACCATCGCTTATGACTCCCATGGTCTCCAACACCATGAGCAAAAGGCCTTGTCAATCTGCATTTCTAAAAAAGAGAGATAAATAGTCATTTTGAACAGCTTTTTCAATATATGGGCTGTGTATAGAACTCATTGTTGTTCAGAAGAAAGTTGAACACACTTTGCATAATCGAACAATATACATTGATATGAGTTGGAGTTACATTACATAAATATAGAAAATGTACAGGCTAGAAACCATTGATTATAAAGAAATAGCATTGTAACAGCAACCAAAAAAACCCCAGCTTAGCAAAAATAATAGCAACATAAATAATAATCCAAACCTGAAATAGTAAAAAACAAAGCACCCTGATCAGTATACTCTTCCGCTGCTTTTGCTAATTCCTATTGCAGCAGATTTAATAAAACTAACAACCCTTGGAAATAAGCGTAAAATGACGTGAAACAATGAGACACAGACCCTAAATTCCAAAATATACATTTTCATTCATAAAAATTCAAAATATGCACCTGCAGCCCGCCCCTCAACAACGCCCATGTTCCTCGTCTTGTGATGACGGTCAAATTATACCCGTAAAAGTCATCAACATTATCCTTAAATCGGGATTAATAATATATATTTTATGATAAATCACCTATTTATATGGATTATTTAATGTTATGTGATTTATATTATATAATTTGGTATTTATCCATTTATAAGGCATAATTTAGTATTTATCCGTTTATATTGTATAATTTGGTATTTATCCATTTTTTATATACGATTTATTTTGGGATAAATATCTATTTTGCAGAATTTGGATAATTATGGAGGATAAATACAAAAAGGAGAATTCAATCTCAAGATAAATTCAAGATGCATTGAAGATAAATATCGGATAAGCACAAGAAGAGGAGTAAAGCATGACAAAAGCCGGCAAACCAATCAAATGATGGCGCCAACTTCCACACGCAAATTAGGGGGGCGCATGACATTATTTTGAGATCGGCCGGGAGTTATCTCTTATTTGTTTGACATTTTGAAGTATATCTCTTAATTAGCTTGAACACCTATAAATAAAGGCATGTAGAACACGCCATAGGTACACCATAGAAATACATTATTTTCAATACTTTTATCAATATAGTTCGTTGTTTTCTTTATTTTATTTTATGTTCGTTCATTACGGAGTCGTTAGAATCTCCGGTTAGAGATCGTATCGAGGAGTGGGAGTCACGCTCGTCTTCGAGGGTAATGTCTACTCAATTATGCAATCTTTATTCATAGATCTAATTTATTTCGTTATGGAGTAGTCTTTTTGTGTATTGATTTCGTTATGTAGTTAATTTACGAACCCATGTTTATGTAGATCTGAGACGTAAAAGACGTTTCACTAGCAAATCTGGTTCAGATCAGAGTTTGTTGGCAGCGAGCTTATGTCTCGTTGGTAACAAGATCTGTGATGTTCTTGATTTGTCTGTGAACGGCTTCGACTACGTCAGGTTCTCTGCTTTGTAATTCAAACGAGTAATTAAACTTGATCAACTTAATTATTTGTCATCGTAATTTAACATGAGACCCAAAAAGTGATTGTTATTTAGGACAGAGATTGAATCGGTGTCTAAGAAGTACGCCTAATCATAGGAATGTTGCTTGGATGAGGTTACGGTTTATACCGGCATCCCTAGTTTCTTAATTGTGTCAGAAGTTATATGAGATGGAGACTAAAAAATGTGAAGTCACGTAATGGAGACACGATGATCTAGATGGCCTAACCGGAGCTAGATCTATCTTAGGGGATGACTCCCGTAGTCAGAATAATTAATCTTAAATGTCTTGTTTGGTCTCGTCATCAATCTACATAGCGTGGGGGAGTAATTACTACTAGCGTTATCAATACCGTTTGTTAATCATTTATAAAATCTATAAAAGCTAGTGTTTTAGTGTCGTTGTGTCTTTGTTGGTTTTGTGTTTCTATTGTGTCAATTTTTATTTCTGCGTTATCCGTTGGTCGTAGACCGCTTTTACTTTACTTTTGGTCTGTTAAGTTATATTTCGTTTAAGCCGAGTCTCTTTGGGATCGACCTCGACTCTATCTAACTATACTACGATTGAACCTAGTTCTCTTGCTAGTGTTTTATTTAGGTATCGAGTATTTTTATTACTTGACCCGACATCAAGTTTTTGGCGCCGTTGCCGGGGACTCGTGTCATTAAATTAAATATAGCTTATTCTATTAAAAGTAAATTCGTAAATATTGTGAATAGAGTCTGTTATTATAAGTCTAGTTAAAGGCCTAGCCTTTAGAGTTTTTAATTGTTTTATTGTTTTTTGTTATTTTACATTACGCTACTCGGAAATCGAAGGAACCGCTTGAGCCATATAATCCTGAAATAGAGAAATTTGCCAGGCGAAATAGAAAGTTAGCTAGAGAGCTGGCTGAGCAGGGAGAAGAGTATCCAAATCTTGAGGAAAGCGAGCACGAATCAGAAAAAGGACATACAACCGATCATTCTGAACATTCTGAATCCGAAGCAGAAATGGAAGGCATTCCGGTCAATCCGAACCAGGTAATTAATCCTGAAGTTATTAATAATGCCAATAATGTTAATAATGCGAACAATCTTAATGCTAATAATGGAAACCAAGCTGCGAGGCGCACTTTGCAAAGTTATGCAACGCCTACTATTGAGCAATTTATTCCCGCTATCGTAGCACCGCAAGATGCTGCGAAAGTCTATCACCCTAGGCCTAATGTAATTCAAATGGTGACCAACTATTCCACTTTTCATGGAGTCCAAAACGAGGATCCTGGTGTTCATGTGACAAATTTCTTGGAAATCGTTAGCACTGTGAAGCCAGAATTAATCCCGGAGGGGAACATTCGTCTTAAGCTTTTCCCTTTCACTTTGAAAGATAAAGCTAAGCAATGGCTTCTCTCTCTAGAGGCTGGATCTATCACTACTTGGGAACAATTGTTGCAAAAGTTCATGAATAAGTATTTTCCCTTAGGAAAAACCTTTAAGTTACGCCAAGACATCTTAGGATTTAAGCAACAACCTGGGGAGAGTTTTGATCAAGCTTGGGAGCGTTTTAAGGAAGCTATGAGAAAGTGTCCTCATCATGATATCTCTCTTTGGCTTTTAATGCAAACTTTTTACCATGGATTGAGAGAGACTGAGAAAATTAGAGTAGACGCCTCTAGCAATGGAGCGTTTGTTCTTTTATCTCCTGAGGAGGCATAAGGAAAAATGGAGCAAATAGCGATGAATAGTCAATGGGGAGGCAATGACATAGCTACTTGTGAAGATGGTCACGACATATTTGAGGATAGTGCATCTACCAAAATCTTAGAACAACTGTCTGTTATCAACAATAAGGTAGATGGAATGCAAGAGAGGATGGCAAGAGTAGAGAAAGGGACTGGAATCGAAGTGATACCTCAAAGTGAGAATGCTGGTACTAAAGAAGCCAATTATATTGGGGAGGATATAAGCCTAATCATAACCACCCCGGATTCCGATATAGTGATCCTAATGCAGGAGAAAGGCCTAAACCGCCTACCACTTATGTACCACAGCAAACTAAAATTTTTGGTTGGGAAGCTTCCATAGAAAAACTGAGTAATGTCGTTACTGACAATATGGGACAACTTTCAAAATCAATGGCTGATTTAGCCACTAACTTTAGCCAATATTGTCAGAAGACCGATGCTAAAGTGACCAATCAAGAAGCCATAGTCCAGAATCTCACTCACCAAATAGGCCAATTAGCTGAGCAAGTCTCGACTAGACCTCCTGGAGGATTGCCAAGCACCACTGATAAGAATCCTAAGGATTTGAATGCGATCATGACTAGAAGTGGGAAAGAAGTAACTCCACCATCTTTGAAAGAGAAAGAGAAATCCTTAGAAAGCAAGGATGGTGAGCCAAGCAAGGATGGTGAGCCAAGCAAGGAAGCAAGTACTTCTGGGACCTTGCCCGAGCAAGAAACCTATAAGGAACCTGCTGGCCCTACAGTTGAACTTTACAATAACAAGTATCCTATTTTCACTGATGTCGATCCTTCAACCTTACCTTATCCTCCACGCAAACCTAAGCCTAACGTTGATGAAAAGAGGTATAAGAAGTTCATTGATATCTTTAGAAAGTTACACATCAATATACCTTTAGTTGAGGCACTTGCTGAAATGCTTGAGTACACCAAGTTCTTAAAAGAAGCAGTCTCTACTAAGAGGAAACTCCTAGATTTAGAGACCATTTGCCTAAATGAGGAGTGCTCAACCATTCTTCAATATTAATTACCTGCAAGATGCAAGGATCCGGGAAGCTTTCTCATTCCCTGCACCATAGGTAATGTATGTTTGAACAAAGCTTTGTGTGATCTAGGAGCGAGTGTAAATCTGATGCCCCTATCAATTTTTCAAAAGCTGGGCATGAAAGACCTTAAAAATACTTCAATTACTTTGCAATTAGCTAATCGTTCGGTTAAGGAACCCTGTGGAGTGGTTGAAGATGTGCTAGTAAGAGTTGAGAAATTTGTGTTCCCTGTCGACTTTGTTGTACTGGATATGGAAGCTAACTACGAAGTGCCCCTAATCTTAGGAAGACCTTTTATGGCCACTAGTAGGACGCTTATCGATGTTTTCAAAGGAGAGTTAGTGTTAAGAGTTAATGGGGATGAAATAGCATTCAACGTGCTTGACACTATGAAAACACCTGATGATGAAGAGGATGCATGTTTCATGTTGGATTCTGTTGACAAGCTTGTCAATGACTTCCAACAATATGAGGATATTAAGGATTTCCTCGAGGCTACCTTGGAATTAGAGGATGAAGTGCCATATGAAAAGAGCGAGGAAGAAAAAATGATATGGCCTGGATGTAGTAGAGGAACCCCTAGACATGTCGAGGAGATGAAGTCTACCGAGGTTGAAAAGTACTACCATAGACCAACATGGCATAAGTTCTTTGAACTTAAGCTAACCGGACAAAAGTTAAAGACCTCGTTAGAAGAACCACCTACCAATCTATCACTGAAGCCTCTGCCTGCACATTTGAAGTATGTATTTCTTCAAGATGAGACCTTGCCGCTTATCATTTCTTCTGCCTTGACTGAAATACAAGAGGAAAAGCTTATGAGAGTGTTGAGAGAGTATCGCGGAGCATTTGGATGGACTATAGCTGACATCAAAGGCATTAGCCCTAGTGTTTGCATGCATAAAATCTCCGTCGATCCTGCAAAGAAAGCGGTTGTACAATCCCAAAGAAGGTTGACTCCACAATTAAAGGACGTGGTAAGGGATGAAATCATTAAGATGTTTGAAATTGGAATCATCTTCCCTATTTCTGATAGTGAATGGGTTAGCCCGATCCACGTAGTTCCAAAGAAGGGAGGTTTGACTGTACAAGCCAATGAGTTAAATGAGTTGATTCATGTTAGGCTCATTACTGGTCATAGAGTGTGCATTGACTTTAAGAAACTGAATGATGCCACTCGTAAAGATCACTTCCCTCTTCCCTTCATTGATCAAATGCTCGAGAGACTGAGCGGACATGCGTTTTATTGTTTCCTTGACGGTTACTCGGGATATTATCAAATTCATATTTCACCCGAGGATCATGAAAAGACCACTTTTACATGACCATATGGAACCTTCGCTTATAATAGAATGCCTTTTGGTTTGTGCAACGCACCAGCAACATTTCAAAGATGCATGATTTCTCTATTTGCTGATATGGTTGAAGATTTCCTAGAGATCTTTATGGATGATTTCTCCGTATTTGGAGACGATTTTGATTCATGTCTCACGCATCTAGCAAGAGTGCTAAAGAGATGCGAGGAGACGAATCTGGTGCTTAACTGGGAGAAATGTCATCTGATGGTTACTGAAGGTATAGTACTTAGCCACCGTATTTCTAAGATCGGTATAGAGGTGGATAGAGCAAAAGTAGAGGTGATTGAAAAACTGCCTCCACCAACCAATCTTAAGACATTGCGAGGTTTTCTTGGCCACGCAGGATTCTATCGTCGGTTTGTGAAGGACTTTTCCGTAATCTCTAGACCTCTTACCGAATTATTGGCCAAGGATGTGCCGTTTGTGTTTAATAGTGAGTGCATGAAAGATTTCAATAAGTTAAAGAACATACTTATTACTGCACCCGTTCTGATTGCGCCTGATTGGAATCTACCTTTTGAGTTGATGTGCGATGCAAGCGACACTGCCGTAGGTGCTGCCTTAGGACAAAGAAAAGACAAGATCTTTAGGCCCATCTACTACGCTAGTCGAACTTTAAATGCTGCTCAAAGGAACTATGCAACTACTGAGAAAGAGCTTCTAGCTGTCATCTTTGCGTTTGACAAGTTTAGATCTTATCTAGTAGGATCTAAAGTCACTGTTTGGACTGACCATGCGGCTCTGAAGTATCTTTTAGCCAAACAAGATTCCAAGCCAAGGTTATTGAGATGGATTCTACTGTTGCAAGAGTTTGATGTAGAAATCTGTGATAAGAAAGGATCTGAGAATTTGGTTGCGGATCATCTTTCCCATTTACAAATAGAGGAAAATGAGCCAATGACCGAGATTGGAGAAACATTTCCTGATGAACAACTATTCTCCATCACGGCCATACATGGAAAGGATGATTGCGCTGCAGTATCTTCGCGTGTTGAGGTTGTAAAGGAGAATAAACAACCATGGTTTAAAGACTTTGTGAATTATCTATCCGCGAAATACCTGCCACCAAATCTCAACCCGCAAGAAAGAAAGAAATTCTTTAAGGATCTTAGGCACTATTATTGGGAAGAGCCCTATCTCTTTAAGCTAGGATCCGACAATGTCTTTAGGAGATGTGTGCCGGAAGAAGAGGTGTATGATATCCTTAGACATTGCCATGCTTATGAGGCCGGAGGACATTATGGAGGAGACAAGACTGCTGCGAAAGTTCTCCAATGTGGTTTTTATTGGCCTACCTTGTTCAAAGATGCGCATCAGTATGCTAAATCTTGTCATTCTTGCCAGATGACGGGAAATATCTCGAGAAGGAATGAAATGCCAATGAAGACTATCCTAGAGGTAGAACTCTTTGATGTTTGGGGTATTGATTTTGTGGGACCCTTCACTTCGTCTTAATCCAACCGCTATATCTTAGTTGCGGTCGACTACGTGTCCAAATGGGTTGAGGCCATTGCTTCGCCTACTAACGATGCGAAAGTTGTACTGAAGTTCTTGAAGAAAAATATTTTTACGCGGTTCGGAACCCCTCGTGCCATTATTAGTGATAATGGAAGCCATTTCTGTAATAGGCCGTTTGAAAAGTTGATGATTAAGTACGGGGTTAGGCACAAGTTAGCTACTGCTTATCACCCTCAAACAAGTGGACAAGTTGATGTTACAAATCGAGAAATAAAGCGCATTTTGGAGAAAACTGTGAATACGACTAGGAAGGATTGGTCGTTGCGATTAGATGATGCTTTATGGGCTTATATGACTGCTTACAAGACGACTATTGGTATGTCCCCTTATAAGATTGTTTTTGGTAAAGCATGTCATCCACCGGTTGAACTTGAACACCGTGCCATGTGGGCTACGCGTATGTTGAATTTTGATGAGAGTTTAGCTGGAGAAAGAAGGTTGTTAGAGTTGACTCGCCTAGAGGAGTTTCGTCTGGAAGCTTATGAGAATGCTAAAATATTTAAGGAGCACACAAAGAGATTTCATGATAAGAAGATATTGGACCGCACCTTTAAGGAAGGCGATCTGGTTCTTCTTTACAATTCGCGCTTGAGACTCTTTCCTGGCAAGTTAAAATCACGATGGTATGGCCCTTATAGAGTGAGTAAGGTTTTCCCTTCTGGAGCTGTTGAATTGTTGAACCTTAAAGACCAATCCACTTTTGTGGTCAATGGACACCGTGTGAAACATTACATGGGTCTTGGTCAAGGTAAAGAGGAGGAAGTCTTCACTCTTGAAGATCCCACCTATATTTAAACCATCGTTGAGCTGAGTCGAGCTGGCGACTATAAACTCAGAACTATTTCTTAAAAACTTTCTTTTGTTTTTGTTTTGTTTGAATACAGTAGCATGAGACTGTTAAGGTTTTTTTCATCTCGCCATGTTCCGATTCTAAGTTCGGAATAAACGAGGTTTTTTCCTTGATACCCAACATGTGAGTTTTGAAGTTTTAACTCTTTGGTTTTCCGTGTCATTGGTTGTATGAAATAAAGTGGCTTAAATTGTTTTTGGATATTCTATATCTAATTACTGCCACATTATTTTATAACTTCCGTTGACACGTTATTAACGGTTTCGTGGAGTTTCTGTTTGGTTTGCTTAAACAGGTTTTTGATTGCTTCTCCACAACGTGCTTGGTCTACAACTACATTCTGCATCTGCTTGAGAGCCGTTTCCAGAGCTAAGTCTTTTTCTTAAATTCTCCTTTTTCTTTGTCATTGGGGACAATGCCAAGTCTAAGTGGGGGGTAGGAGACTTAGCCATGATGTGTTATAATAGAAAAAAATTAAATGAAACGGTGAAAAATGAAAATTTTTGAACAAATGCCAAATGTATTATTAGAATTGTGAGTTCCTATACATAGAATTAATAGGGAAGGAACCAAGTTGCATGATTACGTGATCATTTTATACTTATGTGAATGTAAGCTTAAGGATATTCACGCCAACTAGTGCAAGTAGTTATTTATTATTTGCTTACTCAATTTGAATCGACGAATTCCGCACAAATTATAATAATTGAGAAGAATTATGTGTACATTGCGTAGATGATTGGTTATGCAGACCTAGAGTCGATATTTATCTGCTGATGTATTCTTATCTTCTAGCCATCAAAGCGGAGTAATAAGCTTGAGAATTATCTGTGTTTTAACGAAATGTTAGACACTGGGCTTGTAGTAACATTACCAAAGTAGCTTCGCGCTTGTGGTAATATTCAATGCTTCCACTAATCCGTGAGAGAGGTGTAAAGCTTGAAACTACGGAAATGCGAAAAAAATTCAAATTTTTAAGAGGCTTGAGTATTTTTCTCGGTCTCCAAGTCCAAAAACCTTATAGATGACGCTCTTGCTTATTGCACCATGTCTTTACCCATTGCGAGGCTTAAGAAGTAGGAATGATGATGTTGGTAGGTTGAGATTTCGAAGTTAGCATAAACTTTGATCTTGCTACGAATATATAAAACTAAAAGCACATGCACACATCACTTCGATTCATGACGAGTAGTGAATAATGGGTACCTTATGAGCATAAGTGGTATGAGTTGACTCGAGTTTCTTGTATAAGTATGATTTGACCACGGAAAATGTGTCTTGGGGAATGACTTATTGATGCTTTGTTCGGGACGATCAAAGTCTAAGTGGGGGGTAGCTGATGACGGTCAAATTATACCCGTAAAAGTCATCAACATTATCATTAAATCGGGATTAATAATATATATTTTATGATAAATCACCTATTTATATGGATTATTTAATGTTATGTGATTTATATTATATAATTTGGTATTTATCCATTTATAAGGCATAATTTAGTATTTATCCGTTTATATTGTATAATTTGGTATTTATCCATTTTTTATATATGATTTATTTTGGGATAAATATATATTTTGCAGAATTTGGATAATTATGGAGGATAAATACAAAAAGGAGAATTCAATCTCAAGATAAATTCAAGATGCATTGAAGATAAATATCGGATAAGCACAAGAAGAGGAGTAAAGCATGACAAAAGCCGGCAAACCAATCAAATGATGGCGCCAACTTCCACACGCAAATTAGGGGGGGGGGGGCGCATGACATTATTTTGAGATCGGCCGGGAGTTATCTCTTATTTGTTTGACATTTTGAAGTATATCTCTTAATTAGCTTGAACACCTATAAATAAAGGCATGTAGAACACGCCATAGGTACACCATAGAAATACATTATTTTCAATACTTTTATCAATATAGTTCGTTGTTTTCTTTATTTTATTTTATGTTCGTTCATTACGGAGTCGTTAGAATCTCCGGTTAGAGATCGTATCGAGGAGTGGGAGTCACGCTCGTCTTCGAGGGTAATGTCTACTCAATTATGCAGTCTTTATTCGTAGATCTAATTTATTTCGTTATGGAGTAGTCTTTTTGTGTATTGATTTCGTTATGTAGTTAATTTACGAACCCATATTTATGTAGATCTGAGACGTAAAAGACGTTTCACTAGCAAATCTGGTTCAGATCAGAGTTTGTTGGCAGCGAGCTTATGTCTCGTTGGTAACAAGATCTGTGATGTTCTTGATTTGTCTGTGAACGGCTTCGACTACGTCAGGTTCTCTGCTTTGTAATTCAAACGAGTAATTAAACTTGATCAACTTAATTATTTGTCATCGTAATTTAACATTAGACCCAAAAAGTGATTGTTATTTAGGACAGAGATTGAATCGGTGTCTAAGAAGTACGCCTAATCATAGGAATGTTGCTTGGATGAGGTTACGGTTTATACCGGCATCCCTAGTTTCTTAATTGTGTCAGAAGTTATATGAGATGGAGACTAAAAAATGTGAAGTCACGTAATGGAGACACAATGATCTAGATGGCCTAACCGAAGCTAGATCTATCTTAGGGGATGACTCCCGTAGTCAGAATAATTAATCTTAAATGTCTTGTTTGGTCTCGTCATCAATCTACATAGCATGGGGGAGTAATTACTACTAGCGTTATCAATACCGTTTGTTAATCATTTATAAAATCTATAAAAGCTAGTGTGTCTTTGTTGGTTTCTGCGTTATCCGTTGGTCGTAGACCGCTTTTACTTTACTTTTGGTCTGTTAAGTTATATTTCGTTTAAGCCGAGTCTCTGTGGGATCAACCTCGACTCTATCTAACTATACTACGATTGAACCTAGTTCTCTTGCTAGTGTGTTATTTAGGTATCGAGTATTTTTATTACTTGACCCGACATCATCTTGCAGGAGTCGGAGTTGGAAAGGAAATGCACATAGTATGCATCATTTGATCTTACAATATAGCACTATGGAATATACCTCATTCTTCAAAAATACATGTCCCTACTCTTCCTTTTATTTTGATGCAGTTGAAGGATTCACTGTATATTTGAGAAAGAAAATGATTACAACAATAACAAATTATTTGGTCCCTAAAATGGTAAATAAAAATAGAAATGATTTCGGTAAAGGCAAGAACAACAGATTATGATGTGGTTCGGCCCAACTTATGGCACAAATGATATGCATCATTTTTATGATAATTTTTTTTCCTGAAAAACCTTCGTCTATGTGGACTAAAACTTACGAAAATGAAAAGCAAATCAAGAATTTAAAATTTTCTTACTTGAGAGGAAGAAATAATGAAACCTTGAATCATAAACTGCTGAAAATGCACTCAATCGGAGACGCTGGACCTATTAAGATGACACAAAACCCCACGATACCATTCATCAGAATTTCCTGCACAATATGAATCAATACAAAAACCCCACCTAAAACATATTTTTTATCACATCCTTTCCTTGATGGCCCCATCAGCAAGCTCATGATATGAATCATTTTCTTCCCATAGCCCTATATATTCATACCAACAGGAAAATTAAGAAAAAAATAAAAATTAGGGATCAAAATAATTGATAGTATGTATATAAGAAACAAAAATATTGATTTGACATTGCATAAAATATTTGATTGAAAAAAAAAACACCATCCCAGCAACAAATATAGGAGTCGTGATGATGGGAATAAAAGAGAGAAAAATACCGATTATTTGAATTGGCAATTAGAAAAAAAGAATGATAAGATCCCAAATAGATTTGTTGAAATTGAAATCAATTTGAAACTGAAGTTGACGGGAGTTTGTAGATCGGGACCTTTGGCGAGATTTCATCATAGGAGTAGGAAGTTTGGTGAGATTTTGGGTGGTTGTAGGGAGCAGAACGTGCGTGGGGAGTTTGATTTGTGTGAGCAGATCGTGGGGAAAAAAAGGAGAAATGTAATTTTTTTTTAATTACTACTCTCTCTGGGATGTCTGTTTTTTTGTTTTTTTTTACTTCTTCCGGGTTTGGGTCGGGTAATTGGAGGGAAACGGGCTAAATCTCTTCCTCTATATATTATTTATTTATAGATATATATATATATACTAGTAGGAAACCCGTGCGATGCACGGAAAACGTTATATTTAAAAAGTCGATCTGAGTAAAATCCGAACCTTAATTCATCAAATTTACTCGAAGAAAATAACCAAATCAACATAATCCACCAAAGATCAGTCATTATTTCCAACAAAATGCTTCTATTATTAGAGAGCCCTCCCTACTCACCATCCTCTATCATTCCGATGCCGGTGTCGATGATGGACGGAGACTTATTCTTCATATCGGTGACTATTTTGATGCAAAGTTCCTCTCCGATATCGGGATTGTTCTTGTCGGCCAAACTCCAAAGACGGATTCGGAAAAGATCCTAATATCAATCGATGATTAATAACAAAAAAAAAAAAACAAACTATAACATATCACAAAAAAACAACACAAAGGACAATTAGAAGAGCTATAACATACAACTAAAAGAAAAAAAGAAAGACTACATACATATATATATATATATATATATATATATATATATCGAATATCGAATCGGGAACAACAATGTACTTATGTTTTTACTTATCTTACGTATAACGGATATCGAAACTTCCAATAGTAGGGATTCCCTTTTGGCACCATCGGGTCGAGAAAGTTCCAATAGTAGGGATTCCCTTATGACACAGATATCGAAATCATCTCCACATATACAATGTACTTATTTTTTTTATACCAATACCAGTCATCCAATCAATAAATGTCGTCTAAAATTAGAAACTTCCATATTAAAAAAAAATGCAGAAATGTCTAAGAAGAAAAAAGATCTTGAAGATCAAGAATATCAGAAAGGACACCAGCAGCAGTAGTATCATTGCCTGCACCAGCATAACCAATGGCTGTTCCTTATAGCATCTACTATATATCTCCATCTACAACCGTCTCATGTAAAAAGATCACGATAAGATAGATGTTTTTTATTAAAATAAAATCGTAAGTAAGAAAGAGAAGATTACTTACCAGATTATCGCTTCCTTTTAGTCTACCAAGAGGAGAATCTTTTGCAAGTTCTTGGATACCAACTCAACATCTATACAAAAAGATTTGAAAAAATTGTTATTATACACAAAAGTTTCCTATTTTTAAGACGTTAACGGTGTGTCGTGGTTTAAAGGCACCACACCGAACGAATGCATTTTTCGGGGAGCGACACATTGATATCGGTTCTAAATATATATATATATATATATATATATATATGTATGTATGTATATATATATGTATGTATGTATGTAGTCTTTTTTCGATATCGGTTCGAATGACCAATCTGGCCGATCCGATGGTGTCAATCGATAAAGACGCAAAGGTTAGTTCTGATGGAGAAAAGTTGAAATCGTACAAAATAAAAAACGAGAAAAACATTCGTAGCGGTCCTTATCTCTTTGTTCCCGAAGCGAACGGTCAAGAATTCATTCTCATTTGTACACAGGTACCGCAACTTTCTTCCTAATGCCTTCAACGTTTAGCCTTCTCTGTATCCTTGACATCCTCGAAATCAAACTCATCATCCGGCAATCTCCGAATGTCGTTCTCCAAGATCCTTATGGTTGGGGAAGTTATGATGCACGGAGACTATAATGCGGACATATCAGAAACTCCCTGTACATTCAACATTAACCAAGAATCAAAAAACACAACAACCCCACAAAAAACAGAGCAATATATATACAATTACTAAGCTAAAGTTTCGATCTTTCTTGATTTTTACTTATAAGTAACTTTTGTATTGGAGTGCGGAGGGGAGCGGCATGTCGTGGGAGCAAGAAGGGTGTAACGGGCGAATAGCTAGGGTTAAAAAAAACACTAATTGAGTTTCGGGCGAATAGATACATGGATGTTCCGAAACGTTTAAACAACTCATTCTTCAACAAAGTTCCGAATGACTCTCAAAGCATCATTCCTACAAAGTGCAACTAAAAATGACCAAAATATATCTATTCATTCAACATAAAGCTGATGAAAGTTCGAATCTTTTTTTTTTGGATACCACTCACCCCGCATAAGACAACGGTAGCATTCTTTTAACTACAAATCAAAATTGATGTATGTGTCTTCTCTTCCTTAGATATACACCTTAATCTACAAAATTAAAAATTGACCATCATACATACAAAACCTACATGTGCGATTAGTATGTGAAGATTAAAAAAAAATATAAAATAAAATAAAAAAACAAAAAACAATAAACCAAACGAGGCAAATAGAACATGAAAAAAAAATGAAGCAAGTAAATAATAATCATTTATTTGAAGTTATAATGAATACCGGTAACAAAAAGTGATGAATAGTTATTGCTAGAAATCTTCCAATCATTTCAAATCGAACTAACTACTAAAACTTTGGATTCCATACCTTGTGCCTGACATATGGTAATATTCAATAAGTTCAATGGACGCAATAAGCTTCAACGTTCTGCTTCAACACCACTTTTCCTCCTCAAACTCAGCCATTTTCTTCAACTGAGACATGAATACAAAAGCTTAGAATCTGAAATCAACCAAAAACACGACGACACAGAAAAAACTTTTTTTTTTCTTAAATATTGACTCACACCTTTTTTTTTATAAAAATCTTCTTTCAGGAATTATAAATAATGGCATAAAAAATTCAAAATAAATAACTATCAAAGTTGGATGAGGATCTAGTTATGCTCCTCGTTTTACGCAAATTCCCTTTCCTCAGCTTCAGAGGCCATTAGCTCATCAAATTTATCAGTCTTTCCCATAACGATTTCAATCTTTGCCTTCTGGAATGGTCGTGTTTCAGGTTCATCCCTCATGTCCACAGTCAGTGTCCTGATCTTTTTTTTCAACAGCTAATCCATTGTTCTTCAGAATTTCGGCAACAGTAACGACAAAATAAATAACTATCAAAATTCAAAATAAACACAACGACACAAAAAAAAAATCTTCTTTCAGGAATTATAGATTACTTAATTAAGTCAAACGGATTACCTAATTCAAACAGATTACTCAATAATAAAGAGGGTAGTTTAAGTCAATAATTTTTTCTTAGTTAGTTAAAGGGCTCGTTCGTGATTACTTCCATTGAGAAGATGGGGATTGAATACGGCTCGGTGGTAAAAGTCATTGCACTTGCACTTCCCGGTGTACGTAATGCAAAGTGGTTTAAACAACTTGTTCCGTACGTTTATGTATTGTTCGGTGTCCTTACGATTCATTTTTAAATAGAAGAGCATAAGTAACTACCTCGTTCGACTACCATATATAGACATGTATCCATCTTGGCTAAATTGAGCTGCATTTTCGATTCGAAATCCACTTTGTGCGAAGCTTATCGAGAACAATGCTTTGGGATGGCTAGAAGAGAAAATGAAACCGACAAAACGAGTTAGTCATATATTACTATGAAAGATGTCATTATCAACAACATAATATAATTGATATTACATATGGTGTACATTCCGGATAACATTTGCTTATTTTCAAGACCCTTAACAAAGATACTCAGGCAAACAGTATCCACAGAGTATTAAAATGCAATAACCACACAAAGGGACACAATTCCCAATTCTAAAAGCAACGAAGCATATGGAAAGTACCTGAGTAGTAATAGAGTGAAGCTCTTTAAATAAAAGATCATGGTGCCCATCCTCGGGCAATGTCAAATATTTCACCACATGTAAGAGGTACATAAAACATGAATCTTTTCGATGATGACATACCGAATTTCTCGAATTTCTCTAGATGTTGAACATGATATTGGATTGTCTACAAAATATAAAGGTTAGCAAAGACATCAATCAAGTGAATCATATGCCAAACCATTTTCTCAATATGAACATACCTTCCTAAGTGACATTCATACATAGTTTGTTGCAAATATTAGCATTAAAAACGATAAACAGGTACTCGAAAGGGCACCAAAACATTTAAAAAGAACACCTATGAAATAAAAAGAACATCACAATTACGAAAGAAGACCTATGAAATAAAAAGACGTTCCGAAAAATAGTGCACCAAAAGAAAAAAAAAACATGTGGCTTTAGATCACAAAGCCATAACCAATCATTTAAAAAAAACCTCAAAGTTCTGAGTCCATGATTTGAAGCCTCCATTTCCTTATTTCCTATATGCGTAAGTCTTCAACAACTGCATCCTACTCAAAAAAAAAAAAAAAAAAAAAAAACAATAAAATGAAGGTAGTTTACCTTATATTTTGACAATTCATAATAGAAAATTAAAACACGGGAAAAAGGAATTTGTAATATTGAAAAAAAAGACTACGACTGCAAAAAACAGACCACGGATAATTAAGGGAGTAGGGAGACCTACAATATGGATTCAGAAATCCACTATATGGAAAAGTCGGCAATTCGCTCCCATTTATCATCCCAACGGCGAAGCAAAAGGAGGAAGCCATCATAACACCACGGCCCTCTGTTTAGAACTGTTTGAATATCAGATTCATGATCTAAAATAAACTGGTAAATATTACCTTGCAAAATAATTGATGAGAACGCAGTAGTGTTCCAAAATTTGCGAGGGCTGGCCGCAATCCCCCTGGTGAATCGGCAGTTTGGGGTGAATCGGCAGTTTGGGGTGAATCGGCAGACTGAATTTTCGCAAAGGCTCTCCATCAATGATTTGGTGCGTCCTTAGAGCGGATTGCGTTGAATCGGCTGGCGTTAGAGAGAGGGATTCGAGCAGCTTCGTGATGATCTCCTTCTCCATTTGGGTTTGGAGAGGAGGGGATTTCTCAGATAGGGTATCTCCAAATCACGCATCTAAACCAAATCATCTCCTTCTCCATTTGTCTTATCGTGCAGATTATGTTTGGAAAGTGGGAAAGTAATTGGAGGGGATAATCGTGGGAACATGATTTTGGGTAGTTAGGAGAAAAAGTTTTACGGTTTGGGGTTGTCTACAATTGAAGATAGTGGGGTTGGAGTTTGCAGAAAGTGGGGCGATGAGGATGACTGAAGGAACAGCTGATTTTAAATTTTTTTTTTTTTGGTCAAACGTGTGTTGCAAGCCGGGTATGGGTCGGGTCAATTGAGGTAAACGGGTAATTAGTTAGTTTTTTACTCTAAAATATATAATAAGATATATATATATATATATATATATATATATATATATATATATATATATATATATATATATATATATATATATATAGATACTAGCAATTTACCCGTGTCACGCACTGAGATAACTCAACGTAAAATAAAACAGTGAATCATCCATAATTTATAAAATTTTAAATAAATACTCTTTCGAAAAAAAGTAAACAACCCAATGCATGATCATACGATAAAATGAAATTAAAGTAAACAACTTGCAACATTTCAATCATTAAAGGATGTCAAAGAAGATAGAATCTCAATCATTAAAGGATGTCAAATAAGATAGAATCTTTTGTCTTATATATAGATAATGAATTCAATATTGTACAACATTCGGGCCGATCAAATTTAAGCAAGACCTGAAAATGATCGTTCAAAATTTGTCAGTATTACTATAAATATCATTATCCCGAGGAATCCAAAAACTTTCTTTTTCCTTAAATATTCTATTGTGTAGTATTACATAGTATTAGTGTGATTGGAGAGAGAGATTATTTATTAGGAAAATAAAATTTTAAAAACTCAAATTTAGTAATTAGTGTGAATTTTTTTTTCATATTTTATATTAATTATGATTGATTCTGTTTTTATTCAACTATTCTATACTATAAAAAAAACCTTTTTACTCCTTAAATATTCTGATGAAAATTGTGTATTATTGTAATCATTTACAATGTTACGCATTAATTGTTTATTTGGAGGCAATAAATTTTTCATTTTTCTAAATTACGCAATAATTATGATTGATTCTGATTTTAAGCAATTAGTATTTTTTTTGAGAAACAATCAATTAGTATTTTATACTATATTACGCAATAATTTAAAAAAAATAACACTAATTCCCTCAAAAAGCTATTTCCCAAGATCCATCAATATTAAAAAAAATCCGGCTATTTAAAAAATAAGAGAAAAATTATATTTAAAAAATCCGTCTATCTATATTTAAATAATTAACAAAAATATCCATATCATTATCTGACAAAGTGTGTCGTGCATTTTATTCTATCCGCCTAAAACATTCAGCTAAAAATATGCAGCTATAAAACATTCCGATACAATAACCAAAAAAATATGAATATATGTGTCTCACTATTTAAAAAAAAAAAAAATCCACTTAAACATGTAATTTTTTATTCCTTTTAATTTTTTTAGAAGAAGGTTGTTTTTTTTCTAAAGTCTTATTCATGCACAAATAAAATCAAAATAGAATGTCAAAAAATCTTACCTCGCAGGGAGCTAATATTCTACACAAAGCAACCACAGATAAAAGTTGATGAGACGAATCAAGTGGATGAGTAAACTACAAATAAACAAAAGGACATTAAAATGCAAATAGATGACAATATAATACATTAGAATGCCAATTAATAAATCAAGTGAGATGAATAGGTGAATGAAATGTGATGGATGTGTGATGACAATAAATGAGGTGGCTAATTTTGAAGGATCCACTGGGAGCAAAAGGGATTTTGAATATATTTTCAAAAAGGTGAGATGAATAGACGGGGATTTTTTAATTTCAAGGGGTGTAGATTTCGAATATATTTTCAAAAAGAGTGTATTAATCGAATTTCCCTAAAAAAAAATATAAGTCTCAAAAGAAAGGACCACCACACCATTGCAATGAGATTAGAAATTGAAGATCCCTAAGTAGTTATGGCAATAATGAGAAAAATCCATTGCATTCATGGAAATATCACTACTAAATGTAAATCATTCTTCACCAAAAAAAAAATCTTTCTAAATATTCAAAAAAATTAATTAAATGGTTTTAATATCATAAATTTTATATTCTAATGTCTAATGCATCATTTGAATATCATTTTGCATATGTTACAAACTAACCTTGCCACACCCATGTATTTAGAGACGCCTCTTGAAAATCCACTGTTTTTTCTGCAAAATTACAGAAAATATGCAATGACACGTTTGTTCAATATGAAATGAACAATAATTATTTTCCACATTATTACCTTCTCAATGATCCAATATACTCCGATATTCTTTGGTTTGATCTTCCATTTCATTAAGCTCTTTTTGATATGTTGATAGTTGAAGCAGTCATATCCAAAACAAAAATGTATGAAACTATGAACAACAAAAATCTCTCAAGTTGAACAAATATTTTAAAATTTTAAGGAAAAAAATATTACAGGAAAATTAAGATCAAAAGGTGTCTTGTCCCCAATACTTCAATGCCGCCACATCATATGCATGGGCTGCAGCTTCTTCGTCATTGTAGGCACCTGGAAAAATTAAAACCATAAAGTATTGAAGGATTGGTATCTGCAAATGATTTTATAGATAAAACCATAAAGGATCTTCTTCTTGATCAGTTTTCTTGGTCTATTTTGGATGTGAATCTTAGTGTTTTATGAAAATGCTATATGCAAATGTTAGAGGTTTGGGTTCGAGCTGTAAAAGGAGGTGGATACAGGATTTATGTTGTTCTCATCAACTTCTTTTTCAGTCAATTCAAGAAACCAAAATGTTGTTGATTAATCGTAATTGGATAAAATCTTTTTGGAAAGATCCCGATTTCGATTTTTTTGCAAAGATGCAGCCGGCCTGTCAGGTGGGTTGTTATGTGTGTGGGATAAAGAAGTGTTCGCGGTTATGGAAAAATTCGAAGGGTCTAGCTTCATTAGCGTCAAAGGGATGTGGAAAAGTTCTGATGAAATATGTACTTTCATTAATGTGTATGCTCCTCAAAGTGTGGATGCAAAAGAAATGTTGTGGAATGAATTACTAAGCTTTTTACAGGGTTTGAATGGATTGGTCTGTTTGCACGGAGACTTTAATTCGGTACGGACATCCTCGGAGAGAAAAGGGTCGATTTTTAATATTATTGATGTGGCGGCTTTCAATGATTTTATAGATAAAATAAAGCTAGTGGATCTTAAAATGGGCCGTAGGAAATACTCGTGGTACAATAAAGCAGGCTCCAAGATGAGTAGGCTTGATAGTGTTCTAGTGTCTGAATGCTTTCATTATAATTGGGAAGATGTTTCCTTGGTAGCTCTTGACCGAAAATTGTCGGATCATTGTCCTCTGCTACTTTCCGGAAAAAAAGCTGATTTCGGTGCTTCTCCTTTTCGAGTGTTTGATCATTGGTTGGATCACGATGGTTTAGAGGATGTGGTAAGGAACTGCTGGCAACAATAAGTGAGTTCCATTGCTCCAGGAGTAAAATTGAAGTTGAAGCTAAAACGGCTGAAAGATGTATTGAAAATTTGGGGTAAAGAGGTTTATGGGAACCTAGTTTTGCAAATTAAGCAGGAAGAAATATTGTTGGGTAAGTTGGATGTGAAAGCAGAATAAAGTATTCTAAATGAGGAAGAAGAGAAACTTAGAGCAAATGCTTCAGAGAAGATTTTCCAGTTAGATGCTACGTTGGAAAAAAATTATCGGCAAAAATCAAGAATAAAGTGGCTAAAGGATGTGGATGCTAATACAAAATTTTTCCATAGATGCGTTAAATGAAGGGTAAGGAAAAGTGTGATGCAGGGCTTGTTGATAGATGGTAAATGGTTGGAGGACCCTACAACAATCAAATATGCTGTTCAAAATTCGTTTAAGGATATTTACAAAGAAAAGGTACGTTGTCGGCCTGCTTTTTCCAGTAATCTTTTCAGTAAAATATCGCAGGACAGTAATCTTTGCCTAGAAAGGAAAATAACTGAAGAAGAAATTAAGGTAGCAGTGTGGCTGTGTGAAGGTTCTAAAGCTCCTAGGCTAGACGGTTTTAATTTTAATTTTATTAAAAAATTCTGGGGAGTTCTAAAGGAAGATTTCTATGAAGCAGTTTTTGAATTTGAAGAATCTGCAAAATTCCAAAAGGGCTGTACTTTTTCGTTCATTGCTTTGTTACCCAAATCTGTTAATTCAGTGGTAATAAAGGATTACAACCAATCAGTCTTCTTAGTTGTTTCTATAAGATTGTTGCAAAATTGTTAGCAGAAAGGTTGAGGGAGGTAATTTCTTAGGTGATTGGTGAATGTCAATCCGGGTTTGTTAAGGGACGGAAAATTTTGGACAGTGTTCTAATCTTGAATGAAGTAGTGGATTACCTTAAGAAGAAACTTTTGGCAAGTTTTATGTTTAAAGTAGACTTTGAGCGTGCGTTTGATTGTGTAAATTGGGTTTATCTAGATAATACTTTGGATAACATGGGCTTTGGATCAAAATGGAGAAGGTGGATTCATGGTTGTGTTTCTTCGGCTAGAGCTTCGGTTTTAGTGCGTTGTAGTCCTACTAAGGAGTTCAACTTGGAAAAGGGGTTAAGGCAGGGCGATCCCTTATATCCATATCTATTCCTTATAGCGGCAGAGGGGCTGAATATTCTTATGAAGGAAGCCATAGTTAAAGAGAAGTTTAATGGTGTTCGAATTGGGAATGATCAAATTTTGATTTCTCATTTACAATATGCTGATGACACGGTTTTCATGGGGGAATGGAGTTCGGAGAATCTAAGGAATTTAAAGAGGATTTTGTCTTGTTTCGAGAAATTATCGGGTTTGAAAATAAACATGGGTAAAAGCTCGTTGACCGGGATAAAGGTGCCAGAAGAGGACATTAATATAGCGGCAGCTTCTCTCAATTGTAAGTCCAGTGCTTTACTGTTTAAATACTTGGGATTGTGGGTGGGTCAAAATTTGAAAAACAGAAAAGCTTGGGAAAACATTATAGAGAAATGCAAAGCAAAACTTGGTGCTTGGAAATGGGCTACCTTATCGGAGAGTGGTAGATTGGTTCTTTTAAAAGCTGTTCTAAGCGCTCTTCCGCTTTTCTTCTTCTCCGTCTACAAGCCTCCTGAATGTGTGCTGAATATCTTGGAAAGTGTGAGGTCTTCTTTTTTTTGGGGAGGGGTTGGGGAAAAAAGAAAAATTGCATGGGTTGCGTGGAGCAAATTGCAAGATCCGAAATCTTTGGTTGGCCTTGGGGTGGGGAGTCTTAGGGTTAAGAATCTGTCTTTGTTATGCAAATGGTGGTGGAGATTTTTCACAGAAACCGATGCTTTATGGAGAAATGTGATTGTGTCTATCTATGGCATGGAGGGTGCTCGGGGGGGGCGGATAGTGATTGGCGGAAAGGAGGGAGGGTTTGGAAGGGGATAATTAATGCTGTCAATTTGGTTAAAAAGGTGGGTGTCGATTTGGTGGGGTTGGAGCGGTGGGTGGTGGGTAATGGTAGTAGGGTGAGATTCTGGGAGGATGTTTGGGTGGGAAGTGGAGCGCTGAAAACTGTTTTTCCTAGGCTCTATAGGCTGTCTTTGGCCAAAGGTAGTGTTGTAGACAGGGGCGGACCCACCCTATGCACGGGGTGGTCTCAAGCCCCCCCCAAATGGTCACAAGCCCCCCCTTATATGGTCCCAAGCCCCCCCCCCCCCAAATTTTTATTATTGTAGTAGTAGTGTTAATATTAGTATGCTATGTGTCTTTTTTTTGAACAAAAGATCTTATATCCTAGTGGTTTAAGAACAAACCCTTCTAAGTCTCCATAATTCTAGGTTGTAAGTTCAAATCCCACTACCAACATTTTTTATTATTTTTCCCGGATTTTTTTTAGCTTTGCAGTTTATATACGAAGACCACCCCGAAATTTTTTCCTGGTTCCGCCACTGGTTGTAGAAAGTTTGGTGAGATGGGTAGATAGTAGGAGATCTTTCTGTTGGTCGTGGAAGAGGAGGTTGAGGGGTTTTGAGGAGGAGGAAGTAGGTGAGCTGGAGAATTTTATTAACCGAGTTGATGGAAATGCAGGTCTAGCGGACAAATTTAGTTGGAGCCTTAACTCAAATGGCATCTTCTCGGTAGCTCTTTTGCGGGAAAAGCTCGAAAGTGAAGTGTTCAAAAATACCTTCTCGGCTAATGAGCAAGTTGTCAAGTGGAACAGTCTGTTACCTTCAAAAGTCAATCTCTTCATGTGGAAAGCAAGTCTTAATAGAATTCCTACAAAACCAAATCTTATCTTTCGTGGAATTGCAATTCAAGACTCTTGGTGTCCGTTATGCTACAAATTCGAAGAATCTGCTAATCATCTTTTATTCGCTTGTGATGTGTCATTATTGGTATGGGAGCATGTTAAGAGTTGGTGTAATATCGTGGGCCTAAACACTTTCTCATTTAAGGATATCTGTTTTATGCAAGCAAGGTATGTTGGAATGGGTACGTCGAAATCGGTCACTTGTCTATGTGAAGCTTTAGTAGGTGTTACAGCTTGGGTAATTTGGCTGTTTATAAACAAAATAATCTTTCGTTTGCAAATGTTAAATCCCGAGTTGATATTCAGGGAAGTGCAAAGGCTATCATTTTCTTGGATTTCACACTCTAAGCGTCTCAAGAAATTGGAGTGGGATGAGTTGATGGCGAATCCACTAAGGGTTGCAATCTAGTAACAAGGTTTTTTTTGTGGAAGTGTTGTGCAGTTCTAAGTGAAGGGTATCAATACTAATCGGATGAAGGCGGCTTTTTTGAGATTCAGGAAAATGGGCTTATCATTGGTGGCCGTGTTGCTGTTTATTTCTTGTCTTTTGGAAGGTTTGGGTAAACAGATGTGGTATGATGATTGCTGTTTTAGCATTTTGAATGGTGCAGGTGTCTACCGGCGAATATTGCTGTTCTTTTTAGATGATCAAGTTTGGAATATCCTGATGTCTGATGTTTGATTGTTTCAGTTGTATTTTGGCTGATTAGCTGATGTATTTCTGCTAATATTTTAAAACACTTTGTAATCCGTTTTTAGCATCTTGCTGATAATGAAATTAACTTGGCTGTTCAAAAAAAAATTTGAAGGATTGGTAAACACCAAAACATAAATCTTGTTATCCAATTTAATTTGATATTTTTCGTTTGTGATTTTTTTTTTCGAATGTGAAATCATGAATTTCAAAACAAAAGAATGTATTATAATATTAAATGTAATAACAATAAATAAAATAATAAAAACAAACGTACCAAGATATATTGTAGTTTATTAGGAATCCACTATTTAAAAAAAAATGAATCCATTATAATCACCGAACATAAACAAAAATAGAGACCAACAACCAAAACTTTTGGACAGTGTATTATCCAAGCAAAGTTCTTAAAAAAAATGCAAGAAATTGAAAACGAAAAACGCAAAAACCTTGTCTTCCTTTCTTGTTCCGGGATTCATTCCATAATTGCATGATGCATAAATTGAGGAGAATCCGTGTATGTTTTTTTGAAAAGGATTGAGTAATTGCATGATGCAAAAACGGAGGAGAATCAGTGTATGTTTTGTTTCATGTGTTAATTGTGAAATGAAATGGTTGTGAAAGTTTGAAATTTGAAAATGCAGTGTGGAAAGATTCTAGGGAGAATTTAATTGGTTTTTATTTTTTAATTAACGCAAAATTATTTGTGGAGAGATTCTAGGGAGTGCATAATTGGTTTTTTATTTTCCTATTTAATGCATTTTTTAGAACATTTAATGCATTTTTTTACATATGTAAGTACTTTCGGGTATGTAGCGGGTCAATCGGGTAATTTTTGGGTTTGGGTTGAAATTGATTTTATTTCCTCTCCTAAATATCTATATATATATCCAAACTCATATATATATATATATATATATATATATATATATATATATATATATATATATATATATATATATATATATATATATATATATATTTTAGGAGAGGAAATAAAATCAATTTTGACCCAAACCCGTTTTGACCCGCTTCAAATCCGGTCGTACCCGTTTCAAAAAAATATTACACCACATATTCTATAATTAGACAAAACCAAAATGGATTCACAATTATCACACCATTAATTACACAATATCAAAATTGATTCTCACTTTTTCATACAAAATACTCCTTAAAATCAAAAAAGTAACCCTTCATTACGCCACTTCCCTCCCCACTCCCCACTCCCTACTCCCCACTTTTCCACCGCAAAACAGCTTTTCACGGCAAAACGAATATATTCATCGGAAACCAGGAGAAATGCATTTTTATTAGGGGAGGAGAAATGCATTTGACACAAGTTTTCTTCCCACTACAATATTAAACTGTTGGGTTCCTGCCTCAGCTCCACGCCGCCGACAAGGTTTTGTGTATTCGCTGCATTAATCCAACCGCACACAATTTGGATTCTCCTTCAGACAACTTGGTCGATTTATGCTTAAGTTTTATTTGTTTTGATGTTTATTACCTCCCTTAATTTGCAGTGTACTATATGTGGTCTCTTATTCTACCTTTTTGTTTTGCTTATGACGGGTATTAATTTTTTTGTCTTTTCAAGCAAAACAATAATGCATTTTCACCTATCAACATTCAAATTATCAACCCTGCATCCATTAAGACATATGATATTTTAAAACGAATGTGCTTTTTCGTTTCTCTATTGGTGTTTTATTTTTCCTAAGGTGGAAAGACCGAGCCTTCGAAGCAACCTAATGCTGAGAAGAAACACTGTGACAAAGTTCGTATTTTCACTTTTTTTATTTTGAAATCTCCATGAACTAATAGTTTTTTGTTCCTGTTAATCCTGAATGTATTATAATGGAAGCTGGACAGTATGCTTATTGACATGGAGTTATCTCTTGAACTTGAATGTGAAATTCTACTCTATTATTATCATTGTGTTTCCTTGCTTAATACACAATCATGATAAAATTTAAGTTACTGATAAACCGCAATAAGCATTTCTTACAAATTAGCTCTCCCAGTTAATACCAAATATTTTTAAATTTAAGTACATTTCAAAAAATAACCCAATTCAATTATAAATTAGTCATCCCAATATAATGATAAATATTCTTAAATTTATGGCACTTAATGAGAAAAAAATCATTAAATTATAATATTTTGCAAATGATACATTCAATTTTATAAATTAATGCAAAATATTCTAAAATTAAATGACATTTTGAAAAATATCTAAAGTCAAATATGTGATTTAATAAGAAATTGTTTGCATTAAATTGTAATATTTAAAAATGATAAATTTTATTTTACCAATTAATGCAAAATATTCTTTCATTAAATTACATTTTTAAAAATCCTAAACTCAAATATGTCATTTAAACTCAAATACTTAAATTACATTAAATTGGGTAATTTCCGGGTGTGGGTCTAATCAATTTTATTTTTGGAACGAATTAAATGTGTGATTTTGGGCAGTCAATTTTATGAAGATTCACGAGATTCCCTAAAAAATGAATTTGCATTAAATGTGTGATTTTATTTTTTATTTTTGGAATGAATTATACGTGTGATTTTGTCTGCACTATTTAATGGGATTTTTAATTTGAAATAAATGAAAGAGATTTTATGGTTGAGGGATTGTAGGGAGTGATTTATGCGTTGATTAAGGAGAATTTTACTTTGGAATTTGTAATAAAAGAAATTGTTATGATTGAGAGATTATGTAGTGAGTTAATGTTGATTGATTTCTTTTTTAATGCGTTGATTTTTTTACTTGACTTGACTTATCTATTTTTTCTCAGGTTTGGAGTGGATTCGAGAGATTCCTTAAAAAAAAATAGATTTGCATTAAATGTGTTGTTTTATTTTTTATTTTTGAAATTTATTAAAATATGATTTTGTCTACACCGATGATGAATGAGAGTTTTAATTTAAAATTTGAAATAAAAGAAAGAGTTATTAGTGCTAAGGGATTATAAAAAGTGATTTATGCGCTGATTAAGGAGAATATTAATTTGAAATTTAAATTTTGAAATAAAAAAATTTGTTATGGTTGAAAATAAGTCAATCTACCATCTTTTTCACCTGAATGCAAGGTTTTTTTTGAGGGGGGGGGGGGGGGGGGGGTGGTGGTTTTTTTCATCCATTAACCTAAAACACGAGTTTCTCTTTTCTTATACATGTAGTATTCACGTTACCCATACCTATTTTTTTGGTGTTTACATTCGACCAATGCATCTTAGTTAGCTTTTAAATGCATTTGTCCAAATTTGTTATTATTAATGCATAAGAAAATGTAACGGTTTCTTAGTTGTTGAGTTTTGTGAAATCAACTTGATGTTTAAATGTACATCTATTTTTATAGGGTCATAAAGTAATTAACGTTCGGAAGTTGATTGCACTGGTGTACCATAGTCATATCAGGGCATGTTCGCAAGTGAGGGCTTGGAAGTAGTAGGATACTTTGGTGAAAAGATGATTTGGGGTGGGGGTTTGGAAGTGGGGTGGAGGGGATGGGTGGTGGATAGGTAATTTGATATTGTGGTGTATGTACATCGTACCAATTATTGTCTTATATGTTAATGATTTGTTAACATATATATTTGAGAATGTCAACATTCATCATATATTTATGTTGAATGTCAATTTTTTTTCCATAAATTCAAATAATTCCGTGCATGGCACGGGTTTTAGGCTAGTATATATAGATTTATGAGAGGAAATAAAATCAATTTTGCCCCAAACCCGCTTTGACCCGCTCCAAACCCGACTCTTAAAAAAACCACTCATGCTGATTTTTCCTTTTAAAAAAAAATCAGGGATCACTCTAAAAAATAAATGCATAATATCCTAAAAATAAATGCAGAATATCCCAAAAGAATAAATGCAGAATATCCTCCTAATATTTTGCCTGCGTTACCTATTCATTCAAATTTCGAAATTCAGTCTGACTCATTCAGAATTTCGAAAATACCCCTACTCAGAATACTCTCCCACGTTTTACGTCGGTTTAATTTCATAGGAAACGCCCCCACATCCCCAACCTGCCGATATACCTCAAAACTGCATATGTCCCGAATTTCTTCAAACTCCCCTCCTCTTCAAGAAACAACCATTTCTGCAACTATTCCATACCAGCCACTTAATTAAGAAAAATAAATAAATACTATAGCGATAATAACATGTTTTTATTCTAGGCCACGCCGATTCGATTTCCGCCGAAGTTAAGCAACGAGTTCGGTTGAAGGAGGACTGAACAATCCAATGGGTACACTGAAGTTTGGGTAGGTCTCATCTAATTTAGATTCTGTCAATCTACAATATATTTTTTCGGGTTTTACCATTCAAGGTTGGTTTTCTTTTTTCTTATTAATTCTTTTTTTGGCACAGTTTTTATTCGAAAGATATTTTGCATTTGTATTTGTGGTGTGATGCTCAAAGATAATTTGTTAATTAGGATGCAGGATATGCTAATCTTGATCAACAAAGAAGGAATATAATGAATACAAGAATGAAATTTTGTTCTTGATTACTCTTATTGATGAATTTTATATGTGATATTTATTGTTATAAATGGATTGTTTAAGTTTTAATCTTGATTAAATTTGAGTTTTGTCGATTGCTTTCGTAGGTTAACAACATCAATAACCGCAGGAGAATTTCGCGTTCATATCAACAACCAGTTCTTGATAAATTGCACATCTTCTCTTTTTTTAAATAGGTTTATGTTTTTAACGTTTAATATAGGGTATTTGTAGTATGTTTAGCTGTTGTAGGGTTTTGACGATTTGTGGCAAAATAAAATATATGTCGACTAACTAATTGCTTATAAAAGGCAAAATAAAGGTATGTAAAGAATAGTTCACAAAATCAATCACAACTGGGAAAAGTTTCATAAAATGAAATCAACACTATTCAGTAGACGCGATACTTAGCAATATCATAACGGAGGTGATAATTTTTTATGATGACGAATTAAATTCGTGCATGAGGTATTTGATGAAATGATCATCTGTTTAATTTTTTTTATTATTAATTTTTTTTGTAGCTGCAATCCAATAAGCAACACCATATGCATCATTTTCCTATATACCTATTTAGGAAAGAAAATAAAATCTATTTTGACCCAAACCCGGTAATTACCCATTAGACCCGCTCCAAACCCAGAGGAAAAAAATTAAATAAAATACAACTCCTTTCCTAAAATGTCATAAATAAATAAATAAAACATAGGTAAAAAAACATGTTGGAAAAAGATAGTAGTAACTCATTTTCTAAAAAGTCTCCATAATAAATTACATGAATAATAGTCAAATCTCATAAATAATAAAAAAGAATATAAGTAAAAAAAAACATGTTGAAAAAAAAAAGTGTGTAGTAACTTCTTTCCCGAAATGTTTCCACAATAAATCCCACAAAAAATAGCCAAAATCTCATAAAAAAAAGAATAGAAGAAAAAAAAAACGTTGAAAAAGAGGATGTAGTAACTAATTTCCTAAAATGCCTCCACGATAAATCACACGAATAAATAGCCAAATCTCATTAAAAAAAAGAAAAAGACGTTTTCTTTTTCGAAAAGTAAGAAAAAAAAACGTTGAATAAAGAGAGAATATTAGGTTGTTTCCTAAGTAAATTAAAACTCTTTCTCTTTCTCAATCAACATAATCAGTTTCAATTCATTTAAATTTAAATTAATAAATAGAGAAATCTTATAAAAAAAATAGAAGAAAAAAACACATTGAAAATAGAGTGTAGTAACTTCTTTCCTAAAATGTCTCCACAATAAATCCCTAGACATGTTTTTTTCCGAAAGGTAAAAAAACAAAACATTGAAAAAGAAGGTGTAGTAACTCCTTTCATAAAATGTCTCCATAATAAATCCCAGGAATAAATAACCAAATCTCATAAATAAATAAATAAAATAGAAGTAAAAAAACATGTTGAAAAAAGAGAGTGTGGTAACTTATTTCCGACAATGTCGTAAATAAAAGTGTTTGAAGGTTGAGGCTGAAGGAGAGTCCCTATAAATGACATATGATCTACATACAAGTGTTTTACTATATTGTGTCCTTTCAAGTGTTACCGAACGAGAAAAAAAATACTTTTTAACTGTGGTCAATAATAAGTTTCGACAATCTCCTTTAATACATGTTGAAAACATGATAAATTTAAACATAGTATATTTAGATTAAAGGTTTGTAGGGCACAAAATTTTTTTTTCATTTTTTTATGGTTGCGTTCATGAGATAATTTGAAAGGAGGTGTTTATGATTTCTTATAGAAAAATGTTTTGAGAGGGTTTGGAATTTCTCAAGCACAATTTAAGGCTTTGTTTATTGTTTAAGTTGGGTTGGGGGACAAGCTGAGGCGAGAGAGAGGTGTAAGGTGAGGCTAGGAGATGGTGTACATTGGTAAGATGCGTAGGAGGGAGGCTACGGGTAGGGGTAGCGTGTTTCTTACATATGTTGTTTTTCTTTTGGAGTCAAAACTAATCTTTTTTTCACGAGTTAATCGTTTTAAATATATTTTTTCTTAAGATATCCAATATAATGTGTTGACAGATAACACATTATTCAAGTTCTCTATGATATGACATTGCATGTCTAACTTAATATTATCAATCTTCACACAATAAAATTCTAATATTTTATGTTTTATATTGTTATCGCCGGGTATCACACGGGTTTTTGACTAGTATATATATATATATATATATATATATATATATATATATATATATATATATATATATATATATATATATATATATATATATATATATATATATATATATATATATATATATATATATATATATGTTATTGTTGAAGGAAAATACTATTATGTGCCTTCGTCAAAGCCAATGACGATTATCTTTCGGTTATTATGTAACGGTCAATCAGTATTTATTGCCATCAATGTAATCTGTGTTCACATTGTAACCGTGACCCTATATAAAGGGATTATCTAATGGAATGAGATACAGCTTTTTCCCCACTTTTACTTTTACACGTTATCGCACGAAGCTCGAAAAGAAAAAAAAAAAAAAACCTGACCCCCGCCGCCGCCCGCCCCGCCGCCGCCGCCGCTCTCAATTCTCTCACGTATAGGTCACACACTCACACCGCCGGTCTCGGTTACCGTATAGCTTGAATACCGAGGTTAATTATAAGGAGATTACCGTTTGGGAAAACGGCGACGAGAAACAAGCTTAATCGAATCGAAAGCCGCCGATGTGCCGTTGTCAACGAAAGCGGCCGAGAACAAAGAATAACGCGTACGAGAGTGTTTCACCGTTGAAATCGTCCCGGTCGCCGTCGCCATTAATAAGGAGAGATTCGTCGGAGTTTTCCGATTTGAACGAGAAGCCATTAGTTTCGGCCAGGTTTGGCCACCGCCGTTCGTTAAAGGCGCCCCGAAGTTGAAGCGAACGAAACCGCCGGTTTAGTCGCCGATTCCGCCGCCGATCGTTGTCTTATCCGTCCACCTTCTCGTCCTAAACTACTAGTTTATAAAGGTAACCACTTTCTTGATTCCTTGTATGTCCTAAACTACTCGGTTGTTTTGGCCATATCATATGCACTTTGTACTGGTGAAAAAGGCATTAGCTCTCATACTGGTGTTCCCCTCCATTATAAGGTTCATATCCTTTTTCTGCTTTTATTATTCAAATGCGTAATTTTATATGCATATGCTATGTGCTTGTGTGATTTTTTTTTGGAGATAGGATTTTTTTTTTTTTTTTGGATCGGTTTTCATAAGGAGGAAGAATGAAAAAAAACAAATTCTGACGACTGCCGGCCGGTGGTGGAACAGACTGAACAGTATGAGACATTTTTTTTTTTTTTTGTCGTCCGTGTCCGTGTGACCTCTTGTACTTATTATTATGCATAGTGTTGTTAATGGTGATAAAGTGCAGAAATTTATCCTAACAAATAGTAATAAACAATTGAACAAATAAGAAACACGATTCACTCCTAATAAACAATCAATGGCCAATTTGATATGTATATGCATGTTGCCATGAAAAATGTTATGTGCTATGTTTGCCCGAAATTTCAAATTGAGCATAATAATTATATGTTGATTGCCTTATAAATAAGATTATATGTCATCCTATGATAAAGAAATTTCATAGGCGTTATATACTAAGTACAAAACAATCAATGTGATAAAGTATCTTCACAAAGCATCGAAAAAATGAGTGACCGCTATGTACCATGGCATCGTGATCCAATTCACACTCTTGGAAATTAATTATTGTGGATGTCTTATGACTACATAATTAATATGCTCTTCACTCTTGTTTATGTAGATGGCCGATACAACTCGACCCGAATTTGAAATCTTGGACTCGAAGGAATTGAGTACCACCGCCGGGTTTCGTATGTGGAAATGGCCTTTGTTGCAAAGGACTACACTCTCACTATCAAAACACCCACCGACCCTAAGGACGACCCATCTGCTAAAGTAAAAGCAAATGCCCTAATGTTCTTGAGGCGACATATTGACTCTAGCTTACGCCGGGAGTACCTTCGCTTGAAAACACCCAAAGAATCGTGGGATGCCCTGTAGGACGTTTTGGGAACATTCATGACACTTTACTCCCGTAATCGTCTCGCTCGCGGAATGAAATCCGCCCGCTTGACTACAAAGGGGTAGACCAATTCAACAAGGACATGTTGCGTCTTAGAGCACGTCTCAAATTCTCGTGGAAAGGAACTCACGTAAGATGATATGATCCGAAGACTCTTTCCACTTTTCCTACTTCAAAGACTTATACTAGCGAACCAAGATAGGCTGTAGTACGACAAGAAAAATATTACGACCTTTCACAAATTGATCAACATGCCGCAAGTGGCCGAGCGGCATGATCAAGTTCTCATGAATAATAATGCCGACCCGCCGGGACAAAGAAAATTCCCGAGGTTAACTATGGCAAGATGAAAGGTGGAAAGAACCCCAAAGAAAAGGGAGTTGGACGTGCCGAGCCTTACCCACGTGGAAACAATGCACCACGTGGAAAGGGACCTAGGGGCCGTAGTATGGGCCGTGGAGGTCCCCCTAATGTATGGCGCGTAAATGGTGGTGATGGTCCTAGTGGCCATGGTGGTCCTAAGGCTAAGGTGCAAAAGGCACCTAAGAACCCTCAAGAAAAAAAGGGAGAGAGTTGGAACCGAACCTTGCTATATGTGTGGAGTTACCGGGCATTGGTATAATACCCGCCAAGCAAGTAACAAAGTAGCAAATTAATTACAAGAGGTATAGGGAATCTAGAGAACAAGAGGCCCACTATACGGAAGATGGAGGCAATGACACCGATGTCAACCTCACAATTGCAGACTTCAATAGCAACAAGAACCCCGCTTCACCAATGGATGTTCCGTACTTTGATTGATCTCGCTTTGCTTATTTATTTATTTTTCCAAGAACATTGTGAAGGCGGAATGCCTTATTTTTAATTAGACTATTTTGGTCTTAAAGTTCATTTGAATAATGGTTTGTTGAATTGGATTTTGATGTACGAGACTTTTATTTTGATTTTCGTTGGCCTATTAATAAATTTCGGATTTTATTCTGAAGTATTGAATTTTATTCGATTTTATTTACCAGTATATACATGGTTCGAAAATAGCACTATTAAGGTGTAAAGCAATACATCTACCATACACTAAACATATATATCGGGATGAAAAGCATATCATTCTATCTCCATCGAAAAACTCTAAAGAATATGAGTTATGTCTTCGACTTTTTAATCTCATCTAATTTAAATGTAGGAATGAATCGAGGAGAAATAGAGTGCTTTTTTTTTTGAGGGGTAGAAATAGAGTGCTTAGCTGATAGTGGAACCACACACACTATCTTAAGGAATAGACAATTATTTGTCGAGTTAATTCCATGTAATTCATCTGTGACTACGATGATTGGATCATCACAAGTAATACAAGGGCGAGGAAATGCCACATTTTTGATGCCTAACGGCACAACGATAAAAGTCACAAACGCTCTATATGCACCTAGAGCCAATCGAACCTTGTTAAGTTTCAAAGATATTCGTGCCAACGGTTATCATTTGGAAACTCACTGTGAGAATGGAACTGAATATTTGTATATTACCACAAATGAATGTGGAAGGAAACGCATACTAGAAAAGCTTATGAGTCAATCTAATGGATTATATATTACTACTATTCGGATTATTGAATCCTATGCTGTCACCAACAATGAAATTTGGGACACTGACTCATACAGGCTTTGGCATGATCGCCTAGGACACCCTGGTCGAGATATGATGATCCGTATTTTAAAGAACTCACACGGACATCCCTTCTTTCGAGGAAAAAACAAAATGGGACAAAAATCCGACACAATGCAAAGTGTCCAAAGTAGTGTTGTTTCAAAGCAAACACATTGTCGTCCGAAGCACCGTATGAGTTATATCCCTCTTCCTCATTGACCATTTCCAAGGCACACCCATCATTTTGCAAAGCCTCGCTCTTTAGCAAAAACAGATCGAGACCTTCCTATGCTAAAGACATGAAACAAAACATTCCATTCTTACAAAGAATACAAGGTGATATATGTGGACCTATCCACCCGTAATGCGGGCCATTCAAGTATTTTATGGTTCTCGTGGATGCCTCGACACGCCGGTCACATGTCGCATTATTGTCCACAAGGAATGCCGCATTTGCAAAACTCTTAGCACAGATTATACGTTTAAGGGCTCACCACCCCGATCACCCTATCAAGTCTATAAGGCTTGATAACGCTGAGAGTTCACATCAAAAGCATTTGATGATTATTGCATGTCTATCGGGATTGATGTAGAACATCCCGTACCCCATGTGCATACACAGAATGGTCTCGCGTAAGCCACCATCAAAAGGCTACGATGGTGGCCGGGCATTGGTTATGCGCACCAACTTGCCCCTATCTCGCTTGGGGTTATGCAATATTGCACGCAGCCTTTACTTATTCGTTTCGTACCCACCGCTAGCCAACCATTTTCTCGCGTACCGCTGGTTACCGGATATGAGCCCGATATTTCACACTTACGCATATTTGGTTGTGCAAAGATATGTGCCTATTGCGCCTCCACAACCGCACTAAAATGGGTCCTCGCAGACGATTAGTATTTATGTTGGATATGAATCCCCAACTATTATCCGCTATTTGGAACCTTTGACAAAGTATCTATTTACCGCAAGATTTGCGGATTGTCACTTTGATGAGACTCGTCTTCCCGTCGTTAGGGGGAGATAAGAAACAGGATTTTCTAAGGGAACGACAGAATTGTCGTGGTTTGTCCCCACTCGGTCCTCATTTTGATCCCCGTACCTCACAAAGTGAAAGTGAAGTGCAAAGAATACTTAATCTTCGAACGTAGCGCATTCGATGCCCGATGCGTTCTCTCGATATTGCTAAAGTGACAAGATCACATATACCACCGCAAACGTGCCCGCAAGGTTAGAAGTCCCCAAAAAGGGGCACAATGCCGTAGCTAAAGGCATTGCGACCACACTTAGTGGAGGTGTGGACGAGGCCGTGGCTGCCCAAAGGAAGAGGGGGAGACCACTTGGTTCGACCGATACTCACCCAAGGAAGAAGAGGGCGAGTAAGGCACAATCCGACCCATTAATCATCAATGTAGAGAATCCCTCTCACGAGATTATCTCTCGATTACGCGCTATGTCCATGAATCAATACCGGAGGACGCTCCGATGTTTGAATTGATTCCGAGAACAAAGAAATCTCAATGGATTATGAGAGTGCATACGAGTTGATGGAAAGATCTTCCGTGCACATTGATGATATATTTGCATATACTCGTCGCTCAAGAAATCATAGAGCACGATGATGTCGAACCACGCTCCGTTGCGTAATGTCAACAAAGAGCGATTGGCCTCAATGGAAAGAAGCAATCCAGCAACTAGATTCTCTCGACAAAGAGACAGTATTTGGTCCGGTAGTGCTAACCCCACCAAGTGTAAAGCCCGTAGGACATAAATGGGTATTTGTCGAAAGCGTAATGAGAAGAATGAAGTCCTAAGGTACAAGGCTCGCCTTGTGGCGCAAGGTTTCTCACAACGCCCCGGAATTGACTATGAGGAGACATACTCTCCGTAATGGATGTAATAACTTTCCGTTACCTAGTTAGTTTAGTTGTTTCCGAAGGATTGGAAATGCAAATTTCTCATGGATGTGGTTACAAAGATATCTCTACGGGGGATCTTGATTCGTAGATATACATGAAAGTGCCTGATGGTCTTTCATTACCCAAGTCAAGTGACTCTAAACCACGGAGTGCGTTTGCAATCAAATTGAAACGCTCACTTTACGG
This sequence comes from Gentiana straminea, assembly GCA_036785695.1. Lineage (NCBI taxonomy): Eukaryota > Viridiplantae > Streptophyta > Magnoliopsida > Gentianales > Gentianaceae > Gentiana > Gentiana straminea. The sequence goes on along the minus strand of JAVUPR010000278.1, from coordinate 2,770,269 downwards.
ATTAAAACAATCCGGGCGGATGTGGTATACCCGCCTAAGTGACTACTTGATTGGGAAGGGATATAAGAATGATGAACTATGCCCCCGCGTATTCATAAAGAAAACAAGTTCCGGATTTGCAATTGTAGCAAAGATATGTCGATGATATGAACATAATAGGTACTCTTAATGAAATAAGAGAAACCGCGAGCTATTTGAAATCCGAATTTGAGATGAAAGATCTCGGGAAAACTCGGTTTTGTCTAGGCCTTGAACTAGAACACCGAGCTTGTGGAATACTTATCCACCAAATCCGCATATGTCCAAAAGATGCTCGTGCGATTTAATATGGACAAAGTGCACCCCGTTAGCACTCCCATGATCGGTCGAAGTTTGGACATAAAGAAAGATCCATTTCGTCCAAAGGAAGATGACGAAGAGCTATTGGGAGCCGAAATTCCCTACTTAAGTGCAATAGGCGCATTATTGTATTTAGCTCAATGTACTCGACCGTATATTGCATTCTCGTGAACTTGTTAGCTAGATTCAGCTCCGCGCCAACGCAAATCATTGGAATGGTATTAAAAACATATTTCGATACCTAAAAGGAACCATTGACTTGGGCCTATTTTTTCCCTACACAAAGACAAGAGGGACCGTAAATGAAAATACAACCCCTAAAGAAAATGTCGACAAAAATCGCCACCCCCTACTCGAAACCCCAAACAATGTATTAGTTGGGTTTGCGTACGCCGGGTATCTATCCGACCCACATAAAGGTCGTTCCCAAACCGGTTATGTATTTACCATCGGGAACACGGCGATATCTTGAGATCAACCAAGCAAAGTCTTGTGGCTACCTCCTCGAACCACTCGAGATTATTGCTCTACATGAGGCGGTTCGTGAGTGTATATGGATAAGGTCCATCATTGCACATATTCGAGGGACCAAAGGGTTTAAGTTCCACCACCGAAGAGCCTACTTGCATTTATGAAGATAATGCAGCTTGCATCGAACGATGAAGCTTGGTTATATCAAGGGTGACAACACAAAACACATATCACCAAAGTTTTTCTATAACCAGCAACAACAAGCTCTCCTCAAGATTCAAGTGAATCAAGTAAGGTCTGAGGAGAATGTGGCAGATTTGTTTACCAAGTCACTGCCTAAAACAATATTTGAGGAACATGTGAAAAATATAGGAATGCGAAGGCTTTCAAGGCTTCCTTGATCGGTGTAAGGATCAGGGGGGATATAGACCTCAGGGGGAGTCTAATACACACATGTTATCCTTAAAGATTAAAGGTGCGTTGTGCTCTTTTTCCCTTTGACCAAGTTTTATTTTGTCCCACTGGGTTTTGTTACTTGGCAAGGTTTTTAACGAGGCAACGATCCATGCACCATTTCGCCTTTGACTTGGCACAAGGGGGAGTGTTGAAGGAAAATACTATTATGTGCCTTCGTCAAAGCCAATGACGATTATCTTTCGGTTATTATGTAACGGTCAATCGCATTTATTGCCATCAATGTAATCTGTGTTCACATTGTAACCGTGACCCTATATAAAGGGATTATCTAATGGAATGAGATACGCTTTTTCCCCACTTTTACTTTTACAAAGCTTATGTATATATATATATATATATATATATATATATATATATATATATATATATATATATATATATATATATATATATATATTAAGTTGGGAAAGTTTTGATTATTTGTAATTAATGAGGAATTAAAGAGGATTTAATTTGGTAATTAATTGGAAATAAAGGGAGGATTTAGTTTTAGGGGAAAATAACATCCCTTTTACTTAGTGGGATGCTAGGAAGATCAAGTTTGCTGCAGTTTTCTTGGAGTTTGGATTGGTTTTGCTTGCTAAGAAGGCAAGAGGCTCGATCTTCCAAATGAGTAATTATAGTTTTATAGTATTAAAGTTGAGTTTTAGTGTTGATTTGTGGTCAGAAATCATGTCTATGTGTTGTTTTTGTGATATGATATGCTATAGCATGTTTAGAACCTGTTTTGATGCTAATTTGTTGAGTATATTGATGTTGATCATGTTTGGGATGGGTTAAAAATCGTTTAAGTGCAGAAAACTGCTGTTTAGGGCTGTTTTAGAGTTAAGGCACGCGCATTATGGGTTCAGTAGATGGGAAACAAATTCAGAGACGTTTGTGCGCACGCATTGGGTGGCACGGCGCACACATTGATGGTGCAGAAAGCATCCTGAATGGTTCAAGAAGCTTTTAGCGCGCGCATTGAGCCCTGTTTTGTGGAATGTTGAGTTTTAAGCCCCGAGTCCAGTTTTGAATGTTGTTTCTTGGTCTAATAACATTAAATGAACAAGAGCAAGCCATGATTTAGCTTCTGATGCGTTTAGTTCCAGAACCGAATGGATTTTTTATAAGAGTTAAAGTTCAGGACCTTCGGAAGAGCATGATTGGCTTGTGCTTTGATGAATTAGTGTTCATCGATCAATATCTATGTATGTGTTAGGATGTTGTGTCTAGTTGTCTTAAGAGAGAGAAGGGAAGGGGTAAGGGAGCTTTACTTGAAAACTTTTAGGTTGCTAGTTAACAATTAATAAAATACTACTTGTATAGTAAAAGACTAAACATATCATGTCATTCTTGGTAAGACACAAGGTTATATCGCAATGTGTACGCGGTCAGTAAAAGTGAATAACTCCGTAGGTTTATAAGAGCTATGTACGGAGGGACTTCACCGAACGTGTACACTATCGGGGCTAGCCCGTGGCTATTGGCATGATCCACCAAGAGGTTGCACACAAATACTTCATGGTGAGTTGCACCATGCGTAGTGCCCTTGAATACCGATGTAGCAAAGATAAGCTAAGCTGGAAACCAATAGTCACGACATGTTGATGAGCATTAAGTAAACCCTAGAGTTGTGTCGGTCACATAAAGACGACTTAAATAACTATATGAACATTTTCGTTGTAAACGTAATTATTAATTAGCTTCTCCCTCTTTACTAAGTACCTATGTACATACCTTCTTTGCATGTTTGTTTTTTATGCATTGTGGGGCGAGAAGATGAGCATGTTGACCGTGAGCTCATTGAGGATGATATGTGACGATGGTGATACTTTGATGATGTTTTCATTTTACTTTGTTACACAAACTTTGTACTACGTACACTCTGTTGAATTATTTATTCAAGTTTGTAGTTCTTTCTTGTAAGACTTCATACTTGTAAACTTTGGACATCGTTGTTGTAAGTCAACTGTCTATCTTTAGTCTGTTGGTGATGTGATCCAACCCAAGAATACTGAAGAGCAGAGCAAAGATGGGTATGGATGAGTCACTAATTAGTTATTGGACTTGTTTATTTTGTTTTGCATTGAGTTTAGTTAAGAAAGTGTCTTTTGGGCCTAAATTGTAGCAAGGCCCATCAAAAAATGCGTCTTTATGATAGTATATTGGGTCAAGTGTTCATTTTCAGTAGATAAAAGTCATTTGGGCTTATTACAGTCAAGCTAGGTCCATCATAAAATAAAGTGGCGAAAATTACTTGTTAATTTATCCCACATCGGTTAGGAGATTGTTAGTCTTTGATTTTGTAGCCTATATAAAGGCATCCTATGTACAATTTTATAAAATCAATTATGAAGAAAATTATTATTATTTGAGTGAAAACTCTTATTTGATTAAGTCGATTTAGACTTAATTGTCAATCACTTGTGAGTGAGTATCTTCTTCATCGTAGAGGATACAACCATTCAAGAACGAATCAGCGTTTTTGAGCAAAACGTTGTAGTATTCTTGGCCTAGGTATTAGACTGGATTTTTAAGGACTAGGTTTTAACTCTTCATTGATCCCTTAGTACTTTCCTGGGCAAAGTATCACATCAGTTGGTATCAGAGCTACCAACTGAAGTGATTCCAGATCGGAAATACGTTCGGAACGTGCCCAGGAACCTCCTAAAGGATCAATGACGAGCTAAAACCTAGTCCTCGAAAATCCAGTCTAAGACCTAGGCCAAGAATACTACAAGGTTTCGCTCAAAAACGCTGATTTGTTCTTGAAGGGTTGTATCATCTACGATGAAGAAGATACCCACTCGCAAGTGATTGACAATTAAGTCTAAATTGACTTTATCAAAGAAGAGTTTTCACTCAAATAATAATAATGTTCTTCATAATTGATTTTATAAAATTGTACATAGGATGCCTTTATATAGGCTACAAAATCAAAGACTAACAATCTCCTAAGCGACGTGGGACAAATTAACATGTAATTTTCACCACTTTATTTTTTGATCGACCTAACTTGACTCTAATAAGCCCTGTTGGTCCCTTGAAAAGGCTTTGGTTAAGTTTAGAAGGGAGGGGGTTGAATAAAATTAACACTTAAAACTTTTTGGAGTTGACAAACCAGCAGGGTCAATAGTCTCCAAACCTTTCAGCAGTCTGCTGACTATTGAAGCTAGTGAATTTGTTGCAGCGGAATAAATTAAATTAAGCCTTGTACTTGTTATTTAAAATATGATACTAAGTATTAGATACTCATTAGTGTAAGAGTGTGTGATTCAGCAGCTAGTTCAGTAGGTTGATGTGATAATTATGCAGATAAAGTAAAATGCAGAAATTAAATGCAGTGAAGTAAATAAGGCAAGTTTTATAGTGGTTCTAGGTGGTGTAATCCTGTCAGTCCACTCTTCTCCTTTGATGTTGAAGGAAATTCACTAGAGATTCTTGAGGTAGCTGTTACAAAAATCCCTAAACTGTTTGTCCTTGACCAATGACTATGGCTTCAAAAACTGAATACTATTAACAGATCGGCTGCTCTTAAGTATGCCATTGGTCCTTGAAGGGTATGATTGCCTCTTCACCAGCTCCAGCACAAAACAACAGTCCTTGACACTCTTAAAGTGCTTCTCTGTCTTCAGCAACTTCTTGAAAAAGACGTTAAAATAGTGTCCTAAACCCAATCGGGTTGGACTGTATCCGACCGGGTAGGCTCATTTCTACTATTTCTTTATGATTATACATATATAATAAAGGGCTTTTCTATTGTCATATATTTGTTCTTTCAAAGAACCAATTATGAATTATTATATGATAACGTCCTTAGTATTAAACTGTGATAGAGAAACTATGATAGGAGATTATGGTTGATGAGATCTCTAATCACTTTAATAAGTTTGATACTTAAATGTCTCTAGGCTGATGTACTATTAAATAGGGCATTGATAGTACGTACAGACTAGCACGTATTAGATGTATTCTATCTTTGAGGGTAGGGATAGATCTCTTCTGTCAAAGTGTGGAGACACTTGGACTGTGCGTGGATGTGTATTAGAGAATACGTACGTTGGACTGACCCACTTACACTGTTAAGTGTCACACTATGTGACGGTTGTGTAATTATCCTTAGGACCGGAGTCTATATGGCATCACGGTGTGGATTGTCATGCTTTGACACTATTGAGGTTTCCCTTAGCCATGGGGCGATCATACAGTAGTGACTGGGTATGATACTGAAGCATGCGGAGTATTTATGTTAGGTCGTCTGAGAGTCGCGTACCCTATGAATAGGGGTGTATATGATTTTTACAAGACATTTCCATTTATTATGAATTTTTACTTATGTTGACGAATAATCTAAAGTGACTAACAATATTCTTTCGAACTACTATTAATCGTGCCTAAATTAATATTAAATCCGATTTCTCACTCATTAACATAATCTAGACCCATTAACCATCATTATTCATATTGCCACAAGAAATTTCAATTAACTTTCGCTCTCATGAATTTTCTTGATTGAAAACAAGGTTCTAACCTATCAATTAAACTTCACCTTTCAGTCCATCACCTAATTGATAATAAATTCTTCATATAAACCTATGGAAATTCATCTTTCGATCCATCAATCCATAAATTCATACAAAATAGTACACTAAAATGAATACAAAAGCATAACAATTCATAATAATAGGAAAGATCGAATCTTTAACTCATATATTCATTTACCGGGATCTCCTAATCTTAGAAAATTAAATCTACTCATGCATAATTAAAGAGATCACAAAAATCATGGATTTGGGCATTGTGAAACGTAAAAATAAAATAAAAGGAAGAAAATTAAGAGAAAGGAAATAGAATTGTCTCACAAATATCATAAAACCAAGAAATTCACGATCCGTTCTTCATTCTCGAGCCCTAAGCAAAAATCTTGTTCTTCAAAGTTGGGAGAAAAAATAGTAGATGGGATTCGGAATAATGTTTCACGCCTCAAGTATGAATTTTGCGTTGGAAAATTAGGATGTTTTCGACTTGGGAGAGAGATTAAAAGATAATTACTAAATCTAGGAAATTTCCATAATTAAAATTGTGTAATTTATCTCCTAAAATAAAATTCCTTGAAAATAGGAATAAATGGCGCATTATTTCTCAATCTTTTCTCTTCTTCACGCCAACTTCATGAAAATAACGTAGGAAATTCTCTCCACCAATCAGAACATTTCGTTGGCCTGTAGAAAATCTGAATAGTTTCCGCATTTTTTCACACCATATTCCATTCTTTCACACCTAGATTCTTCATGCCTTCATTACTTTGACTCCTTTTTAGCTCATTTTCATTGCCTTTTATGCTCGGATTCATCATATCTGCAAAATATCAAAGCAACAGCAGTAATCTAGTCTAAAAAGGCAATTTATCATACGAATATCACAAAATAGGCATTGAAACATGCCATAACGATCCAAGAATAACCACATATGGTGGACTTATCACACTCGACGTACGACCGTATGAATATTATTACAGCGATAGGATTCCATTTACACGCTAACCGAGCACATGAAAGGTAGTAGTCATTGCGTATTGACTCTTCCGATGATTGGAGGTCACGGACGTGTTGCTAGACGATATCCGTGATCGTTAGATATGAAGGGAATTTTCGTAATTGCGCCTTATGCCTACGGCCAACATATTCGGAAGCCTATCGGGTCACACACATATGAACATCGAGTCAGATTAAAATGTGGTTATAGTTGATGACCAAATAAGGAAAGTTTATCTCATACTATAAAGGTTATAGTGGCAAATTAATATGGTGGTATTTATTTATTATGAATAAATATAATACAAGATATTAATTATATTGTTTAATTAAATATGTATATTGATACATATATATTTCGAAATATGTATATACGATATACATGTATTTTTGCAAATTAATTAATCATAGCATTATATTAATTAAAGAATATTCCGGAAGCCAATTTATGGCTAAAGGTGGCGCAATTTTTAGCGTTTTAGGATACATTTGAATTGTGCAATTTAATTAATAAGATTACCATAAAATTAATATTGGATATTAATTAATTTTTGGAAAATAGATTTATGGTATTAAGATAAAGATAGTCAATATTAGATATTAGTAATCTTTTACTTTTTGTAAAATCCCTTTATACAATATACGAGAAAAAGATAAGCGCCATTGTATAACAACTCATCAATGGATGCCGCTTCCCATATAGGATAAAAATGCAAACCTATAGCTGCAGAAGTTGACAATATCTTGGAAATATTTAATAAGAGATATTAAATTAAATGAGATAAATCAATCTAAGGGATTTTTCTTATTTTATTAGGAAAAAGTTTTCACTCTCATCAATCTACTAGAAGCTAATCCTAATCAGATTAGGAGATAGATGGGGCGCCCCAATGCTCTATACATTGGAGGCTTGACTAGCTCTTTTGTACACCATAATTCCAAGAGCTAATTGTTCTTGTGAAAAATAAGAGAGCTTCTAAGAGAGAAATTATAGAGAGAGAAAGGTCGACCTAGCAGTAGAGTTTTTCTTGTAGCAATCCTTGGCGGGATTCTGGTGAGGTGCTCGTATGGATTACTTGTAGAGGCCGGACGCTTGGACGGCTCGCGCACATCTACTTCTCTCGGACGGTCAAAGCGTCGATATTTTAGATCAACCAAGGTAATAGTACCGTCCCCTCTCTTAAATGTTTATTGTTTAAACGGAGACGATCATGGATCAGGAAATCAATTTTTAAATTCCGCTACGCCACTCGATTGATTTCCTAACAGTGGTATCAGAGCGGTCTTCGAGCTTTAGCAATAAGCATCTTTTATTCACGTAGTAAATTAGATCCAATAGATTAAATCATGTTTGATATTGATTCGTAATTAGTGCACATAAAGAAAAAAAAAGGTGGAGAGGCGGCGGCAGCGGCAGCGGCGGCCTCCGGGCTGTTGGCGGCTGTCGGCACCACCGTCCCCCTCCCCTTCTTGTTTTTTTTTGTACATCTTTATTTTCAATATGGTCCATGGTTGGTAATTTCTCTTTTGTTTAGTTGATGTCATATGTCTGACCAATGGTTCAAATAGTTTGGCCATTGGGAAGCCATGTGACATCACCCAATTTGTTGGGAAGAAATATGTTTTGGTTATGAACCAAATCTAGGCCATTCCAAATTTTTGGAATATGCCTAGGCCTCCTCCAAAATATTTGATTTTGGAAAAGGCCTACGTACCTAGGCATTCTCCAAAAATATTTGATTATTGGAAAAGGCCCAGGATGCCTTTAAATTTGGTTTGGACCAAACCAAAGACATCCTTTTTTATTATTAAGAATCAAAAGTAAAGAAACAAAAGAGACCCACTTGATTTTAATTTTATTTAAAATAGTTTTAAATTAGAAAATTAAAATTAAAATCGATTTATTATTAATGGTTAATATTATTTCGATTAAAGCTATTAATTAATTAAACATTGATTAATTAATTGATTGGATGCTATAAGACGCAAGTAGTTAAAATTTAAATTTTATCTTTTTCATAAGATGTTGATTGTAAGGTTTAGATAGTAGATATAATATGATTATATGAACCCCGATTGATCATGGACTCGACCAATAGGATAGATGTGAATGCTTTATTTTCTATTGGTTTTATTGTTGTCCTAGGCCGTCATGAAGAACATGACCTTGTTTTATTTTTGCATTATCCTATTACCGTTAGCTCCCCCCGTGTCCGGTAGGTGTAAAATTTATTAGATAGATTTTTTACGTAAAATAAATTGAAGACAAAGATGAAGACCAAAAGAAAGGCGATAAAGATCCATAGAGATGGCGCATGTCAAAAATCCATTGGTGGTTGCTGCTATCCTTAGTTGTGGCCTGCGGTTTCGCCAGTTTTTGTATTCGAAACCGCACCTAGGAAAAGTACATGATCATACCGGTTAATTTTGTGCGTGGAATGTTGTGTATATTTTACTTTATATGATATTGTAGTAATATGCATTTAATAGATGAGACCGTAGTTAAATAAAAATCAATTAAGTGAATTAATTCAAAATTACTCCCACGACAAAAATCGAGTTATAACATGTCTTCCAATATTATAGTGACGGTGAAGAGCCCTTGTTCGGATCCAACTGATCGGCCCACGTAGGGAGTTGACCTACCTTGGGTATATCGTCATTACTGAGATATGATCATTATGAGATCTCATGAATACTTGGGTTACGACTCGACTAAGAATCTTGCGGAGATTGGTCCACGTCAGGACCGTCTGATTTTAGAGACATGAGGTTGACTATCACATAGACGATGTGAATTGTCAAAAAGTTGACTAGTCAAACCACTTGAAGTCGCGTTGGACGCGATTGGTAAGTAGTACCTACCCGTCGAAATTGACCCGGTCGATCGGCCCACGTCTGGATCGAGTCAACTCGATAGGATTCCAGCCACTAAAAATTTTGGAAAATTCTTGAAAGTCAATTTGGAGTAGTTGACTAGTGGAGCAAAATCATAATCCCAAAGACCATATTTGATTTTGCATGTATAATCAACAACTATCTTTATTTTATGTTGTAGTTTTAGCAAATTTTATTTATAGTTTTTATTCTCGATTAGTAAAAACCAAATAATGATTGTTACCTTTTGAGAAGCGTTCTCAAATAAGGTTAAGTAATTTTGATCCCTTTAAAATAAACAATGACACGACCAATCGCGTTTTCGTATTTGAAGATAAGGAGACTACATATTTGATGGAGTACTGAATGTGATCCACGATGATATTCCGGACCTGTTAGCTCCTATGAAGACCGTGGACCCGCTGGTAGTTCGAGATGGGCCGATGACAAGGCTCCAAAGGAAGAAGGTCAAAGAGGCCTTAAATACTTTGGTCTTAGAAGCTCAGTTGGATCAAGAACATGCCGAGAAGACTGAAGATCAGCATATTAAGTGCACCATTAATGCTATTGATCCTGACGAAGGCACTATTGGGCTTGAGTAAATTATCAAGACTTTTATTTATTGTTAGGTATTAATAAGGCCATGTCGCCATTTTAAGTATTATTGGACCAGTTTCTATGCTATTTTCATTAGTCTTTAGTTAATAATTATATTGTGGGCCTAAGTGTTCCAAGGAAGCCCACCTAGCTTAGCTTAGGCGCAGGTTTTGATGGGAATTACTCCCACATTGCTTAGCTCCACTAGTTACTTGGATATTGTAGCCTATATGTGGCATCTTGGTTGTTCTTTTACAGAAAGATATATTTTGAGTGAAATTATTATTGAGTCTATTGACTTGTATCACTTGTGAGTGGAGATCTCTTCGTTATAGAGCTCCACCCCTTAGAGAACTAATCAGCGCCTTAAGCAAGCGTTGTGGCGTTCTTGCCAACGTTCTTAGATTGGATTATCTAAGATCGTTGTTTCGAGCTCTCCATTGTTTCCTTTAGAAAGTCCTAAGGCAAGTCCCGTTCTCGATTCGTATCATTTGGTATCAGAGCCTTCGGTTGACTAAAGGTAATCAAATATCCTTTTTTGTTCTTGTTTTGATTTCGTTTCTTTCGTTTCAAAAAAAAAAAAATTCTTGCACTTTGATTCTCCTGCTTCTGTGTTCATCTTTGAAAAAAAATTAGCACTTTCTTGCTTGTTCTTGCGTAATTGTCTGGCGTCAAAAAAAAAAAAAATCCTAGATCTTGTCGTCCTTGATATTGCGTAATTCTTTCTGCGTTCATACGATTAAAAAAAATAAAAAGAAAAACATTCCATCGGTCATATCGTTGATCTTTCTTGACTATTACTGATTGATCTTTCTTGCAAATTGTTGCTAAGGTTTTCCCTGTTTGCAATTGCCGTATAAGACCAAAGGCAAACAAGCTGACATAATTTCTTTGTGCTTGAATTTGATTTATTTTATTTTAAAAGAAGTTCAGCCCAAAAAAAAAAAAAAAAAAAGAAGAAGAAAAGTGACTCAGAAAATACGATGGTATGACATCCTAGTGTGAAATTTTTCACACAAGAAAAAAAAAACTTCTTGTTTGATGAGCATTTCACACCCTGGGTGTGAAATTTTTCACACCTATGAAACTTTGCTGTCAACCAATTTCCTTACTTTTTCCTTGTTCCTCCTTTCTTGCTTTTAGTTCTTGCATCTATTGTCTCGTCACACATTTTTCCACACACTTCCATACCTTTTTATCCAATCCTCAAACCTACCTCTTAGTTGTCAAGTTTAGATCGTTGGTTTTGATTGTTACACTTTGCTCAATTTTCTGATTTGTTTGAAAAAGGGTTACTTTACAACTTAGAGAGAGGGTGAGTGTAAACACGAGAGTAGTGAAGATTTTACCTTGTGAATCATGTCGGGAGATGAATGTGAGATGAGGGAGACCGCACCAAGGGATGTTTGATTGTTTATTACTGCTCAACAATAGGCCAATAGGCAAGTAACTGAGACTCTAGAAGCGTTGGGAGCACAACTCCAAGCGTTGACCACACAGCTACAAGGTGGTGATGGACAACGTGGTGCTCAAGGCATTAGGGCTGATAATAACCGAGTTGAAGATAGGGAAGATGATGATGATGAGGGTAGTGTGGAATAGGGAATTGATAATAACATAACACGTGTGAAGTTGAAACTGCCATCATTTAGTGGGACAAGTGATGGCGATGCTTATCTTGAGTGGGAAGCGAAGTTAGACCAAATTTTTGCTTGTAACAATTATTTGGATGAGAAGAAGTGCAATCTTGCACAACTTGAGTTTATAGGGTATGCAATGATTTGGTGGAAACAGTTGAATCTTTTGAGGCAGAAGCATGGGGAACCGTTGGTTCGTACTTGGACTGTACTGAAACGAGAGATGAAGAAGCATTTTGTACCACTTACTTACTTTCGTGAGCAATATCGTAAGTTACAAACGCTTACCCAAGGGGAGAGGTCCGTGGATGATTTTTATCAAGAGTTGGTTACACTTCTAGGAAAAGCTCAAATTGAGGAGGAAAAGGAAGTGACAATGCAGCGTTTTCTGGGTGGTTTGCGTTTAGAGATTGCCAATCCATTAGAATTGCGAGGTTGTGCAATGATGGATGAGATGTTACATGCCGCATTGACACTTGAGAAGCAACAAAATTGATAGAAATCAACCTACACGAGGCTGTCGGAGGTAATACTTCTACTTTCATTCTTTTCGGCCCTAGAGGAGACGGTCCTAAACCCACCCCAACAGCCCCTAGGCAACACCTTTTCACCTCTAATGATGTTTCTAAAGTTAAAGGGATTGATAAAGGCAAGGGCATGGTGACAAAGCTTAAGCCATCACATGATATTAAGTGCCTCCAATGTCATGGAGTGGGTCATATTGCTTCCCAATGCCCCACCAAGCGACGGATGCTTTTTGTAGGAGAATCTGAGGGTGTAAGAATGTATAGGACCGACTCCGAGGAAGAGAGAGAAGACGACGAAGAGGAGGATGATGATTATGAACAACCACCTGTGGATGGTGCTGTTATGATAATTAAAATGGCTTTAAGTAGTACGGTGAAGGTAGCGGATGACTTGCAGAGAGAGAACATTTTCCACACACGTTGCATGATTAGTGGAAAGGTGTGTTCGATGATTATTGACCCTAGGAGTTGTACCAATGCGGTTAGTATGGATGTGATCATCCGCTTATCTATTCCCACTTTTCCCCATCCGCAACCCTACAAGCTTCCGTGGCTCAATGATGTTGGTGAGGTTCGAATGACCAAACAGGCATTGGTGGTGTTTAACATTGGTAAACTTGATGACGAGGTTCTTTGCGATGTAGTACCGATGCATGTTAGCCATATCTTACTTGGAAGACCATGGCAATTGATCGGAGGGTGACGTATGATGGCTATTTGAATAGATACACGTTGATCCATAAAGGGAAGAAGATTACACACCTTTCACTATCACCTGAGGAGGCTCACAACGATCAGCTTCAACTCTTAAAATATAGTGAGGAAAATACAAAAAAAGAGGAAGCTAAGTTGAAAATTGAAAAAGCAAAAATTGTGACGGGAGAGAAAAAGAAAGAGGGTGCGCGAACTCGAGATGAGGGTAAAATAAAAGTTGAAAATAAGATGGTAAGGGAGGGTGACATAGTACCATTAGAGGGAGGAACTAAAGTAGAAAAGTGAAAAGTAAGGGAGGGCGCCATTATTAGCGAGGGAGAAAAAAAGATGGTGAAGAAAAATGGAGAAAGAGTGTTAGGCACTTTCTACGCTAAGGCTGGTGAGGTTATTAATGCCATTGAAGATGGCCTTACACCCCTCATATTTCTCTATAAAGAGGTCGACCCCTCCCCTCCCCACCCCTCCCCCTGTTTTATGCTTATTTATGATGTAACAAATTCTCTTCCTAGTGTTGTGGTGTCTTTATTGCAGGAATTTGCTAAGGTTTTTCCCGAGGAGGAGCCAAGCGGGTTGCCACCTTTACCCGGCGTGGAGCATCAAATTTACTTTATTCCAGGCTCCACATTGCCAAACCGTCCAGCCTATCGTGCCAATCCGGAGGATACTAAGGAGATTCAAAGGCAAGTCGAAGAGTTGATCGCAAAGGGGAAAGTTCAAGAATCCATGAGTCCATGCACGGTGCCAGTGATTGTGGTCCCAAAGAAAGATGGCGGATGGAGGATGTGCGTGGATTGCAGGGCCATCAACCAAATTACTATACGGTATCGTTATCCTATTCCATGCGTAGATGATATGATAGATGAATGGTGTGGTGCTAAATTCTTTTCTAAAATTGATCTTAAAAGTGGATATCATCAAGTGAGGATGTGAGAGGATGATGAATGGAAAAACACGTTTAAAACTAAATTTGGTTTATATGAGTGGCTTGTTATGCCTTTTGGTCTCACCAATGCACCTAGCACTTTTATGCATTTGATGAATGAGGTTCTTAGGGACTTTATTAATAAATTTTTGGTTGTCTACTTTGATGATATCTTGATTTAAAACCATGATCTAGAGTCACACCTTAGTCACTTACGCGCTGTTTTGGAGACACTTGAAGATGCTAAATTGTATGCTAACCTCAAAAAGTGTACTTTTTACATGGATAGAGTCGTGTTTCTTGGTTTTGTTGTGAATGCACTGGGTGTGGAGGCTGATAAAAAGAAGTTCAACGCTATGGCGGAATGGCCCGAACCAACAAATGCAGCGGAAGTTCGTAGTTTCCACGGCCTTGCGAGCTTTTATAGGCGATTTGTGAGTGATTTCAGTAGCATAGCCGCACCCCTCAACGAGTTGGTGAAGAAGAATGCCCTTTTCCATTGGGGACCAAAGCAAAGGGAGTCTTTTGAAACTCTTAAGGCCCGTTTAATTTCTGCACCCATACTTGCTTTACCTAATTTTGATAAAACTTTTGAGCTTGAATGTGATGCTTCGGGTGTGGGAATTGGTGGTGTGTTAATTCAGGAGGGTAAACCCATTGCATATTTTAGTGAGAAATTTTAGGTGCCCAATTGAATTATGCTACGTATGATAAGGAACTTTATGCCTTAATTAGATCGCTTCAAACTTGGCAGCATTACTTGAGACCTAGGGAATTTGTTATTCACACTGATCATGTGTCTCTAAAGTACTTAAAATGCCAAGGTAAATTGATTAAGAGGCATGTTCGTTGGTTAGAGTTCATAGAATCTTTTCCTTATGTTATTAAATATAAAAAGGGTAAGGAGAACATTGTAGCTGATGCGTTATCTCGTAGGTATATTTTAATCACTACTATGCAATCTAGACTCCTTGGATTTGAATTTATTAAGGAATTATGTGCTATGGATGTTGATTTTGCTGAACCTTATGCGGCTACTGATCACTCAGGTCACGGGAAATATTATAGGCACGAGGGATTCTTATTTCGTGAGGCAGTTTTGTGTATTCCTCGTTGTTCCATACGTGAATTGCTTGTTCGTGAAGCACATGGTGGGGGTCTTATGGGTCATTTTTGAATCACAAAAACTTTGGACATGCTTAAATCACACTTTTATTGGCCTAAAATGAAAACTGATGTTTCTCGTGTGTGTGATGCTTGTCTTGTGTGCAAATCTGCTAAGTCCAAATCTGCCCCCCATGGTTTGTATACACCATTGCCTATCCCTACATCCCCTTGGACTGATTTATCTATGGATTTTGTGTTGGGATTGCCTCGTTCAAGGAATGGTAATGATTCTGTGTTCATATTGGTTGATCATTTTTCTAAAATGGCACACTTTCTACCTTGTCATAAAACGAATAATGCTTCTCATATTGCTGATCTGTTCTTTAAATAAATTGTTCATTTACATGGAGTGCCTAGAACTATTGTGAGTGACCGTGATGTTAAGTTTATTAGCCACTTTTGGCGTGTGTTGTGAATGCATTTGAGAACTAACTTTTGTACTCTACGGCGTATCACCCCCAAACTCGTTGGTCAAACCGAAGTGGTTAATCGAGTTTTGGGTCAATTGTTGCGTTGTGTTATTAACAAGAATCGAAAAATTGGTTGCTTGCCTTCTGTAGAGTTTGCTTATAACCGTTGTAAACATTCTTCTACTCGATATACTCCTTTCGAGTTGGTGTACGGGTTCAAGCCGGATACGCCTTTTTCTTTGGTTCATTTGCCTACAGGTGCTCAATCTAGCTTGGATGGTGAGCAAAAGGCCGAGTTGGTGAAAAAGAATTGCACGCTAAGGCCAGGCAACATGTGGAGAAACCGATAGAGAGGTACGTGAAGAAAGCAAATAAGGGCCGTAAAGAAGTCATTTTTAATCCAGGAGATCGGGTATGGCTGCATTTCCATAAGGATAGGTTCCCAAAGCAACGCAAGTCAAAGTTACATCCGCGAGGTGATCGTCCATTTGATGTTTTGGAGTGGGTCAACAACAATGCTTACAAAATTGATATTCATGACGATTGGGGCGTGTCACCTACCGTCAATGTTGTTGATTTTATGCCCTTCAACAACCCTTTGATTTGAGGACGATCCTTCCCATCTGGGAGGGAAGGATGTGATCCATGATGATATTCCGGACCCGTTAACTCCTATGAAGATCGTGGACCCGTTGGTAGTTTGAGATGGGCCGAGGACAAGGCTCCAAAGGAAGAAGGTCAGAAGGGCCTTAAATACTTTGGTCTTGGAAGCTCAGTTGGATCAAGAACATGCCGAGAAGACTGAAGATCATCCCATTAAGTGCACCATTTATGCTATTGGGCCTGACGAAGGCACTATTGGGGTTGAGTAAATTATCCAAAAGACTTTTATTTATTGTTAGGTATTAATAAGGCCATTGCGCCATTTTAAGTATTATTGGACCAGTGTCTATGCTATTTTCATTAGTCTTTATTTAATAATTATATTGTGGGCCTAAGTGTTCCAAGGAAGCCCACCTAGCTTAGGTTAGGCATAGGTTTTGATGGGAATTACTCCCACATTGTTTAGCAACACTAGTTACTTGGATATTGTAGCCTATATAAGGCATCTAGGATGTTCTTTTACAGAAGATATATTTTGAGTGAAATTATTATTGAGTCTATTGACTTGTATCACTTGCGAGTGAGGATCTCTTCGTTGTAGAGTTCCACCCCTTAGAGAACTTATCAGCGCCTTGAGCAAGCGTTGTGGCGTTCTTGCCATCGTTCTTAGATTGAATTAGCTAAGATCGTTGTTTCGAGCTCTCCATTGATTCTTTTAGAAGGTCCTAGGACAAGTCCCGTTCTTGATTCGTATTAGTACTCTAACACTTTAATTATTAACGGAAGTTCACATATTGGACATAATGATATCCAATGGGTCACTCCATCATACGATGATGATTATTAAAACATTAGATGGATTGGATAAGGATGACCACGTCAAATTTTGGAAAAGTTGTTTTCAAAATTGTAAGATTTAAGTATCGAATTAATTCTTTAATCATTGCTTGAATGTAAATTAAATAGTTCATGTTTTGAATATGATTCAAAAGGTTAAATAGACTATTTAACAAACGTTGGATTTTCTTTATAAAAGAAAATAGAAGACACAGCTCCTATGATTTTTCTTAAGTCTTATGAAGACTACATTAAGAAATATTTACAAGTGCTTAAAGGATTATAATGGAAAATTAGGGCAAGTGCTTGAGTAAGAGATCTTATCGAAGTCTTTACCCTAAGCGAGTAAGTTGAAATAATTCTATCTAAACTCAAGTCAACTCTCGGATATATGATATCCTACGAGTGTGATTAAATTAGAAAGATTAAATACATATTTGGAGGTGAAGCAAACGTTGTAACACTTACCATATTCTAAATCTAGTAAACTGATAAGGGAACTAAATTATTGTTATTATGTTCCGGTTCTTATGAACAACATATCTTCAGCTATATGTTATGATTTAATGGACAAATTCAATTGTAAGGAATAAATGTTATTCCGACAAGGTTGAACAATCACCGAATCTAACATACTAGATTAATGTCACTATATAGTTGATATAGGTGATGAGATCTCAACTAAATATTTGTATGGCTATTATCCTTAATGTTTGTGGTTTTTCTAGGCACAGTCTCTATGGAAGGGAAGCGTGTAATCAAACGTCATTCTGATGATGCAGAACCATATGATTATGAATCATGTGGGTTATACATATCTTATCCAAAGAGGACTAAAATACCCTTTTGAGAAAAGGTTATGAAACCTAGAAGATTGACATGAGCCTAAACATATTGATGTTTGTTAGCTTATGACAATTTGTACCATAAACAATTGTTTATCTCTCTCTTGGACTATTTTAGAAATAGTTGAATGTACTTATTGAAGTACGACAATTCGGAAATCCCGAAAAGTTCGAGCTAGTGCGAATATGAAATTGCTGACCTACTTAGGAATTAATCTTCAATTGGATTGAATTAATTAATACCTGAAGGGTGTTTCAGAGGTTGTCTGAAAAGGAATAAGATTCCCCCTTTAAGGATACCATTCTTGGATACGCAATTAGATTGTGTTTCTAAAATGGAAACAACACTTTATACGATATATGTGTGAAGTAAGGCATGTGAAATATCCCGTACGTGTTTGGGATAGTGCCCTTAACCAAGACACATACTTAACCGAGTTCCAAAGGATAAGGTTGAATAAATTCCATATTAGATATGGAAGGGGATAATGTCGAATCTATCTTAGCCGATGATTTGAAGTTGTCATATGCAAAGTCAGAAAGGCTTGGAGCCTAGTACGACATATGCAACTTTGTGGAATGTCCTGGCAAGTATGGTAGATATCATCTACTTTCCATGGAAAAAAATGTTTGTCTTCAAACTTGCTGTCTTCTAAAGGAGGTATTTCTTCCAAGAGAGATAGTGGGAGTAAAATGAGATCTCAAAAGAGTTTGAGAGCCACAAGGAGAGATTCAGCCATAGGAACGTGAGCAGACGCCATATAGTGATGAGGTGTAGGGCACTGCTCAGTGTACACAAATGTTCTATAAGTCCGTGGCCTAAAAAGGCTGTCGATGTGTTCATCTTGAAGAATGAATATCTCACGACTTATGAAGGAATGTTTGAGAGGCAAGATTGAGAGATATGGCCAGGAGCCATAATATCTGAATTAGATTCCATCAGTGACAACCAGGCTATGAACCTAGTCTATCTTACCTAGAGGGAATGTCCCTGAAAGGCTGACATGGATAGTAATATGATTACCATAAGGCTATAGTGACGGCTGACGGGTACGGGGTGTAAACCTTGTAGTTATCTTTATGCTGCCAGCTGAGCCTAGTTCTTTTCAGACTATGCTTGTTATAACTTCGTATCATGGCTATATGATAGTGTTGAAGACGTTGGGCAAACAACTCGATGTTCATAGACGATAACATGATATCTGAGCCCATAAGATCCATTTATGGACTCAAACAAGTTTCTCTAGACATTCTCTTTGTTTGATAATCAAAGGAGTTTGAATTTAGTAAAAAAAGGGATATGCTCAATGTAGTGGGAGTGTGTTTCGATTTTTGAGTAAGATATTAGATATCTCTCTCGGGAATCATTACCCCATGTCACAAATCAATCAATATTTGGTAGTTCAAGGTCTTTACAAAAGCACTTGGATTAGCGGTTCTTATTTTTAGAAATAAGAATCTATAGTGATAGATTTAATTCTTTGTTAGATTATAGTTTACCTATATAGATGTGATGCTAAAAGTGTTTAGCATAGGTCATGACATGAGATACTGCTAGCCAGTGTTCTCAAGATCTATCTATGTTAGGACGTTAGTCCTAAAGATAAGGTGAAAGATGATGCCAGATGTTCATAGTCCATGAAGAGTCATGAGCAAGAATGAAAGTAAATCTGGTGAATATCGAGAATATCCTTAAACAATTTAAGAATGGTTTCCTAGTTTATCGAAACTTGGAATCAGATAAATGTAGATATAGAAATGTGTATCCTCAGTCTTATGAAAGCGAGTGGGAGCTACAGTCTAGGTTTGCAGTCACTTTGATTAAGTGATACAGTGAGATGGAAATGTTCTTAGCTGGAGATCACTGTGGACACTACAGCTATGCCAAACAGAGTATGCGCCTTGAAGGCACAACGAAAGCAGTACATGGGTCTAGAAGGTTCATTCCTAAACCTTGTGTGGTTCTTTAACCTTTAATATATAGCTAATATAGTGGTGGATTCATTGCTTGAAGCAAGGACCAGGGTCTCATCAGAGATTCATGTGTGTTGAGGTGGTTCCTTTTGACTTGGTCATTTGGAGCATGATATAAAGATAGTCTGAGTCCTCACGGATAGTGATCTGTTCATGGCTAGGGCTGGTTGTGAGTATTGCATAAGATTCTTGTGTTTCAACTTGGTCTTGTGTGTATGAGTATTGGTTTTAGGCCAAGTGGGAGATTGTTGAAATAGTGTCCTAAACCCAATCAGGTTCGACCGGATCCGACCGGGTCGGATCATTTCTACTATTTCTATATGATTATACATATATAATAAATGGCTTTTCTGTTGTCATATATTTGTTCTTTCAAAGAACCAATTATGAATTGTTATATGATAACGTCCTTAGTATTAAACTGTGATAGAGGAACCATGATAGGCGATTATGGTTGATGAGATCTCTAATCAATTTAATAAGATTGATACTTAAATGTCTCTAGACTGATGAACTATTAAACAGGGCATTGATAGTACGTACAGACTAGCACGTATTAGATGTCTTATGTCTTTAAGGGCAGGGATAGATCTCATCTATCGAAGTGTGGAGACACTTGGACTGTACGTAGACGTGTATTAGATAATGCGTACGTTAGACTGACCCACTTACACTGTTACGTGTCACACTATGTGATGGTTGTGTAATTATCCTTAGGACCGGAGTCTACATGGCATCACGGTGTGGATTGTCATGCTTTGACACTATTGAGGTTTCCCTTAGCCATGGGGCGATCATGCGGTAGTGATTGAGTATGATACAGAAGCATGCGGAGTATACATGTTAGGTCGTCTGGGAGTCGCGTACCCTATGAATAAGGGTGAATATCTTAAAGGGCATTCTTATAATGAATGTCTTACACTCATGAATCTTTGCAAAGTGGAAGTAAATGAGTTACTTCGAGAGAGCATGGTGTCCATATTATAAGATACGGTCGTCAATGCTTCACACTCGACGTACGACCGTATGGATATTATTACAACGATAGGATTCTATTTACACGCTGACTGAGCACATGAAAGGTAGTAGTCATTGCGTATTGACTCTTCCGATGATTGGGGGTCACGGACGTGTTTCTAGATGCTAACCGTGATCGTTAGATATCAAGGGCATTTTCGTAATTGTGCCTTATGTCTTCGGCCAACGTATTCGGAAGCCTATCGGGTCACACACATATGAACATCGAGTCGGATTAAAATGCGGTTATAGTTGACGACCAAATAAGGAAAGTTTATCTCATACTACAAAGGTTATAGTGGTAAATTAATATGGTGGTATTTATTTATTATAAATAAATTTATACAAGATATTAATTATGTTGATTAATTAAATATGTATATTGATACATTTATTTTTCAAAATATGTATATATGATATATACATGCATTTTTGCAAATTAATTAATCATAGCATTATATTAATTAAAGAATATTCCGGAAGCCAATTTATGGCTAAAGGTGGCACAATTTTTAGTGTATTAGGATACATTTGAATTGTGCAATTTAATTAATAAGATTACCATAATATTAATATTATATATTAATTGATTTTTTGAAAATAGATTTATGGTAATAAGATAAAGATAGTCAATATTAGATATTGACAATATCATGGAAATATTTATTATGAGATATTAAATTAAATGAGATAAATCAATCTATGGGATTTTGCTTATTTTATTTGGAAAAGATTTTCTCTCTCATCAATCTACTAGAAGCTAATCCTAATCAGATTAGGAGATAGATGGGGCGCCCCAATGCTTTTATATATTGGAGGCTTGGCTAGCTCTTTTGTACACCATAATTCCAAGAGCTAATTGTTCTTGTGAAAAATAAGAGAGTTTCTTAGAGAGAGGTTATAGAGAGAGAAAATGTCGATCTAGCAAATCATGTTTTTCTAGTAGCAATCGTTGGTGGGATTACGGTGAGGTGCTCGTGTGGATTACTGGTAGAGGCCAGACGCTTGGACGGCTCGCGCACATCTACTTCTACCGGACGGTCAAAGCATCGATCTTTTAGATCAACCAAGGTAATAGTACCGTCCCCTCTCTTAAATGTCTTCCAATATTATAGTGACGGTGAAGAGCCCTTGTTCGGATCCAACTGATCGGCCCACGTAGGGAGTTGACCTACCTTGGGTATATCGTCATTACTGAGATATGATCATTATGAGATCTCATGAATACTTGGGTTACGACTCGACTAAGAATCTTGCGAGAGATTGGTCCACGTCGGGACCGTCGATTTTAGAGACATGAGGTTGACTATCACATAGACGATGTGAATTGTCAAAAAGTTGACTAGTCAAACCACTTGAAGTCGCGTTGGACGCGATTGGTAAGTAGTACCTACCCGTCGAAATTGACCCGGTCGATCGGCCCACGTACGGATCGAGTCAACTCGATAGGATTCCAGCCACTAAAAATTTTGGAAAATTCTTGAAAGTCAATTTGGAGTAGTTGACTAGTGGAGCAAAATCATAATCCCAAAGACCATATTTGATTTTGCATGTATAATCAACAACTATCTTTATTTTATGTTGTAGTTTTAGCAAATTTTATTTATAGTTTTTATTCTCGATTAGTAAAAACCAAATAATGATTGTTACCTTTTGAGAAGCGTTCTCAAATAAGGTTAAGTAATTTTGATCCCTTTAAAATAAACAATGACACGACCAATCGCGTTTTCGTATTTGAAGATAAGGAGACTACATATTTGATGGAGTATCGAATGTGATCCACGATGATATTCCGGACCTGTTAGCTCCTATGAAGACCGTGGACCCGCTGGTAGTTCGAGATGGGCCGATGACAAGGCTCCAAAGGAAGAAGGTCAAATAGGCCTTAAATACTTTGGTCTTAGAAGCTCAGTTGGATCAAGAACATGCCGAGAAGACTGAAGATCAGCATATTAAGTGCACCATTAATGCTATTGATCCTGACGAAGGCACTATTGGGCTTGAGTAAATTATCAAGACTTTTATTTATTGTTAGGTATTAATAAGGCCATGTCGCCATTTTAAGTATTATTGGACCAGTTTCTATGCTATTTTCATTAGTCTTTAGTTAATAATTATATTGTGGGCCTAAGTGTTCCAAGGAAGCCCACCTAGCTTAGCTTAGGCGCAGGTTTTGATGGGAATTACTCCCACATTGCTTAGCTCCACTAGTTACTTGGATATTGTAGCCTATATGTGGCATCTTGGTTGTTCTTTTACAGAAAGATATATTTGAGTGAAATTATTATTGAGTCTATTGACTTGTATCACTTGTGAGTGGAGATCTCTTCGTTATAGAGCTCCACCCCTTAGAAAGAACTAATCGGCGCCTTAAGCAGCGTTGTGGCGTTCTTGCCAACGTTCTTAGATTGGATTATCTAAGATCGTTGTTTCGAGCTCTCCATTGATTCCTTTAGAAAGTCCTAAGGCAAGTCCCGTTCTCGATTCGTATCATTTGGTATCAGAGCCTTCGGTTGACTAAAGGTAATCAAATATCCTTTTTTGTTCTTGTTTTGATTTCGTTTCTTTCGTTTCAAAAAAAAAAAAAATTCTTGCACTTTGATTCTCCTGCTTCTGTGTTCATCTTTGAAAAAAAATTAGCACTTTCTTGCTTGTTCTTGCGTAATTGTCTGGCGTCAAAAAAAAAAAAAAAAAATCCTAGATCTTGTCGTCCTTGATATTGCGTAATTCTTTCTGCGTTCATACGATTAAAAAAAATAAAAAGAAAAACATTCCATCGGTCATATCGTTGATCTTTCTTGACTATTACTGATTGATCTTTCTTGCAAATTGTTGCTAAGGTTTTCCCTGTTTGCAATTGCCGTATAAGACCAAAGGCAAACAAGCTGACATAATTTCTTTGTGCTTGAATTTGATTTATTTTATTTTAAAAGAAGTTCAGCCCAAAAAAAAAAAAGAAAAAAAAAGAAGAAGAAAAGTGACTCAGAAAATACGATGGTATGACATCCTAGTGTGAAATTTTTCACACAAGAAAAAAAAAAACTTCTTGTTTGATGAGCATTTCACACCCTGGGTGTGAAATTTTTCACACCTATGAAACTTTGCTGTCAACCAATTTCCTTACTTTTTCCTTGTTCCTCATTTCTTGCTTTTAGTTCTTGCATCTATTGTCTCGTCACACATTTTTCCACACACTTCCATACCTTTTTATCCAATCCTCAAACCTACCTCTTAGTTGTCAAGTTTAGATCGTTGGTTTTGATTGTTACACTTTGCTCAATTTTCTGATTTGTTTGAAAAAGGGTTACTTTACAACTTAGAGAGAGGGTGAGTGTAAACACGAGAGTAGTGAAGATTTTACCTTGTGAATCATGTCGGGAGATGAATGTGAGATGAGGGAGACCGCACCAAGGGATGTTTGATTGTTTATTACTGCTCAACAATAGGCCAATAGGCAAGTAACGAGACTCTGAGAAGCGTTGGGAGCACAACTCCAAGCGTTGACCACACAGCTACAAGGTGGTGATGGACAACGTGGTGCTCAAGGCATTAGGGCTGATAATAACCGAGTTGAAGATAGGGAAGATGATGATGATGAGGGTAGTGTGGAATAGGGAATTGATAATAACATAACACGTGTGAAGTTGAAACTGCCATCATTTAGTGGGACAAGTGATGGCGATGCTTATCTTGAGTGGGAAGCGAAGTTAGACCAAATTTTTGCTTGTAACAATTATTTGGATGAGAAGAAGTGCAATCTTGCACAACTTGAGTTTATAGGGTATGCAATGATTTGGTGGAAACAGTTGAATCTTTTGAGGCAGAAGCATGGGGAACCGTTGGTTCGTACTTGGACCGTATCTTGAAACGAGAGATGAAGAAGCATTTTGTACCACTTACTTACTTTCGTGAGCAATATCGTAAGTTACAAACGCTTACCCAAGGGGAGAGGTCCGTGGATGATTTTTATCAAGAGTTGGTTACACTTCTAGGAAAAGCTCAAATTGAGGAGGAAAAGGAAGTGACAATGCAGCGTTTTCTGGGTGGTTTGCGTTTAGAGATTGCCAATCCATTAGAATTGCGAGGTTGTGCAATGATGGATGAGATGTTACATGCCGCATTGACACTTGAGAAGCAACAAAATTGATAGAAATCAACCTACACGAGGCCTGTCGGAGGTAATACTTCTACTTTCATTCTTTTCAGCCTAGAGGAGACGGTCCTAAACCCACCCCAACAGCCCCTAGGCAACACCTTTTCACCTCTAATGATGTTTCTAAAGTTAAAGGGATTGATAAAGGCAAGGGCATGGTGACAAAGCTTAAGCCATCACATGATATTAAGTGCCTCCAATGTCATGGAGTGGGTCATATTGCTTCCCAATGCCCCACCAAGCGACGGATGCTTTTTGTAGGAGAATCTGAGGGTGTAAGAATGTATAGGACCGACTCCGAGGAAGAGAGAGAAGACGACGAAGAGGAGGATGATGATTATGAACAACCACCTGTGGATGGTGCTTTGTTATGATAATTAAAATGGCTTTAAGTAGTACGGTGAAGGTAGCGGATGACTTGCGAGAGAGAACATTTTCCACACACGTTGCATGATTAGTGGAAAGGTGTGTTCGATGATTATTGACCCTAGGAGTTGTACCAATGCGGTTAGTATGGATGTGATCATCCGCTTATCTATTCCCACTTTTCCCCATCCGCAACCCTACAAGCTTCCGTGGCTCAATGATGTTGGTGAGGTTCGAATGACCAAACGAGGCATTGGTGGTGTTTAACATTGGTAAACTTGATGACGAGGTTCTTTGCGATGTAGTACCGATGCATGTTAGCCATATCTTACTTGGAAGACCATGGCAATTGATCGGAGGGTGACGTATGATGGCTATTTGAATAGATACACGTTGATCCATAAAGGGAAGAAGATTACACACCTTTCACTATCACCCGAGGAGGCTCACAACGATCGCTTCAACTCTTAAAATATAGTGAGGAAAATACAAAAAAAGAGGAAGCTAAGTTGAAAATTGAAAAAGCAAAAATTGTGACGGGAGAGAAAAAGAAAGAGGGTGCGCGAACTCGAGATGAGGGTAAAATAAAAGTTGAAAATAAGATGGTAAGGGAGGGTGACATAGTACCATTAGAGGGAGGAACTAAAGTAGAAAAGTGAAAAGTAAGGGAGGGCGCCATTATTAGCGAGGGAGAAAAAAAGATGGTGAAGAAAAATGGAGAAAGAGTGTTAGGCACTTTCTACGCTAAGGTCGTGAGGTTATTAATGCCATTGAAGATGGCCTTACACCCCTCATATTTCTCTATAAAGAGGTCGACCCCTCCCCTCCCCACCCTCCCCTGTTTTATGCTTATTTATGATGTAACAAATTCTCTTCCTAGTGTTGTGGTGTCTTTATTGCGGGAATTTGCTAAGGTTTTTCCCGAGGAGGAGCCAAGCGGGTTGCCACCTTTACCCGGCGTGGAGCATCAAATTTACTTTATTCCGGGCTCCACATTGCCAAACCGTCCACCTATCGTGCCAATCCGGAGGATACTAAGGAGATTCAAAGGCAAGTCGAAGAGTTGATCGCAAAGGGGAAAGTTCAAGAATCCATGAGTCCATGCACGGTGCCAGTGATTGTGGTCCCAAAGAAAGATGGCGGATGGAGGATGTGCGTGGATTGCAGGGCCATCAACCAAATTACTATACGGTATCGTTATCCTATTCCATGCGTAGATGATATGATAGATGAATGGTGTGGTGCTAAATTCTTTTCTAAAATTGATCTTAAAAGTGGATATCATCAAGTGAGGATGTGAGAGGATGATGAATGGAAAAACACGTTTAAAACTAAATTTGGTTTATATGAGTGGCTTGTTATGCCTTTTGGTCTCACCAATGCACCTAGCACTTTTATGCGTTTGATGAATGAGGTTCTTAGGGACTTTATTAATAAATTTTAGGTTGTCTACTTTGATGATATCTTGATTTAAAACCATGATCTAGAGTCACACCTTAGTCACTTACACGCTGTTTTGGAGACACTTGAAGATGCTAAATTGTATGCTAACCTCAAAAAGTGTACTTTTTACATGGATAGAGTCGTGTTTCTTGGTTTTGTTGTGAATGCACTTGGGTGTGGAGGCTGATAAAAAGAAGTTCAACGCTATGGCGGAATGGCCCGAACCAACAAATGCAGCGGAAGTTCGTAGTTTCCACGGCCTTGCGAGCTTTTATAGGCGATTTGTGAGTGATTTCAGTAGCATAGCCGCACCCCTCAACGAGTTGGTGAAGAAGAATGCCCTTTTCCATTGGGGACCAAAGCAAAGGGAGTCTTTTGAAACTCTTAAGGCCCGTTTAATTTACGCACCCATACTTGCTTTACCTAATTTTGATAAAACTTTTGAGCTTGAATGTGATGCTTCGGGTGTGGGAATTGGTGGTGTGTTAATTCAGGAGGGTAAACCCATTGCATATTTTAGTGAGAAATTTTAGGTGCCCAATTGAATTATGCTACGTATGATAAGGAACTTTATGCCTTAATTAGATCGCTTCAAACTTGGCAGCATTACTTGAGACCTAGGGAATTTGTTATTCACACTGATCATGTGTCTCTAAAGTACTTAAAATGCCAAGGTAAATTGATTAAGAGGCATGTTCGTTGGTTAGAGTTCATAGAATCTTTTCCTTATGTTATTAAATATAAAAAGGGTAAGGAGAACATTGTAGCTGATGCGTTATCTCGTAGGTATATTTTAATCACTACTATGCAATCTAGACTCCTTGGATTTGAATTTATTAAGGAATTATGTGCTATGGATGTTGATTTTGCTGAACCTTATGCGGCTACTGATCACTCAGGTCACGGGAAATATTATAGGCACGAGGGATTCTTATTTCGTGAGGCAGTTTTGTGTATTTCTCGTTGTTCCATGCGTGAATTGCTTGTTCGTGAAGCACATGGTGGGGGTCTTATGGGTCATTTTTGAATCACAAAAACTTTGGACATGCTTAAATCACACTTTTATTGGCCTAAAATGAAAACTGATGTTTCTCGTGTGTGTGATGCTTGTCTTGTGTGCAAATCTGCTAAGTCCAAATCGGCCCCCCATGGTTTGTATACACCATTGCCTATCCCTACATCCCCTTGGACTGATTTATCTATGGATTTTGTGTTGGGATTGCCTCGTTCAAGGAATGGTAATGATTCTGTGTTCATATTGGTTGATCATTTTTCTAAAATGGCACACTTTCTACCTTGTCATAAAACGAATAATGCTTCTCATATTGCTGATCTGTTCTTTAAATAAATTGTTCATTTACATGGAGTGCCTAGAACTATTGTGAGTGACCGTGATGTTAAGTTTATTAGCCACTTTTGGCGTGTGTTGTGAATGCATTTGAGAACTAAACTTTTGTACTCTACGGCGTATCACCCCCAAACTGTTGGTCAAACTGAAGTGGTTAATCGAGTTTTGGGTCAATTGTTGCGTTGTGTTATTAACAAGAATCTGAAAAATTGGTTGCTTGCCTTCTGTAGAGTTTGCTTATAACCGTTGTAAACATTCTTCTACTCGATATACTCCTTTCGAGTTGGTGTACGGGTTCAAGCCGGATACGCCTTTTTCTTTGGTTCATTTGCCTACAGGTGCTCAATCTAGCTTGGATGGTGAGCAAAAGGCCGAGTTGGTGAAAAAGAATTGCACGCTAAGGCCAGGCAACATGTGGAGAAACCGATAGAGAGGTACGTGAAGAAAGCAAATAAGGGCCGTAAAGAAGTCATTTTCAATCCAGGAGATCGGGTATGGCTGCATTTCCATAAGGATAGGTTCCCAAAGCAACGCAAGTCAAAGTTACATCCGCGAGGTGATCGTCCATTTGATGTTTTGGAGTGGGTCAACAACAATGCTTACAAAATTGATATTCATGACGATTGGGGCGTGTCACCTACCGTCAATGTTGTTGATTTTATGCCCTTCAACAACCCCTTTGATTTGAGGACAGATCCTTCCCATCTGGGAGGGAAGGATGTGATCCATGATGATATTCCGGACCCGTTAACTCCTATGAAGATCGTGGACCCGTTGGTAGTTTGAGATGGGCCGAGGACAAGGCTCCAAAGGAAGAAGGTCAGAAGGGCCTTAAATACTTTGGTCTTGGAAGCTCAGTTGGATCAAGAACATGCCGAGAAGACTGAAGATCATCCCATTAAGTGCACCATTTATGCTATTGGGCCTGACGAAGGCACTATTGGGGTTGAGTAAATTATCCAAAAGACTTTTATTTATTGTTAGGTATTAATAAGGCCATTGCGCCATTTTAAGTATTATTGGACCGAGTTAATCTATGCTATTTTCATTAGTCTTTATTTAATAATTATATTGTGGGCCTAAGTGTTCCAAGGAAGCCCACCTAGCTTAGGTTAGGCATAGGTTTTGATGGGAATTACTCCCACATTGTTTAGCAACACTAGTTACTTGGATATTGTAGCCTATATAAGGCATCTAGGATGTTCTTTTACAGAAGATATATTTTGAGTGAAATTATTATTGAGTCTATTGACTTGTATCACTTGCGAGTGAGGATCTCTTCGTTGTAGAGTTCCACCCCTTAGAGAACTTATCAGCGCCTTGAGCAAGCGTTGTGGCGTTCTTGCCATCGTTCTTAGATTGAATTAGCTAAGATCGTTGTTTCGAGCTCTCCATTGATTCTTTTAGAAGGTCCTAGGACAAGTCCCGTTCTTGATTCGTATTAGTACTCTAACACTTTAATTATTAACGGAAGTTCACATATTGGACATAATGATATCCAATGGGTCACTCCATCATACGATGATGATTATTAAAACATTAGATGGATTGGATAAGGATGACCACGTCAAATTTTGGAAAGGTTGTTTTCAAAATTGTAAGATTTAAGTATCGAATTAATTCTTTAATCATTGCTTGAATGTAAATTAAATAGTTCATGTTTTGAATATGATTTAAAAGGTTAAATAGACTATTTAACAAACGTTGGATTTTCTTTATAAAAGAAAATAGAAGACACAGCTCCTATGATTTTTCTTAAGTCTTATGAAGACTACATTAAGAAATATTTACAAGTGCTTAAAGGATTATAATGGAAAATTAGGGCAAGTGCTTGAGTAAGAGATCTTATCGAAGTCTTTACCCTAAGTGAGTAAGTTGAAATAATTCTATCTAAACTCAAGTCAACTCTCGGATATATGATATCCTACGAGTGTGATTAAATTAGAAAGATTAAATACATATTTGGAGGTGAAGCAAACGTTGTAACACTTACCATATTCTAAATCTAGTAAACTGATAAGGGAACTAAATAAATGTTATTATGTTCCGGTTCTTATGAACAACATATCTTCAGCTATATGTTATGATTTAATGGACAAATTCAATTGTAAGGAATAAATGTTATTCCGACAAGGTTGAACAGTCACCGAATCTAACATACTAGATTAATGTCACTATATAGTTGATATAGGTGATGAGATCTCAACTAAATATTTGTATGGCTATTATCCTTAATGTTTGTGGTTTTTCTAGGCACAGTCTCTATGGAAGGGAAGCGTGTAATCAAACGTCATTCTGATGATGCAGAACCATATGATTATGAATCATGTGGGTTATACATATCTTATCCAAAGAGGACTAAAATACCCTTTTGAGAAAAGGTTATGAAACCTAGAAGATTGACATGAGCCTAAACATATTGATGTTTGTTAGCTTATGACAATTTGTACCATAAACAATTGTTTATCTCTCTCTTGGACTATTTTAGAAATAGTTGAATGTACTTATTGAAGTACGACAATTCGGAAATCCCGAAAAGTTCGAGCTAGTGCGAATATGAAATTGCTGACCTACTTAGGAATTAATCTTCAATTGGATTGAATTAATTAATACCTGAAGGGTGTTTCAGAGGTTGTCTGAAAAGGAATAAGATTCCCCCTTTAAGGATACCATTCTTGGATACGCAATTAGATTGTGTTTCTAAAATGGAAACAACACTTTATACGATATATGTGTGAAGTAAGGCATGTGAAATATCCCGTACGTGTTTGGGATAGTGCCCTTAACCAAGACACATACTTAACCGAGTTCCAAAGGATAAGGTTGAATAAATTCCATATTAGATATGGAAGGGGATAATGTCGAATCTATCTTAGCCGATGATTTGAAGTTGTCATATGCAAAGTCAGAAAGGCTTGGAGCCTAGTACGACATATGCAACTTTGTGGAATGTCCTGGCAAGTATGCTAGATATCATCTACTTTCCATGGAAAAAAATGTTTGTCTTCAAACTTGCTGTCTTCTAAAGGAGGTATTTCTTCCAAGAGAGATAGTGGGAGTAAAATGAGATCTCAAAAGAGTTTGAGAGCCACAAGGAGAGATTCAGCCATAGGAACGTGAGCAGACGCCATATAGTGATGAGGTGTAGGGCACTGCTCAGTGTACACAAATGTTCTATAAGTCCGTGGCCTAACAAGGCTGTCGATGTGTTCATCTTGAAGAATGAATATCTCACGACTTATGAAGGAATGTTTGAGAGGCAAGATTGAGAGATATGGCCAGGAGCCATAATATCTGAATTAGATTCCATCAGTGACAACCAGGCTATGAACCTAGTCTATCTTACCTAGAGGGAATGTCCCTAAAAGGCTGACATGGCTAGTAATATGATTACCATAAGGCTATAGTGACGGCTGACGGGTACGGGGTGTAAACCTTGTAGTTATCTTTATGCTGCCAGCTGAGCCTAGTTCTATTCAGACTATGCTTGTTATAACTTCGTATCATGGCTATATGATAGTGTTGAAGACGTTGGGCAAACAACTCGATGTTCATAGACGATAACATGATATCTGAGCCCATAAGATCCATTTATGGACTCAAACAAGTTTCTCTAGACATTCTCTTTGTTTGATAATCAAAGGAGTTTGAATTTAGTAAAAAAAGGGATATGCTCAATGTAGTGGGAGTGTGTTTCGATTTTTGAGTAAGATATTAGATATCTCTCTCGGGAATCATTACCCCATGTCACAGTCAATCAATATTTGGTAGTTCAAGGTCTTTACAAAAGCACTTGGATTAGCAATTCTTATTTTTAGAAATAAGAATCTATAGTGATAGATTTAACTGCTGTTAGATTATAGTTTACCTATATAGATGTGATGCTAAAAGTGTTTAGCATAGGTCATGACATGAGATACTGCTAGCCAGTGTTCTCAAGATCTATCTATGTTAGGACGTTAGTCCTAAAGATAAGGTGAAAGATGATGCCAGATGTTCATAGTCCATGAAGAGTCATGAGCAAGAATGAAAGTAAATCTGGTGAATATCGAGAATATCCTTAAACAATTTAAGAATGGTTTCCTAGTTTATCGAAACTTGGAATCGATAAATGTAGATATAGAAATGTGTATCCTCGATCTTATGAAAGCGAGTGGGAGCTACAGTCTAGGTTTGCAGTCACTTTGATTAAGTGATACAGTGAGATGGAAATGTTCTTAGCTGGAGATCACTGTGGACACTACAGCTATGCCAAACAGAGTATGCGCCTTGAAGGCACAACGAAAGCAGTACATGGGTCTAGAAGGTTCATTCCTAAACCTTGTGTGGTTCTTTACACTACTAGAAAATCAGGTTTTAATGAGAGGAATTCCCGTCATTAAAAGGCATTTTCTCGTCATTGAAGACTTTTAATGAGGGGAAATTCCCATCATCACCCCCTTATTACTGCCTCTCTAGGTAAAAATAAACAATGATGAGAAAATGGCTACCGTCATTAATTATAATACACATTAACGACCGTACATTCATGTCATTAATATTTTTTTAACGACGACTATTCCCGTTATTATAAGGTTAATTACCCATCACTAAAACACAATTTAATGACCAAAAAATCATCATTATAGGGCCATTTACCCATCATTAATGCACAAACTAATGACAACAAGTTCCCTCATTGTAGGGACATTTGCCCTCAATAAATCATGAATTTATTACAAAAAAATCCCGTCATTATAGGGTTATTAGCCCCACACTAAATCCTCGCTCTTTTTGTAAATAACCCACCCTCATCAAACATACCATGAAAGAATGGTTTTTCATGGGATGAGACAAAATTCAAAGAGTGGTTTGTCACTATCGATAAATATTAAAGCATCACATACATTCATGTATAAAATAAGATTTGAGTAAAATTTACAAATCCTTCATCTAGGCACATTATTTAAATCACCTAATCACTTGCTTATACTCTTAAAACCGATGAACCAAAGGGTTTTACAATCATAAACACTTTGACAAGTAGACATCCTCTCACCTTCCTTCCGCACCAAAGCACCATCAACTCAATTTTTGCTCTTAAGACTTTTGGATGGTTTCATATATATTCTTCCTTTATAAGGCTATAGAGAACCATACAAAATGCACAAAACATAAATCAGTGTTTCATATATAAGCATTCAGCAAGATGCCAACATTTTGGATCTGAGTACAAAAGGAAAATTAAAATACATACTTGCATCTCCATGGAGACCATGCAGATTCAAACCCATCCATATCTTCTAACCAACTTGCCAAATCAAGTTCCTATCAAGGATAAAAACAAGAATAACAAATGAAACAGCCTAGACCTTTTGAATTACATTTTATTGGCCTTGATACCATCAAAGTCCCATAATACATATAACTCTGCAATTGCATCAAAGGTGAAATCATTAGTCCATGTCCTGTAGCCTTCGAAACAGAGGAATCACATATTTAGCTATTATTCAGGTTTACAATGTTAAAGTGGTCATAAAACAAAGTACCACATAACATTTTTAATATACCACATGCTACAGCTTGCCACAAAATCCCCATGAAATTTGACATATTACTAGAAGATAGATTACTGACCCACCATTTTTTCCCTACTTGTTCTGCTTGTACGAGGGTCAATGCAATAGCACGGTCTATGTCTTCCATTTCTCCAAAAGCATCCTACACAACGTCCTAATAAAAAAATAGCAATGAAGACGTAATAAATGTCATACGATCATAGTAATGTGAACTATGAAATTGGACTATGTTCTTTTATCCGGTGTCTTCCAACATATACCGAAGAAAAAAAAAGGATAGATCTACTCGATACATACGTATGAATTATAAGGATGGCCGTCCACTAAGTCTCGCTTCGTTTCTTTTATCATATCGCCCTTCAACGACTTTATGCTTTGAAATGTTGAATATCTTGCTAAACGAACCTATTATGAAAAACTGTATTCAGTCATGACAAATGATACTTTTAGCTTCAGTATAATCACATAAACAAACACATGAACCGACATGTTCAAAGCAAGAAATACAACTTAAAGAACCCTAACCCCCACTCGAAGAATGAATGAACAGAAAAAAACGAACATGTGTGAGAACTTTTAGCGAACATGTAAGATGATGAGTACCCCAGAAACAAAAAAAAAAACCTTGTTTACAGGACTAATGCATATGTAGCCCGTATTTTCATCTTCGTAGTGTAAGTGGTCCATCACAACGTGAAGAGCCTTTTCTCTTATTCTTTTGCCTGCGACTCCGTGCATCATGCCGGGTTCCACAAGTTTATGAAGAGATGTCCAAAGCAAATCTTGTATGTGAGGATGGAGGTAGTACGGATCTTCCTACATACAAAGCCGCATTGATAAAAGAAAGATCAAATTAAACTAACTTAATCAAAGAGAGGGAATTTTATATATATATATATATATATATATATATATATATATATATATATATATATATATATATATATATAGTTGCTCTTTCGTACCTTTGCACATTGGTTGCGAACTTGATTCCAATTTACTTCATGGTATGGCACTTGTATAAATTTCCTTTCGAGAGACAAAACAGTTGAAGTTTACCAACAAACCTCTTTCCATACAAATAGCACAAAGGAAGGTAAACCATGCTCCTTTGACACCACATCCTTCCCGCAATATATATATTTTGCGTGTGTACTTGCATAAGTAACTTGTTTTGCCAAAACGTTTACACCAAAAAGTAATTAAACAGTAGCTCAAATACGGAGACCGGATGGAGAAAATGATGTTAATTACCTGGATGGAATGGAAGAGCCTAAGGAGAAAGCCACATCGCAGTGGCAACGGATTATTACCGGACCATTCATGTGCCCCGAGCACCTAAATAGATCAATATCAAAGTAAAATAAAAAAGGAATATATATATATATATATATATATATATATATATATATATATATATATATATATATATATATATATATATATATATATATATATATATATATATATATATATATATATGAGAAATACGATTCCGATCGAGTATAATGATCAACACTTAACTTAAAGCTATAGAGAAAACAGAACTGAAAGCCACAATTTCCCCCAAGATGGTATGTTACTGGCACCACCATGGTCCAAAATTCATTTTCGTCCTCTCTCCACAACACCCTCATCTCCATAATTCACTCCATCATTTAAACTCATCATAATAAATGGTGTAGATAACCTATGACACAACGGTTGTGGACGCATCATCAATATCCTCTCTCCACAGCCCCTGTTTCTAAGTTCATAATTGTCCTATTGAGCAAGTACCACTCTAAGTTTATTCTAAAAAAGTTTCAAAAAGTCTATTTTCATAAATAATCAACCATGAAAGCCGATTCTCGGCTCTAAAAATGACACGGAAGTCAATTTTCTGCTCATGTCAACTATAAAACAGTCTATTAACATTTAGCTATGAATCAAAATAGTAGGATTTATGTGGTGTCGTAAAAGACGTAACTTATATACAGAGTAGTCTCAAATAATTTCACAGTTAAGCCCAAAGTCTCAACACTGTTATGCACTTATGCTACACAATCACTCACTTTCCAATAAATGTGAATTAAAATTTTAACAAATTTGTCCAGCTAAGAACAAATCCAAACACACAAACTAACAAAATCAATGGACTTGAAAACCATCTTACGGATGCGTTTCACTCTCCCATTTCATAATGACTTTAAAAAAACGAAATTAGCAAGCACAAGAACCGAGAAAAAATACCCCCGTTTGTCCGTAAAAAAATCATCCCAAGATTTAAAAACCTGTTGCTATACAAAAGAAAATATGCAACTTCAATTGTATTAACAAAATAGGCATAACGGCTCTTTACTATCCTTCAAAAGATTATACGCGTACATAGCACAAATCAATTTACGAAAACGAAAAATGGCCAAATTTTTATGTTTACATAAAACGAGAAAAATGTTTCATAGATTAAAGGAGTAGCAAGCGAAGTAGAAACAATTAATTTGATGTAAAGCTTCGACAAAACGATTTATCTAATTTCAAAAAATTAGGACGACAGTATAAACGAAACTTGTACCTCTAAAATCCAGATTCCGATGAAATCCGACAGTATAAACGAAACTTGTACTAGATCGGAGCTTCCTTATTTGTCCAATTCCGATGAAAGGTCCTGCCTTGCCGGAAGGTGAAAGACTTGTCGGAGAGGAGAAAGGTGAAAGAAGGCGGAAAAGAATTGAAGAAGGCGAAGGAGGGCTGAAGAAGGCGGAGGTTAGGTCGAAGATGATTGATTTTGGGGATCCGTCTATTTGGGGGTTGGGGAGATGTTTGAGGAAGAAATGTTTTTCATATATATGTTTAATTATTAAAAGGTTTTTTTCTTCCAAAAAAGGATTTTTTTTTAAATATTATAGGAAAAATTAACATTTAAAAAATAAAAGAATTAACAATAATGAGAGGAATAATTTTTTGATAACATAATGAGGAGAATTCTGGATCAATAATGACGGGAAATAATGTTTTGTCATCAATTTATTTTACCATAATTAAAACAACTATTTAATGACCAAATTTAACTCCCGTCATAAAATTCCCCTCATTAAAATCACTTTTTCTTGTAGTGTTAACCTTTAATATATAGCTAATATAGTGGTGGATTCATTGCTTGAAGCAAGGACCAGGGTCTCATCAGAGATTCATGTGTGTTGAGGTGGTTCCTTTTGACTTGGTCATTTGGAGCATGATATGAAGATAGTCTGAGTCCTCACGGATAGTGATCTGTTCATGGCTAGGGCTGGTTGTGAGTATTGCATAAGATTCTTGTGTTTCAACTTGGTCTTGTGTGTATGAGTATTGGTTTTAGGCCAAGTGGGAGATTGTTGAAATAGTGTCCTAAACCCAATCAGGTTCGACCGGATCCGACCGGGTCGGATCATTTCTACTATTTCTATATGATTATACATATATAATAAATGGCTTTTCTGTTGTCATATATTTGTTCTTTCAAAGAACCAATTATGAATTGTTATATGATAACGTCCTTAGTATTAAACTCGTGATAGAGGAACCATGATAGGCGATTATGGTTGATGAGATCTCTAATCAATTTAATAAGATTGATACTTAAATGTCTCTAGACTGATGAACTATTAAACAGGGCATTGATAGTACGTACAGACTAGCACGTATTAGATGTCTTATGTCTTTAAGGGCAGGGATAGATCTCATCTATCGAAGTGTGGAGACACTTGGACTGTACGTAGACGTGTATTAGATAATGCGTACGTTAGACTGACCCACTTACACTGTTAAGTGTCACACTATGTGATGGTTGTGTAATTATCCTTAGGACCGACCGGAGTCTACATGGCATCACGGTGTGGATTGTCATGCTTTGACACTATTGAGGTTTCCCTTAGCCATGGGGCGATCATGCGGTAGTGATTGAGTATGATACAGAAGCATGCGGAGTATACATGTTAGGTCGTCTGGGAGTCGCGTACCCTATGAATAAGGGTGAATATCTTAAAGGGCATTCTTATAATGAATGTCTTACACTCATGAATCTTTGCAAAGTGGAAGTAAATGAGTTACTTCGAGAGAGCATGGTGTCCATATTATAAGATACGGTCGTCAATGCTTCACACTCGACGTACGACCGTATGGATATTATTACAACGATAGGATTCTATTTACACGCTGACTGAGCACATGAAAGGTAGTAGTCATTGCGTATTGACTCTTCCGATGATTGGGGGTCACGGACGTGTTTCTAGATGCTAACCGTGATCGTTAGATATCAAGGGCATTTTCGTAATTGTGCCTTATGTCTTCGGCCAACGTATTCGGAAGCCTATCGGGTCACACACATATGAACATCGAGTCGGATTAAAATGCGGTTATAGTTGACGACCAAATAAGGAAAGTTTATCTCATACTACAAAGGTTATAGTGGTAAATTAATATGGTGGTATTTATTTATTATAAATAAATTTATACAAGATATTAATTATGTTGATTAATTAAATATGTATATTGATACATTTATTTTTCAAAATATGTATATATGATATATACATGCATTTTTGCAAATTAATTAATCATAGCATTATATTAATTAAAGAATATTCCGGAAGCCAATTTATGGCTAAAGGTGGCACAATTTTTAGTGTATTAGGATACATTTGAATTGTGCAATTTAATTAATAAGATTACCATAATATTAATATTATATATTAATTGATTTTTTGAAAATAGATTTATGGTAATAAGATAAAGATAGTCAATATTAGATATTGACAATATCATGGAAATATTTAATATGAGATATTAAATTAAATGAGATAAATCAATCTATGGGATTTTGCTTATTTTATTTGGAAAAGATTTTCTCTCTCATCAATCTACTAGAAACTAATCCTAATCAGATTAGGAGATAGATGGGGCGCCCCAATGCTTTTATATATTGGAGGCTTGGCTAGCTCTTTTGTACACCATAATTCCAAGAGCTAATTGTTCTTGTGAAAAATAAGAGAGTTTCTTAGAGAGAGGTTATAGAGAGAGAAAATGTCGATCTAGCAGTCATGTTTTTCTAGTAGCAATCGTTGGTGGGATTCTGGTGAGGTGCTCGTGTGGATTACTGGTAGAGGCCAGACGCTTGGACGGCTCGCGCACATCTACTTCTACCGGACGGTCAAAGCATCGATCTTTTAGATCAACCAAGGTAATAGTACCGTCCCCTCTCTTAAATGATTATTGTTTAAATGGAGACGATCCTGGATCGGGAAATAAAATTTTAAATTTTGCTGCGCTACTCGATTGATTTCCTAACAAAAGAAGGGATTGAATCAAGAAAGTGATTCAGCTTTCAGCAAGCTAATGACCAGGATGATAAGATCAGCAACTTCTAGTCTTCAATGTGTATTTGTTGGTCCCTTAAAAAGGCTTTGGTTAAGTTTAGAGGGGGGGGGGGGGGGTGAATAAACTTAACACTTAAAACTTTTTGGAGTTAACAAATTCTGCAACTTCGGCGGCACTGTCGATACTTCGATGTGTCGAGACCTCGATAGCTCCGCTTGATAAACGATGTAGTCTACTGACAGTTCAGTTTGCTGAATTTGTGCAGCGGAATAATGTCAAAATTAAGCCTTGTTACTTGTTGTTAAATATGATACCAAGTATTAGATACTCAGTAGTGTATGTGTGTGATTTCAGTTGCTAGATTCAGTAGGTTGATGTGTAAAATAAACTAAGTGCAGAATGTAAATGCAGTAAGTAAGTAGGTAGATTTTATAGTGGTTCCAGGTGGTGTAATCCTGTCAGTCCACTCTTCTCCTGTGATGTTGGAGGAAATTCACTAGAGATCTTTGATGTAGCTTTTACAAAGATTCCTAAGGTTGCTTGTCCTTCACCAATAACTATGGCTTCACAAACTGAAAACTGGGAACAGGTAGGATTGCTGCTCCTGAGTCTTCCACTGGTCCTTGAAGGGTAGAATTGCCTCTTCACCAACTCCACCACAAACAACAGTCTTTCACACCCAACAGATGCTTCACCGTCTTCAGCAGGTTCTTTATAAAATAAAGAATGAATCAAGTAAATGATTCAGTTGAAGCAGCTTGATTAGGATGATATAATCAGCAGCTTGCGGTCTTCAAGTGTGTAATCTTGATGTAGCTTGAATACAGAATGCACTTGAAGAAATTCTCTAGATCAGCAGCTTTATGCCCGGTAAGTTCAGCAGGGTGTTTTTCAGCTCAGTAATGTCTCTTCAAAGTTTGTTA
The DNA here is from genome assembly GCA_036785695.1 of Gentiana straminea. NCBI lineage: Eukaryota > Viridiplantae > Streptophyta > Magnoliopsida > Gentianales > Gentianaceae > Gentiana > Gentiana straminea. Next base: position 2,730,214 of record JAVUPR010000278.1, on the reverse strand, counting down.
ATTTTCATCATCTAGTTTCTGAGTTGAAAGTCCTCTATTTATAGGCAAGAATGCATGTGACTTGTATTTGAAATTCAAATGTAACCGTTCCTTGTTTTTATCCCATCTGATTTGCATTCTGTCACTATTCATAGGACCGACACTTTATTGTCGAATTCCTTTTTGACAAGTGCGGTGCGTCCACCCTTTGACTTGTGTCCATTGGATAAAGTCCCGAATCATCCCAACGTTCTTTTAATCCTAACCACCGATTTGTTTGATCAAATCGAGGTAGTAGTTGGCTGTCCTTATCCATGTAATCTTCCAATATAATCTTGAATTAATCGAGGTATATATCGGCGGGTTCATCGGCTGTCGAAGTACCTATCGTCTATTTGAACGACAATTTGTTGTGTATAAAATATAATGCAGCTGATTTCTTTTATCTAACTTTTGTTTGTGAAGTTAGATTACACCTTTTTAAATATAACCAAGTTCCAAACTTCATCCAACTTATGGAACTTAGACCTTCTACACAAGGTATATGTAATCAGTTTAGGTCATCACAGACTTGCCTAAATTCTGATTCCATATCCTTGACTTTAATTACTAAGTTTGATCCCTTAGCCTTCAGAATCGAGTTTGAGCCCTCGGCCTTTCGCCTCTTCGGTCTTCGGCGGGTTCCCGACTAGTCTACCTATCTACCCTACCGACCTAGACTAGTCTGTCGACGAAGTCACCGACCATTACGGTGCTTGTTTGATCAAACCTATTTATGAATCAAACTCTAATAAACCTATACAATTGATCTAGATATCTTTTTGCCTTTGCACTATAACAGCTAGTATGACACTCATCATCAAAACTAAGAAATAAGTCCAACAATTTCCCCCTTTTTGGTGATGATGCCACTACCCTCACCTAATCAGCAAAGAAAAAAGATTAAGACAAAAACAGAACAAATATTCATCTTTCATTAAAATCATTTGTTCAAAGCTATTACAGTCTAGAATCAGCAAAGACATAATGCAGTTAAAAAATGCTGATCTACTGTCTCTTTTCTCTTTCTTGTCTAGCCTTCTCAGCTTGCTCTTGATAGGCTCTGATTTGTTCTATCATATCCCTCATCCACTCATTTTCAATCAAAGTAAAATTAATGTAGGGATTAACTTGTTTCCACCAATTCCATGCTTCAGGCAGGATAAGATTAATATCATTCACTCTGAATCCAAACTTCATGTACAGTTCCTTGAATTCATCAAGTGAGTCCTTTGCTTTTGTGATAGGCAAGATCCTATCACCTCTGCCACTTCTTCCACCGCTTCCACCTCTGCCTCCTCTGTAAGTTGCCCTTAAGGCTCTGACTCTTGCTTCCCAAAATTTCAATGCCAAGAAAGAGTTTAGACCTTCATGATATCCCATGTCATGATAAGGTCTCCTTCTGTTATAGTATTCTTTCTTGTATTGTCTAAGGAGATCATCAGTAAGTTGAACTCGCTGGTGCGGAGTTGCTGAGAGCATTAATCTCATCCTCCCATCTTTTCTTTGCAAAGAGTCTTGCGGCCTCTTTTTGCTTGCGGTGATTGGCCCTCTTCCCCTTAGTGACATCATCAACAAAACGGGACATTAGGCCATGAATACCCTCCCGTGAGATTACCACTCTATTCAATTGACCTTCCATAATTTCGGTTCTTGTATCAATTGCGGTAATCCTTGATTGCAAGGTCTCCTCCGGAGATTGATCCTTTCAGTAAGTTTAGGATCAGGCATAGCAGGTTGTTGTGCAGCAGCAGGCTCAGTAGGTTTAGGTGTAGCAGCAAGGTTGTCAAGTTTCTGATGGATGGAAATGAATTGGTCTTTCAGAAACTTCTCTTTGGCAGTATTTCCAACCTTGATTCCACTCACATCTAGTATCAGATCATTCACAGCATTTTGAGTAGATGTGAAGTTTGAAGCAACTGTGGCAGTAGATTGTCTGTTTTCATTCACCATCTTCATCAGTTCTTCAAATCTTTCTTCTTGTCTGTCCAGTTGAGTCCTTAACTGTTGCATATCATGCCTCACAGTTCTTAACTCATTCAACACTTCAACTGGCACTTCACTGGTCATCCTTCCACCAGTAGCTTCATCAACAGGCTCCTCAACATTGTATTGTGGCCTCTGATTGCTCATAACCATTGCCCAACTCCTATCCAAGTCCAGCAGGGTTAGGTCCTTCATATTCCTCCAGAATAGGATCAATGGCAGGTTCCTCAAAAACAGGTACAAATGCCTGAGGGGGATCAACATCAATATTTTCTTCTTCAGGCATCTGAAATTCCTCATCACTAAAGTCATAGTCTAGCAGCTGCTCATCCTCATTACCAGCAGTCTGCTGACCATCTTTCCCTTCAGTGGTCTTGTCTCCAGTAGGCTCCACTACATCAGCCTTACCAACAACAGCAAGGGTTTCCTCCAAACCCAAATTTGGTTCCAACCTGTGTCCAGGTGCTTTGTTTGACACTCAGCAGCCTGTACCTCCTGTTCCAACCTTTGTGCAGGTGTTGTTTGTACCCCAGCAACCTATACCTCCTCTTCAACTCTCTGTGGATTGAATATAGCCTCATTATCCACTTGGAATCCTTCTGCATGACCAATCTTGTGCAAGATGATGGCAGTTTTAGTAAGAATGCCCTCAAAGTCAAATCCATCTTGATATTCAATGGATTCTTCAGAGCTGGCACTAGGTTCATTGAAATCAGTAACTTTTTCTCCATCCAAATCCTCACTCTGTTCAGCTTCATTTTGTGCAGTAGGCTCTACAACATGGAATGTAGAAGGTTCATCAGCTAGCCTACCAGCACTCAAATTAATTCCCTCATTGATCAATGCTTCCAGATCATCCATGGTGAGATCCTGTAGATCCTCATCCATCTCTCCAGTCTGCTGGCCCTCAGCAGACTTGCCAGTATCAGTGGACTGTTGTACAGGTGGTTCTATGATTACTGCAGTCCCACTGGTTCCTCCTGGTCCAGATGAAAAATCTCCTCTTGAATCTGATGATGAGGATGAGTCATCATCGCCATCTCTTGGATCTCTAAACTTGATACCCTCCTCTTTCTGTTGTTCATCAAACAAATCCATCAGCCTTGATTGCAGCAGGGTGGTATCAACCAGATCCAGCAAGTTCTCTACTCCCAATTTTTCAAAAGCCCATTCTTCAAAATCTGTCATAGGTTCAGCAGCTGGTTTTTGTCTCTTGTAGAAACCAAACTTCCATTGGAAATAGTCAGCAATTTTTTGAAGTTTGGGATCTACATACTCTTCTGGTTTTCTTCCTTTCTTTCACATGCCTTTCAAAGGGCATGAAAGATCTCTGGGAGCAACTCCAGTACCTTGTTGACCTCCAAAGGTTCCAACAAGTAGGTTCATGGTTTCTTCAACAGATGTTTGAAAGTCAGTAGGTTGTTGAGATTGTAAATTTGTGCCTACTACTTCCATCTGTACAACACTTGATTCCCCCTGACTTACATGCTCATCAGCAGGGTTAGTAGCAGACTGCTCTTCCCCCTGAGTTCTTGCAACACTTGCAGGGTCTTCAACCATTTCTTCAACTACTTCTTCAATTACCACAGCAGGTTCAGGTTCAGTGGTTTGCTGTGGTTCTTCAGTAGATACTACAGCAGGCTCAGGGTCAGTAGACTGCTGTATATCTTCAACATATTGCTCAACAACGACCTGTCCAGCATCAGTAGACTTGGCAACCTCTTCAGGTGAGGAGTCAGTAATCTCCACAGGCTTGATGATAGTCAAGGGCTCAGCCTCAATAGCCTCTTCTTCCTCTTCTACTGATGCCTCTTCTTGGATTCTTTGTGCTTCCAAGTTCTTCATTTATTTCCCTTTTCCATGTTTTTGTTTATGGATAATTTCTTTTCTCCTCTTGGAAAGGGGTTCATCATCTTTTTCAGCCACAGTAGACTTCCTCTTTCTACTGGCTTCCTTCTGTTGTTCCCTCAAGATTTCAACAACAGTTTTTCTTGCAGCAACAGCAGGGTCAGTAACCTCCACTGAACCCTCAGCAGACTCAACAGTCTGTGCTGTTTGCTTCCTTGTTTTCTTTGAAGGCTTTAACACTTCAGTTATTTTCCTTTTGTCTCCACCCTTTCTTTTCTCAGCAGCTTTCTTTGGTGCAGCAGGTTTAACAGGTTTCTTTTTAGTTTGCTTGACCTGCTCACCACCAGCATCACCATCATCTCCACCACTATCATCATCAGCAGCTTCTCCAGCAACCTCTTCATCATCATCCAGACCAGGAATAGCATAATCAATTTCCTTCTTGTATCTAGACTGATTGATTTTCTCAGGTTCAAGAACATGAACTTCCAAATAATTCAGCAGGGTCTGAACCATCAATCCTAAGGGCATGGCCTTGGATTTCCTCTTTCCTTCTCTTTCCTCCTTGGCTACTTTCTTCATATAATGAATGAAATATCCAGCCCAATCAAACTTCATGCTCCTGCAGATGATTATCATCAGCTCTATCTTGGGTCCAGATAGAGTGTCCATACTTCCAACCAGTCCAAGTATGTTTTTGGCAATAAGTTTGCTCAGCAGACTGTACTCATTCCCAATATGTCTGCAGTTGATGCCTGGAACGGATTTGGTGGCTGCATTTGTTTTGATTTGATCAACAAACGCCATCTTGTCCAATCCCATAGCTTCAGGATTTACTAGACCATCTATTACTTCCTCAAATCCAAATACTTCCCTCAGTAGACTAGAGGAAACTACAATCTCCTCAGCATTCACAGTTGTCTTGAATGCTTCAGTCCCTTCTTCCACAACCATATTCTTCCAGAAATCAATAACATTGGTGTATGAAATTGTTTCTAATCTGAGATTGAGTATGTTCTCCAAGCCTGCAAACCTCCTGATTCTCCTACCAATATTAATGGCCAATTCAGTTCTGTTTGCATCCACAACAAAGCCTCTAACACTTTGGCTTGATTCAATCTGGACATCAACCTTTTCCGCCATTTGTATGAGAAGAATGAGATGAAGAAGATTGATTATGAATCTGTGTTCACACAGTGTAAAAATCGCAGTGATAAAGCATATTTGCAAGTAGAGAATCTGCTGTGTGATAGCCTGTATAAATAGACAGTGAGTAGTTGTAACTGTCAGTGCATGTACATTGATGCTTGACCACGATTAATCTGAATAAATGCTGTCTTGACACGTGGCCCATTAATCCTCCATAACGTTTGTAACCGTTAGATCGTGTTAACCATGGTAATAATGGATAGAATAAATATCCCGCCAAATTGCTTTTTGACTTTAATAAAATTTGACTGAGTAACGTTCCATTCAGCAGGGTAATCCTCAGCAGGGTGGGCTCAGCAGTCTGCTGATAAATAGGCTTCAGCAGCCTACTGACATAAGTACTCTCCTGATCCTTGTTTTCTTCTTGTTTTGTTCAATTGATAATACAAGATGAAGTTTAATACCAATGACTGATCTGTCAAGTGAGCTCACCCAACATGACAAAGACCAATCCCCTTGGCAACCTCATTTGCTCAATTGTCCAAACATAAGTACATGGAATTGTTGATACCAATGACTAATCTGCTAAGTGAGCTCACCCAACATAGCAAAGACTAATCCCCTTGGTGAATTCCAGTACATTGCTGAATATCAGTCAACTTTGATAATTCCAAGTTCAGTCCTTAATTTGGCAAATCTTTCACTATCAAGTGGTTTAGTGAAAATATCAGCAAGTTGATTTTCGGTAGGGATGTATAGAACCACAACATCTTTATTTTCAACATGATCTCTTATAAAATGATGTCTCACATCAATGTGCTTGGTTCTTGAGTGCAAAACAGGATTTTCTGTGATTGCAATTGCACTTGTGTTGTCACACATAATTGGAATTTCCTTTTCTTCAATTCCATAATCCCTTAATTGTTGTCTTAGCCATAGTACTTGTGCACGGCACAACTTCCAAGAAGAATGTACTCAGCTTCAGCAGTGGAAGTTGATATTGAATTCTGTTTCTTGCTGAACCAGGAGACCAGTCTACTTCCCATTAATTGACAGGTTCCTGTAGTGCTTTTTCTATCAATCTTGCATCCAGCATAATCAGAATCTGAGTAGGATATAACTTTGAAGCTTCCATCCTTGGAATACCATATCCCTACTCCCAAAGTCTCCTTTAGATACTTGAGAACTCTCTTGACTGCACCTAAATGACTTTCTTTAGGTTTAGATTGAAATCTTGCACAAACACCTACATCAAAGGATATATCGAGTCTCTGCTCGGCGATAAGGTACATCGATCGCCTATCATCCTTCGTATAAAGTCGATCAACATCTTTGCCTTCTTTATCTTCATCCAATCGATGTTTGTACTCATTGGAGTTGATATCTTAGTTGTGTTTTCCATACCAAACTTCTTCAGCAACTCCTTGGTATACTTGGTTTGATGAATGAAGATTCCATCTTTCATTTGTTTAACTTGCAATCCCAAGAAGTAATTCATTTCTCCCATCATACTCATTTGGAATTTGCTCTTCATTAGATTTGCAAACTTTTCACAAAGTAAATCATTTTTAGAACCAAATATAATGTCATCCACATAAATTTGTACCAGCAGGGTGCTGTTCCCTTCACTGATTCTGAAAAGTGTCTTGTCAATGGTGCCTTTTGTAAAACCATTATCCACCAAGAATTGAGATAGAGTCTCATACCATGCTCTTGGTGCTTGTTTTAATCCATAAAGTGCTTTGTTGAGTCTATACACTTTATCTTCTTGATCTTTAACTTCAAATCCGGGAGGTTGCTTGTACATACACTTCCTCCTCTAGAATGCCATTCAAAAATGCACTCTTGACATCCATTTGATATACTTTGAAGTTCTTATATGCAAAGGCATGTGCCAAGAATAATCGATAGCTTCCAATCTTGCAACGGGTGCATAAGTTTCATCAAAATCTATTCCTTCACTTGAGAATAGCCTTTTGCAACTAGTCTGGCCTTATTCCTCACAATGGTACCAGATTCATCAAGTTTATTTATGTATACCCACTTAGTACCAATGATATTTGCATGACTTGGCCTTTCAACTAGTGTCCAAACTTGATTTCTTTCAAATTCATTCAATTCCTCTTGCATAGCAATTATCCAATCTGGATCTGAAATTGCTTCTTCAACAACTTTAGGTTCCATTTGAGATAGAAAACAGGTAAACAAAGCTTCCAGTTGTCTTCTAGTCATCACACCTTGCTGTACATTGCCAATAACTTGTTCAGCAGGGTGATTCCTTAACCATTGTGGATTCTAGTTATTTTGATTATCAGGAACCTCATCTTCAGTAGGGTCTACGCGTAGCTTCTTCTACAGGGGGTTCAGCAGATCCTTGAACTGCTTCAGTTGTTGCATCAGTAACATTACCAGCAGGGTGTTCAGCAGGGGCAGTATCAGAAACTTTTAAGTCATTGAATCTTTCCAAAACTTCAACACAGTCTGGATCAGTGACTTGTTGATTCTCAGCAGGTTCACAATCTTCATCTTCCATACTAGTAAACTTAGGTTCATCAAACACAACATGGATTGTTTCTTCATGTTTCAGTGACCTCTTGTTCAGTACCCTGAATGCCTTGCTGACTGAAGAATATCCCAAGAAAATCCCTTCATATGACTTAGGTTGGAATGTTTTCAAGTGTACCTTATGATTTAGGATAAAACATTTACTTCCAAATGGATGGAAATAGGATATGTTAGGTTTCCTTCCATTCCAAACCTCATAAGGTGTCTTCAGCAGCTTCTTGTTTACTGATGTTCTATTTTGTGTATAGCATGCTGTATTGACTGCTTCAGCCCAATATCTTTCAGGTAGCAATGCTTCACAGATCATTGTCCTTCCTGCTCCCTTTAAAGTTCTATTTCTTCTTTCAGCAACCCCATTTTGCTGAGGTGTACCAGCAGCAGCAAGTTGATGTAGTACACCATTCTGTTCACAATATTCTCTTATAACTTTGTTGAGAAATTCAGTACCCTGATCTGATCTTATCTTTATTACTGTTAAACTTTTCTCATTTTGTAATCTCTTCAAAAGATTAGGCATGCTTTTGAGTGTTTCACTTTTCTTGTTCATAAATATCACCCAAGTGTACCTTGAATAATCATCCACAACCACTAAAGTGTACTTCTTTCCTGTTACACTTGTTGGAGTTATTGGTCCAAAAAGATCCATATGCATCAGCTCCAACACTCTATTAGTTGATTGTTTGGTTTTTGACTTGAAGCTTGATTTTATCTGTTTGCCCTGCTGACATGCATCACATATAGCATCCTTCTTGAATGTGATCTCAGGTAAACCAATCACCAGCTTCTTCTTCACCAACTGATTAATATCATCAAAGTTTAAGTGATTCAACTTCTTGTGCCATAACCAATTGAGTTCAGACTTGGTATGCACAATCGAGGCGAGTTTCGGAACCGCTAGAGAGACCAATCAACAACATACATGTTCTCGTTGTCTTCTACCAGCAAGTACAACTTGATCACCTCTTTCACTAATGACAATATAGTTGTTTTTGTCAAAAGTGACCTTGTATCCCATGTCACAGAATTGTCCAGTGCTCAACAAGTTGTAGTCCCGTCCTTCCACAAATGCAACATTCTTGACAGTAAGTCCATTTCTCACAAGTGTGCCATGTCCTCTTGTGTATCCAGGTGTATTCTTGTTGCCAAAATTCACCCTTGGACCATCTTTTGTCACAAAATTTGACAAACAATGCTTATTCTTTGTCATATGTCTGGAACATCCACTGTCAAAGTACCAGACACCCTACAAAACAAAGTTAATGCATTTTAGGTACCCAAACCTGTTTGGGTCCATAGTGGTCAGTGGCAAGCATGACCCTTGGTATGTTTCCATAAGGTCTTCTCCTGAATGTGTCATACTTTGGTTCATACTTTGGTTCATACATGTATTCCACACATCCATAAGTTCTAACAGTAGGTTGTGTAGGAATCACATATGTTTTCTGGCCTTTTGGTTTATAATGCTGTTTGAAGTGACTTTGGTTGTTAGAAGCATTAACATAACCATTAGTTTGCTGTCTGTTAGGAACAGCCCTGTAATATGGAGTCTGCTGAGGTCTTGTGTAAGTCCTCTGCTGATCCCATTGCCTAGGTTTTACCCTAGTAGTATGGTTATACTTATTGTTTCTAGCATTAGATGCAGAAATATTCCAATCATCATCAGTAGGGAACAGTCTACCTTTCCCCCTGAGATAAGTATCCCTTGAATGATTAACATTTCTGGGTTTAGGATTCTTACCCTTCTGTGGTCCAGCAGACTTGGTAGCAGGTCTGCTATCAACAGGCTTAGAAGGCACAACAGTCCTATTTTATGATTTATTCTTTTTATTAGGAGCTGTTGACTTATTTGACTTCTGATTTTGCTTCCTTGAAGCATTCTCATTGGGTTTTACTGCCTCAGAAACCTTACTGGGAGTTGGATCTAGTGCAGGTACAAACTTAGGACCAATTCTGGTACTAGGTTCAGTGACTTTACTGGATCCACTCTTGTTAGATTGTTGAGTTCCAAATCCAAGCCCTGTTTTATCTCCATAAGGCTTTCCTGATTTGTATGCAGTATTGGAACAAGATGGTTCAGCAGATTCAGAGGCTGCTGGATGTTCAGCAGACTTATACTGATTCTGTCCAACACCTTTTTCCTTACCTTTGAGAACCCTTAATTCAGCTTTTAATCTTCCAACTTCCAATTCAAGAGCTTCTTTTTCAGCCTTCACAATCTCATAACCAGATTGTATTATCCTCAGTTGATTAAGGATGGCATCCAAAGTCTCATTGTTGTCGAATTTCTAGGATTTGAACCACAAGTTGATTCACAAATCACTTCCAGCAGGAGTATTGATAGATACAGTGTTGTATACCTCCTCAGTTTCATCCATATTGGCCATCAAAGCATAATCTTCCATATCAGCAACCAGTCTTGGTGTCATCGATTCATTTCCCTTTTCGTATTCCACATCATACCCCGATTCATCTTCAGCAACCATAGCCTTCTTGCCATGTCTTCTTTGTTGACTCTTGGTCTTCAGTAGGTCTGGACAATCAGGTCTAAAATGTCCAGGCTTCTTGCAGTTGAAGCAAAGATAATCAAGTTCCTTGCCTTGTTTTAACTCAGGACAGTCAGGTTTGAAGTGTCCTGGTTTCTTGCAATGAAAGCACAGATAGTCATTATCTTTCTTTGGTTCTTCTTTCCTTCTTTCAGTAGGCCTCTTTGTGAAATTTCTTGAAGGGGCCTTTCCAGTTTTCATCATCCTGATTTTCTTGCTCGGTAGGGCAATGCCGCTCTTGCATTTCATCCAATGAGATCATCTTGTCCTCCCGATGTTTCTTCTTGATGTGAAGCAGCCAATGCGGTGGTCTTTGGCTCTTCTTTTTCGATCTCGTGTACAAGCTTTTTGCTAAATTCATAAGCCTTGAGATCTGAAAACAACTTGAAGGTGTCTTCTTCATGCAACTTTCTTATTTCTTCTATTGCAGTCACCTTCATTTTCCAAACATCCTTTGCAGGTAGAGCCTCCAAGATTTTGGTGTTTATTTCTTCTTTTGAATAACTTACACTCAGCAGGGTAAGTTCATCCAGGATTGCATTGAATCTTGATTCTATTTGCTCAATGGTTTCATTTGGCAGCATCTTGAACTTTTGGAACCTCTTTCTGGCCACACTGATTTTATTCTTCTTTATTGCATCAGTGCCTTCACAGATCAAATGTATCTTGTCCCAAAGCTCCTTTGCAGTTTTGCAATCTTTAACCTTCATGTACATATTGCTATCCAAAGTTCTATAAATGATATCAATAGCAATGTTGTTGAGGTTTGCTCTTTTTCTGTCTTCTGCATTCCATTCTCTTTTTGGTTTAGGAATGTACTCAGTTGTATCACCCACTGTTACTGCCTTGGTAATCTCCAGTGGTCCATCAGTTAGTACATCCATCATCTCATCATGAGTTGCAGAAAGGTAAGCCTGCATTCGACGTTTATACTCATCAAATCTATCTAGAGAACACATCAGCATAGTTCTAGCATGCTGTGTGTTATCCATGATGCAAGTTTTGAAAATCAGTAGCTTGAAAGAAAGTTTCAAAGAATTTTCACAAGCACAACAAGTAGGATTTCTTCAGAACAGAAGCACTGCTCCGATACAATTGTTGGTCCCTTGAAAAGGCTTTGGTTAAGTTTAGAGGGGGGGTGAATAAACTTAACACTTAAAACTTTTTGGAGTTAACAAATTCCGCAACTTCGGCGGCTGCGATACTTCGATAGTCTGTCGAGAGACCTCAGTAGCCTGCTGATAAACAGTAGTCTACTGACAGTTCAGTTTGCTGAATTTGTGCCGCAGAATAATGTCAAAATTAAGCCTTGTTACTTGTTGTTAAATATGATACCAAGTATTAGATACTCAGTAGTGTATGTGTGTGATTTCAGTTGCTAGATTCAGTAGGTTGATGTGTAAAATAAACTAAGTGCGAATGTAAATGCGGTAAGTAAGTAGGCGATTTTTATAGTGGTTCCGGGTGGTGTAATCCTGTCGGTCCACTCTTCTCCCGTGATGTTGGAGGAAATTCACTAGAGATCTTTGATGTAGCTTTTACAAAGATTCCTAAGGTTGCTTGTCCTTCACCAATAACTATGGCTTCACAAACCGAAAACGGGAACGGTAGGATTGCTTTGCTCCCGAGTCTTCCACTTGTTCCTTGAAGGGTAGAATTGCCTCTTCACCACTCCACCACAAACAACGATCTTTCACACCCAACGGATGCTTCACTTTCTTCGACGGGTTCTTTATAAAATAAAGAATGAATCAAGTAAATGATTCAGTTGCAGCAGCATGATTAGGATGATATAATCAGCAGCTTGCAGTCTTCAAGTGTGTAATCTTGATGTAGCTTGAATACAGAATGCACTTGAAGAAATTCTCTAGATCAGCAGCTTTATGCCCAGTAAGTTCAGCAGGGTGTTTTTCAGCTCAGTAATGTCTCTTCAAAGTTTGTTAATTTTCATCATCTAGTTTTTGAGTTGAAAGTCCTCTATTTATAGGCAAGAATGCATGTGACTTGTATTTGAAATTCAAATGTAACCGTTCCTTGTTTTTGTCCCATCTGATTTGCATTCTATCACTATTCATAGGACTGACACTGTCAGAATTCCTTTTTGACAGTGCAGTCTGTCCACCCTTTGACTTGTGTCCATTGGATAAAGTCCTGAATCATCCCAACGTTCTTTTAATCCTAACCACTGATTTGTTTGATCAAATCAGAGGTAGTTGGTTGTCCTTATCCATGTAATCTTCCAATATAATCTTGAATTAATCGAGGTATATATCAGCAGGTTCATCACTGTCTTTGAAGTACCTATCGATCTATTTGAACGACAATTTGCTGTGTATAAAATATAATGCAGCTGATTTCTTTTATCTAACTTTTGTTTGTGAAGTTAGATTACACATTTTTAAATATAACCAAGTTCCAAACTTCATCCAACTTATAGAACTTAGACCTTCTACACAAGGTATATGTAATCAGTTTAGGTCATCACAGACTTGCCTAAATTCTGATTCCATATCCTTGACTTTAATTACTAAGTTTGATCCCTTAGCCTTCTGTAACTGAGTTTGAGCCCTCAGCCTTCAGTCTTCAGTCTTCGACGGGTTCCCGACTAGTCTACCGACCTATCTACCCTACGACCTAGACTAGTCTGGCGACGACGAAGTCGGTGACCATTACAGTGCTTGTTTGATCAAACCTATTTATGAATCAAACTCTAATAAACCTATACAATTGATCTAGACATCTTTTTGCCTTTGCACTATAACAGCTAGTATGGCACTCATCATCAAAACTAAGAAATAAGTCCAACAGTATTCTAGTTGTAACTTGATTGCAGAACACTTGAAGAAGATTCTTGATCAATGAAATTATAGCTTAGTAATTCTCAGCAGGGGATGATTGCACTTAGTCAAATTCTTGCTAAAAACAATCTTCTTGTTCACTTGTTATTTTTCAATCTGAATTAGGAGTCTTCTATTTATAGGTGTAGATCCTGTGATTTGAATTTGAATTTCAAATACAACCGTTATAGGATTTTCTGAATATTCCAAAAATCCCTCTTATGTACCTTCCTGACACTCTCAGTGTCCTTCTGATAGTCCAGTCTTTCAACCAATGATTTAATTCCATTTGATGTGGCTCTGAAAACCTTACAACGTCCCTTTCAAATTGGCCATTGATTGATTGTTTAATCCAATGCTTGTAATTCCTCCTTATCCATTCAATCTTCCAGAAAAACTTGGATTAATTCGACATTGGCATTCTGCAGACATCTGTTATATAGGTCTGCTGTTGTGCATATGTTGCCAGCTGTCTTTTGGACTGCTGTGTCTTATAAACACCTCAGCTGACTGCTTCTCATCTAACTTTTTATTATGAAGTTAGAGTACACCATTTTCATCATAACTATGTTCCAATCACCACTTTACTTTTATTGAACTTAGACCTTCTACATAAGGTATATGTGATCAGTTTAGGTCATCATAGACTTCCCTAAATTCTGGTCCCATATCCTTGACTTTTAATACTAAGTTTGATCCTTTAGCCTTCATTACTTTGTTTGAACCCTCAGCCTTCAATCATCAGCAGGTTCCTAGACTCTACTGTCCTAGACACTCTACTAACCAAGATAGGTCTGCTGATCAAAGTCAGTTGACCTATTTATAGTGCTTGTTTGATCAAACCTATACAAAGATCAAACTCTAGTAAATCTAGACATCTTTTTGGCTTTGCTTTATAACAGCTAGTCTGGCACTCATCATTAAAAGTTAAAATATGTTCAACAATTTCCCCCTTTTTAGTGATGATGCCAATACCCTCCTTACAGCAAAGCAAAAAGTTAAAAACACAAAAATAGAACAAATTTCATATATATATATATATATATATATATATATATATATATATATATATATAATTTATATATATATATATATATATATATATATATATATATCATTAAGGTTCAACTTTGTTCAAAACTATTACAACTAGAATCAGCATAAAGATAAAAAGTATAAGTCTGATGAGCTAGTTTCTGTCTCTATCTTGTTCTCTTTTCTGTTGGTACTCTTTGATTTCTCTTTGCATATCCAGCATCCATTGATTTTCAATTCTGGAGAAATCATTCCAGGTATGTGTTGGAAGTAGCGCCCGAAAGATAATTTTTGTAATTGTTTTTATAATTAGTAATTGACAGATTTATCCTCATCTTATTACTAGCTTTGTGCTTGTAAATAATACACTACTGAAAACCCCAAGTTGTATCATATGTAGCCATATAACTTAGTGAGTGTCATACATGAGGATTAAGTTTATAGTGATACACTTGAACTATTAGTCCGTGGTGAACTTAATCAAAGTGTGGGGTCTATTGATTCAACCACCATTAGTGCTCCCAGAACACTTTATGGTGTGACCGTCTTATCCGGACCATCGATATTGGTTATCTAAGTGGGGCATTTATATATGATGTAGTCCTATAGGACTGGACCGACTTAATATGAATTTCTCATATAATTTCGTGATTGAGAAATCTTATTAAATCACAAGATGATCATAAATGGATTAACGTTAATCCTGAAGTGCTTGCATACTCCTAATTGTTTCAAGATAGGGTTTGATGTGTTCGTTAAGGATCGCTAAGAGGCACGGTCTGAATCACTTTCACGTTGGCACTATTCTGGAATGAGTGAGGAGTGTGTGTCTCACAGATATGGAATCCATTCATTCTTGCGGGAAGTATAAAGACAATCCCTTATGTCGAGATGGATTCTACTCTTACAAGATGAGACTGTTGAGATGACATTGTTGAGATGGATTCTACTCTTACAAGTGTTTGATGTCGAGATAAAGGATAAAAAAAAGGATCTGAGAACCAGGTGGCTGATCACCTGTCGAGATTAACTTTGCTAGAAGTAAAGCAACCGACTGAGATCAGGGAGAGCTTTCCTAATGATCAACTTTTTTCCGTCTCAGTAGTAGCCCCAGTTGAATCTCAGACCCGACAACAAACATCAAGAGTGGCCAAGGTATACCCTTGGTTTGCACACATTGTCAATTATTTAGCAGGAAGGTACCTACCACCGGAATTCACAAATGCTGATAATAAAAACTTCTTTACATTTCTGAAGCATTACCATTGGGATGATCCCTACCTATACAAGCTGTGCCCTGATGCCATTCTTTGGAGATGCATCCATGATGATGAGATTCCAAGTATTTTGAGCCCATGTCATTCTAGAGAAGATGGAGGTCACTATGGGCCGGACAAGATAGCAGTAAAGGTACTGCAGTGTGGGTTATATTAGCAAACAATTAATAAATCTGCTTATGAGTTTACAAGAGCCTGTCATTCCTATCAAATGACTGGTAACATTTCCAAACGGAATGAGATGCCACTGTATAGTATTTTAGATGTGGAAGTATTTGATGTATGGGGAATTGATTTTGTTGGGCCTTTCACATCGTCAGAATCAAATAATTACATCCTGGTAGCAGTTGATTATGTTTCCAAATGGGTGGAAACAGTAGCTTCACCTACAAATGATGCCAGCGTTGTCCTGAGATTTCTGAAGAAGAACATTTTGACGAGGTTTAGAGTGCCCAGAGCCATAATTAATGACGGAGGGAGTCATTTTTGTAATAAGTTGTTTGAGAAATTAATGTTCAGATATGGGGTTAGACATAAGATTGCAGCAGCATATCACCCTCAGACAAGTGGACAAGTAGAGGTAACGAACGGAGAGATTAAGAGATCTTAGAGAAGACTGTGAATCCCACTAGGAAAGATTGGTCTTTGAAATTAGATGATGCTCTTTGGGCGTACAGAACCGCTTATAGGACCACAATTGGGATGTCACCATATATGATAGTTTTTGGAAAAGCATGTCATTTACCGGTAGAACTTGAGCACCGAGCCCTGTGGGCTACGAAGTTTCTAAACATGGATGAGAGTTTAGCCGGTGAGAAAATATTATTAGAGTTGAATAAATTGGAGGAGTTTAGACTTCAAGCGTATGAAAATGCAAAGATTTACAAGGAAAGAACGAAGCGCCTGCACGATAAAAGGATTCTCAACCGCACGTTTCAAGTTGGAGATAAGGTGCTCGTGTATAATTTGCGTCTTCTTCTTTTTCCTGGGAAGTTGAAGTTTAGATGGTATGGACCACATGTAATCACAATTTTTTTCAATTCAGGTGCATGTGAGGCTAAGAATGATTATTCTGGGAAGACTTTCATTGTAAACGGCCACAGGCTGAACATTACCTAGAACACAAGTATATTGGAAGTATTCATGTTGGTGGATCCAAAGTACGAATAAAGGAGCTATATTAGTACAGTCGAGCTGGCGACTATAAAATCAGAACTATTTCTAAACCCTTATTTATTGCTTTTGTTTATTTTCGTTATTTTGAGTCAATAAAGTAGCATGACAATCGCAAAGTTTTTTTTCATCACATATATCTGTGGTCATCTGGCTAGAGATATAAGTGGTTTTTTCCTTCACGATTCTCATGTGATACCCTCGTACAATTTTTCACGTCTTGATTAGGCCAATAAAGAATAAAGTGGCTTAAACTTTTTTTGCGCATTCCGAAGGTATGCACAACTACCGCCACCTTATTTTCTTATTTCCCTTCGCATATTACTCACAATTTTTGAAAGTATTTTGGAATGTAGTTATATGCTTGGAAGATGGATGACCTATGAGCTAATGATTACGCTCTAGGATTCACTTTGACTCAGCCGACCACAACCAGAGCTAAGTACCTTTTCTTTTATTTATTATTAGTCATTGGGGACATTTTCTACAATAAGTGGGTGGTAGGAAGTCTTAGCTGGTTAATCGTTAAAGGGAATAATTTTGAAAATTTAACACTGTTTTTTGCTTGCTATTGCAGGTTCCCGAGTAAGGAATTGGTAGAAAAGGAGCCCAAGTTCGATTTGAAGTTAACTATAGAATATTCAATTTCATTTGGACGAATGATCATATGTTATGTTGCATGAAGTAGTAACTTATTAATTGTTATTCTATCATTGCACTCAATTATTAGAGCACATAATCTGAGTGTGAAGTGTTTGAGATTAGATAACGAGTTGTTTTAACCGGGAATCATTATTTGTCTATCTATATACTTTAACAAATTGTAGTAAGACAAGGGAAGCAACTTGAATGCCAAAAGAGGTAACCGGGACAAAACGGTCTTGTGAGTGAGAGAGAAAAGATAGTGAGGAGATCTGCCAAAAAAAAAAGAAATGAAAAAATATGCAATAAGGGCAGTGAGGGAAGCGAACTCGTTGCAAAAAGGGCATGACCCTCGCATAAAAAGAAACAAACGAGGATTTAAGAGTGATACTGAGCCCCCGAGTCTGCCTGGCCCGATTAAGGTACCATGCTATGTAACCAAGTCTGAAGGCAAGATGAGCGAGTGTATGCACATGTAAGTTAAGATTGTTGGGTTAATACAACTTGATCCTCCTCACGAATGCACTATCACGAAAGATTTATCACACGACACATTGATGCATGCTAGGTAGTGATTAATGGGGAGCTAATGGATTGTTGCTTGATATGTGATTGGCCAGAAATATTTATTGAATATGTGGTAGTTGATGGAGATTGCTCTTGGAGGTACATTCCGCCTTGATACCCTGCTCGGGGATGAGGAAAGGGCTAGTAGGGGGTAGTTGATGACGCTTAAAATAGTCTATCCTACAACATCAACATTCTATCCATTATGAGCTAAAAATAGTTGTTTCAACCTATTAATATGACCCACTTGAGTTGAATATCATATGTCGGGTTTGCGAGTCGAGTAATTTGCACTTAACGTTTATTTTCCCTATTTCAATATTATTTCGTGCAATATTTGATTATTTTCGGGATACGAAATACTTGGCTGAGCATTGTGGACGAATATGGAGTGGACTGAACGAAAGGATTGGGTTGAACAAAAGGATTGGGCCTAGGGTATTCCAGAACCTTTCAAGCTAAGTCGGCAGAAAGAAAAGGACAAAAATACCCCTAGTTTACCGAGAGCTGCCGCCGACTTACCAAGAGTCCAGAATCGAGCATTGTGGACGAATCTGGAGTGGACTGAAATAAAGGATTGGGCCTAGGGTATTCCAGAACCATCCAAGCTAAGTCGGCAGAAAGAAAAGGACAAAAATACCCCCGGTTTACCGAGAGCTGCCGCCGACTTACCGGGAGTCCAGAATCTTCTGAAACGCATTTTCTTGGACGAGGGGTAGATCTAGGTGTTTCTAAGTCGGTTTATGTAGCTATAAATAAGAGGCATCGCCTCTGAATTCAATGTACACAATTTTCAAGACAAGTATTATGCAATAAAAGTTCTATGTTCTTTATTTTATTTTATGAGTTCTGGTCAGAGAGACGATGGAGTCGCCGCCTAGGGAGAGATCCGAGGGAGATCTACGCTCATCTTCAAGGGCATGATTTTCTGCCTTTTCCAAGATGTAGATCTGTCATTGTTCTATTCGACTAGTATGTGCTAATTGTTTATTTAGTTTAATTATGTAGTAGTTATTTTATTTTACCTCATGTGTTATAGATCTAATTCGTTGGTGAAGAAATCATGAAGTAGTGATTGCGTTCTTCAGATCTGAGATGGTCAATATCGCTAGATCTGAATACCTAGTAAATTACAAGTTCATGATAATCGGCGCCAGCAACGTTGATCGACAGATTTAATTTACATGTTAGTAGCCTGATCAACTATTTGCATGTCTTCGTAAATTAGCATGAAGTACTGATAGTAAGGTGTTAATTTGGACCTTGTCTTGATGGACCCTAGGAACGTGCTAATCAGTGTTGATAGCTGCCTAGGCGGGTTAGCGGTATGGGTTAATGCTCGATACTGGCAATTCTAGTTCTTTATGAGTATGGGCTATTACAGACCAATTTAGGAGGGTAGCTTGCGTATAGATTGTCTACTACCATGGTCGGAGTAGATAGGGGTAGGAATTACACCCATAGCTGTCAATGAATTAAAAATTACAAATGGGGAGGACTGTTGCGTGTGTGGGTGGAATAACTAATTACTCATAATTGAACTAATACATTAGAAACTCTTGTTACATCCGTTTGAGCTTGCATAGTCTTGCTAGTTTATTGTTACCAAATTTACTACTGTTTAGATTATAGTTGGTCGTAGACCATATTAGTGAAAACTCAATCTCGATAACTTGCGTTCTTACGAGTCTCTGTGGGATCGACATTGACTCGCCAGTACTCTACTACGATAGACCTAGTCCTATTGCTAGCAAGTGCTTTGCACGCGATCAGTCCATACGCTCAGACCTCCATTTCAACATCTCGTCAGCTTCGTATAAGGTAACCTCCATCGTTTCTTACTCAAAATCATGTGTTTGAGTTTGAATAATCACCACTCTCGTGACCTTTGCGTAAAAACTCGTCGTAGTTGGCGCAATAAGATTCCCAGCCGGAAACCGTTTTTTACCGCTCTTGGTTTGGGTTTTGAGCTGTGCGTGCAAGAAGAAAAGGACACGTGATTTTGTTGAGTTTTCTCTTGAGAAGTCGACTCTCTCAATATTTTCACGTTAAGAACAAAACTTTGGTTACAAAAGCATCATTTTTGAGCCATTTTCAGTACTTTGCTCAAGTCAGCTAGCTATTGTCAACAAATATGAACAACCTTCATATTTTGGGTCTGCTGTGTTTGATATTGGGAATTTTCCAGGTTGTGGTCAAAATTTTGGATTAAAATTGGTATTTTGGAACTTCCCGTTTAAGAAATTGCCGTTGTACAAAAAACCTTATTGTCCGTACGCCGGACCGCCTTCAGCTCCGTCGTAGAGGTCACTTTTGACAATATCCCTGCTGCGCCGTCTGAATATTAAGGTCATGCAAGGTTGGTGGTTGTCAGAAACCGTTAAAGGAAATCAGAGTACTTTTTTCTTTTAGCGCCAACAACAAATCAGAGTCTAACACATGGCAGGAAACAAAGAGAACCCGCTGGTACCACCTACTCCAGCTAAGGGGACCACACAAGATCCTCCCCACTGTGGTAACTTGGAGAGTATGTTTGATAACCCCACCGTACAAAGGGATGCCTTACAGCTGGAAGACAAGACAAGGCTGACTATCGACGCCAGGTCCATTATCAACCAAAGGAGAGCTCACTCCAAGGAGCAGACCGCAACTTCAGAAAATTTTGGTGCCAGTCATGCTCAGGGAAAAGCAATTGGGGAAACTTCGAGATATCAGGAGAAGCAAATGGTGATCACGGAAAGAGTTTAGAGGGTGGAGGAAAACCCTGACCCGAAAGTTTCTGAGTCTAATGCCCAAGCGGCAATAGCTTACACCGAATATGTCAAAAGGATGTATGAGGCCAACCTTCGTCTAGCCGCCTGCAGGCTTCCTCTGATGGTGATCGACGACACACTCCCTAGTATATAGGAGAAAGACATCATGACTCCCCCAAAAACCAAAGCCACGCCGCCCCATGGCCAGGCAAGGATTGAAATTAAAGGAAGCGAGTACTCGTCTGCGAATAGGACCAAGCATGTCCCAGAGAAAAGTGAAGCCTTGGAACGTCTGGGACAGACTGTGAAGAGAAACTTACCGCAGAGAATGGGACCTATCCCGTCTGAATGAAATTTTATTCCGCGCCATGAAGGCAAGGACCTTCGTGATGCAAGGCACATCATCAACGAAAAAAGGGCCGACCAAGATGTCGAATCAGTGTACCATGCGGACTCAGAATATGTCATCAGGAAAAGGGCTGCCCTGGCCAAAAATAGGGAGACTATCAAGGACGACATACACGACAGGATAAAACGAGAGCTCTCCGAACTAAAAAGGAAAAGCAAGGAAACAAGCCCGAACTGAATCAGGAGATAGATGCTTTGGTTGATGAAATTTTGGACTCATTACCACCTAGGGGAGTGCAGTACTCGCAGTACATTTATTACAAAGGAACCACTTGTCACTTTGAATGGATAGCATGTTTCCTGAGCCGAACGCTCTTGGCTACCACCAACAGGTCGGCTTGGTGTGTGGCGTTCGTAGGAAACATGCAAGACCAAGCTACCGCATGGCTTCGCAGACTTCCTCACAGCTCCATCAAAAATTGGGAAGAGCTGAAGGCTAAGTTCTTGAAAGCCCGTGCTCAGTTGGTAAACTATAAGCAAGCCGCAAAAACACCCCGATAAGTGAAACCGTGATCATTCTTTCGCAGTGGGAGATTTCGTCCTATGCAAAAGGCAGGTGACTGGCCAGAAAACCGACAAAGGAAAGTTGGCTGAAAACTGCGAAGGTCCTTGGCAAATTTCAAGAATAGTCATGAAGGGGACGTACATTTTGAAGGATAAAAAAGGTAACGAATTTAATCGACCCTGGCACGCCGACAACCTGAAGCGATACTACATGTAAGGGCCACTCATTTTGTTAGCATTTTCGAGCTCAACGTTTGTACGCGGCGGTACCAGCATGTCTTCGTGGGACACGGGCATCCCAAGAATGCCGGCAGAGCCCGGAGATCGACCAAGGAAAAGGGATAGGACGATGAAGGTCTGTCTGGGCAGCGAACCGCAATATCACCCGATAAATCAATAGACCCCAATCAACGTTGACATCCTTATCGGCCTTAATAATCTCATAATGTAGCAGCGATTCGGCCCCTCAGATCTCCTCAGAATCATACCAAAGAAACATGCGAGAGTTGATCAATCTTTTCCACTCTTGATGGACCAGGGACATCTCCAAAGCATAGCCTTCTGGCAAAA
Source organism: Gentiana straminea (assembly GCA_036785695.1). Taxonomy (NCBI): domain Eukaryota; kingdom Viridiplantae; phylum Streptophyta; class Magnoliopsida; order Gentianales; family Gentianaceae; genus Gentiana; species Gentiana straminea. The sequence continues at coordinate 2,708,339 of JAVUPR010000278.1, read as the reverse complement.
GATCCCAGTCGCCTGGAATCAAAAGCTTGAGATCCATAGCTCTATAAATATGCCTCCTCGCCTCACTACCAAGACCCCAAGCCGTTTCGTAATGTACATACGGAGGGTAAACATGAAAGTTAAAGAACACATTGATAATGGCTGGAGTATGGGCAATGTTAACCCTTTGGAGGGGAACGACGGTAACAACATCGTCAGTCAAGACCAATATCGACAAAACGGAATAAAATTCCCACACCATGGTGGCGTTGTACACCCCTCGAGGTGACTTAATAAAACCAGACCACCCTAACTTGACGATATGGGCACATTCGGAAAAGCTGATCTTTCAAATGTTCAAACCCTCTCTACCAACAGAGGAAGTTAATTAAAATGCAAAAAGAAGTTGGGTATGGCCAAGAGAGATGTTGTTTGGAAGAAAGGAGAATCGCCGAAATTGGCCATAATTGTGATAGAGCAAGAGTTGAGAGATGTGCTTGAGAAGAGAGCAAAGCTCCCTCCTTTTATAGCGCAAAACAAATGATCCAACGGAGCAAACGAGATAGATCGAACATCCAAGATTAAGGGTCTGTTCAAATTTCAAAATTTGAATAATCATTTATGGCGGAACAGTTATTGGAACCAGCACCATTATGAGGACGATCTCCGAAATGTCCGAAATGGGCAGAGAATAGTAACTGACCAGCTGTGGCAGCTGCCTCTGAATGTGTCAGAAAAAATCGGCAACCGCCAGACTTTACAGTTGGAGAGTCTCAAAAACTGTTCTGAACTTGCCGCCTATGAGTATAGTCAGATATGCACAAAGCAGGGGGGTTGCATCGGAAATTTTAAAGCGAGTATACAAACCCCTATGAGCACTTCCAAGCCAGCGGCCTGGACAAGGTTTTGTTTCAATTCAGATCAACAAGGTAGGACCTTGACCCATATCGAAACAAATGGGGCATATCGATTTTTCGAGCAACAGTTAATATTGAGCCCAACAAGACCTCGAGGAGTTGAAGACTCGACAATGATATAAGCCTCAAAGTGAAGTCCCTATTATTTTGATCGAGCTCAGATGCGATCTCATTCGAAAGAAGGGGGCCACATGCTAAAAATTTTTAATTCAACATACGCGGATTCGATTGGAAGTGTCATTTTGGCGATCTCGACACGAAGGGCTCTCAACCTAACCAAAATAAGAGGGCCACACGCATATGAATATCCAAAAATAAGGAGTTTTTGAAAAGCAAAATATCTTAAAAACAATTCAGAGGAGCAGTACAAAGAAGTTCATTAGGTCACTACAAATTGTTACAAAATTCAGACAGATTATTACGAGATTCAGACCAAATTATTACAAAAGGCCAAAGCCAAAAAAGTTTTTGAAATCACAATCAAACAGGCCGAGTTTACTTATCAGAGGCCTGAGTCAGAGTATGATCCCTAATCAGATTTAGAAAATCATCGCCGAATTGAGGGGTGCCGGCTTCACTTGGGCTCTCCCCTATATCGACGGCTCCATCCTTGGGCTCTCCATCATCACTTCCGTTTCATCATTTACCTCCTTTCTCTCAGTAGCTTCTCTCTCCGCCGCCTCCATCATTGAATGCAAATTAACCTCATTGATCATCGGAGGATTCCGAACAGGCTGCTCATCTTTCCTACACTTTACTGCAAAATTTGATATCTGCGACTGGATGTAAGGAAGATCGGGATGATGGACTCGCAAAGGAGCATCAAGCTGAGGTGTGATTTGCCAGTCGAGCAAGGTATCCAAACTGATCTTTCCAGCCCCGAAAGCTGACCTAAAGCACCGGGCCGCATGAAAGAACCCTCAACCATAGTTCATATGAATCTAGAACCGAATTCTACTCAAGATACACTAGCATTTCGGGTTGGTCCTAAAACTCGACTACAACGTAAAAAGAAGCTCGAATCCTTGGAAAAATTAGTCTATTCAACAATACAAGAGTTCAAGTCCAAGGATGAAGAAGGTGACATCATTAAGTCTGTTATCTATGCTTGCGGACTACCGGAATAATATCTCAAAATTATGGCGCATATTATAAGTAGTTACTATATGTTTATTATGTCATATTAGCTAAATAAATCACAAGTATTTGCTGGAAATTAAGAAAGGGGCGCCACTTTTTCATGCAAGAATTCAAGAAGACAAGTTTTGGAAGAATAGAGTTCAGGCACAAAAAAATACATTAAAGCTTGCAAAATACATTGAATCTAGATTCAATGTACCTAGAATGCTTAAAGGGGCCGAAATTTTAGTTCATGTACTTAGATTTTCAAGTATCTTTTGTAACCTATAATTAGCCATCCATTTGTAACTTGAAAAATAGAAATTCAACTTTTATCAATATAATTTATATTTTCTCACTTGGAAAAGTGTGTTTTGAAATTCTCTGGAAAGAGGTTTCTAAATCCAGATTATCAAGGGCCTAAGAAACCCTTGTGGGTATCCATATACCAAGGTGCTTAGAAACGGGTTTCTAAGTGTCGAGGTGATTCCAAGGTGCTCTCACACAGGTTGTGAGTGTGTCAAGGAGCTTCGTATTCCAAGATGCTTCCACACAGGTTGTGGTTGTGTTGAGGACTTTTCTATCCATCAAATATCTGAATCCTAGATCCTACCTCACAAATCGCATCAGTTGGTATCAGAGATAAGGCAGATTGACGGTATTATATCCTACTTTTCTTTTTCTTCTTTGACAAAAAAAAAACAAAAAAAAATTTCGTTCCTAATCCCAATTTTGATCAAGGATATCAAGAACCCTAATTCTGCATCAAATCGTATTTTCTGATCTGACACACGTTTTTATCACCGTTCTTTTTATATCTTAATCATCTCCGAAAATTCTGAAATTTTTACCACACCTAAAGCACGTCTCGTTCTATATTTTTTCCTTTTACCCAAAATCGAAATTCAAATTAGATCTTGTTGAAAATTGCATCAAATTACATAACAGTCTGTTCTAAGAAAAAACAAAAACTGCATCAATAAATCTTATTTGGAATTAGATTCGAAAGGGATAAACAATGTTTATTCCTTGGAATTATACGGATTCTGGGGCCGAAGAATATTGTGAATGGGTAAAGAAGAAATTATGGAGAAAATATCCGACTTTTGAATTTCAAAAAAAGGCAAAGGAAATGTTTGACAAAAGAACTTCCCTATTTGGACTTAAATTCACAAAGCCATCATCTAACCATAAGCCAATTCAAACTCGAGATATCTATTGACTTGTATGTACAGGAAGAGGCCATTACTCCAAAGAATGCCCTAACTTGAAGCATCAACCTGAAAGTGTACTTGAAGAGCTTCTTGAGGATGGTAAGGAAATATTAAAACCGTGGAGAATATAGTTGAGAAGGAAGTGGATGGTGAAACCTTTTGTCCTCCAAAACCCTTGGAATGTTTTTTGGGTGATTTAACTGACGAGGCATTTGTGGAAACATACAAAGAGGAAAATGAGAGTGAGGTGGAGCAGGTAGAAAAAACTAGTCCCATATTTGTTGGTGAGGAAGTGGAAATGGGTGCGCCTGAAATTGTGGATGAAAAGGTACATGATGATTGGCCTTATGAAGAGGACACCGGGCTGTTGGATACCTCCAATGCAGCCCCTATATTGACTTTGATTTGTGTTGATCCTGATCATGTTCATAGCAAACCGGAGTATACATTCTTTGATCCATTTTGTGCGCATGCTGAGACATCACAGTATCCGACTTACGGTGGTTATATTGCTTCTTTCAAGGTCTTCAACAACATTTACATCAAGACGAGAGCTATTTCTGATTTTTCATTAGTCAAGCATAGATCGCCATATCACCATGCCTATAATTTGATGTTGTCTCTTCGCATTATTTTTTATCCCGGAATAACAATGGCATTTTATGTGGGTTCTCTAGACTTTATGCAAAGTGATCAAATTTATGATGTCCTTATGATCGAGGACGAATCCTTCACAACCGGGAGGGTCTGATATGAATATAGAACCGAATTCTACTCAAGATACACTAGCATTTCGGGTTGGTCCTGAAACTCGACTACAACGTAAAAAGAAGCTCGAATCCTTTGAAAAATTAGTCTATTTAACAATACAAGAGTTCAAGTCCAAGGATGAAGAAGGTGACATCATTATGTCCGTTATCTATGCTTGCGGACTACCGGAATAATATCTCAATATTATGGCGCATATTATAAGTAGTTACTATATGTTATATTATGTCATATTAGCTAAATAAATCACAAGTATTTGCTGAAATTTAGAAAAGGGGCGCCACTTTTGCATGCAAGAAGTCAAGAAGACAAGTTTTGGAAGAATCAAGTTCATGCACAAAAAAATGCATTAAAGCTTGCAAAATACATTGAATCTAGATTCAATGTACCTAGAATACTTAAAGGTGCCGAAATTTTTGTTCATGTACTTAGATTTTCAAGTATCTTTTGTAACCTATAATTAGCCATCCATTTGTAACTTGAAAATTAGAAATTCAACTTTTATCAATATAATTTATATTTTCTCATTTGGAAAAGTGTGTGTTGAAATTCTCTGGAAAAAGGTTTATAAATCCGGATTATCAAGGGCATAAGCAACCCTTGTGGGTATCCATATACCAAGGTGCTTAGAAACGGGTTTTCTAAGTGTCGAGGTGATTCCAAGGTGCTCTCACACAAGTTGTGATTGTGTCAAGGAGCTTAGTATTCCAAGATGCTTCCACACAGGTTGTGGTTGTGTTGAGGACTTATCTATCCTTCAAATATCTCAATCCTAGATCTTACATCGCAAATCGCATCAATAGTATTGCTCCCGGGCAACCCTCAATTCCTCAAGGTGCTTTTGCAGATCCTTATCAGCGTCGTTTAACTCTTCCTTCAGGAGATCAATCCTCTTTAGGCTCTCCGCACATTTGGAGATGGCCCGTCCCTTTGAACCTCAATGGACCTCAACGACTCACTGATCTCCTGAGCTCTCTTGACATTGGCCGCATTCTCAGGACGAAGCTGAACAAGTTCGGCACGGTCCTTTGCAGAATCCTGCTAGGCCCTTACGGCTCTCCTCACAGATCCATCGTCCCTCTCCTCAGCCTTTCTTAACGCTTCCTTCAAGTTGCAAATCTTTTGAAGAAGTTCAGTCTGGGCCGCATCATGTTCATACTCGGACTGAAAGAGCTCGGTTCCAAAATGAAAGGAAAGCATCAACGCAATGTAATGATTCAAACAAAAAAAGTAAATCATGAACAAAACATAAATTATATACCCGACTCGCAAAAACTCCAACTAACCCGATGGCGCCGGCCAGGCGGTTGGATCGGCTAGACAAACTTACGGTTGCAGTCGAGGCCACCACATCCTCCTGCACACAGCGAGAAATAATACCTCGACCTATGACTCGTTCAGTTTCATCAGGCAGAGTAAACGTCAAATTCTTCAGGGGCAACACATCGGCAATGGAAGTAGCCACTTTCCCAGAATCCCTCAACTCCAAAGGTTTCTCAGCAAACTCTTTATTCATCCATATAGCAGGCGGCCTCGGGCACCGACCGGGCCCCTCAGGACTGGTGGCGGCTTCAGTCGACAAGAAACAGTCGACTCCTTCTTACCCTCATCGGTCGGTTTGTTCGAGCTATCAGTCAGCTCGACCACAGTAGATGGAAATGGAGCCGCCTCAAGGTTTGGGCATAGAAAGATGGCATCAGCTACTTCAGGTACGGCCACAGCCACAACGCCACCCTTATCCGTGGTTTTCTGACTTTTCTTTGTTAGGAAATCTATGCGGGAACGCAGCAGAATTCAAAAATTTATTTCCTATTGACCCAAGATCAACTTCATTTAAGCAATAAACAAACAAGCTAGTAGACGGTGTTTACCTTGGTTGATCTATAAGATCGACGCTTTGACCGTCTAAGGAGAGTAGTTCTGCATAGAGCCGCCCAAGTGTTCGGCCTCTACCGCTAGTCCACACGAACACCCCGCCGGAATCCCATCATGGATTGCTATTGGAAAACTCCGGTTGCTAGACCCGCCTTTTTCCCCTCTCTCCAACTCTTTATAGGATGCTCTCTATTTTACACAAGAACTATGAGCTCTTGGAATTATGATGTACAAAAGAGCTTGACACCCACCTCCTATTTATAGTGGATGAGGCGCCCCAGATAGAGTAGAGGAGAAGAAAACCTTTTTCAATAAAATAAGGAAAATGTGATTGATTGATTTATCTCATTTATTATAATATCTCATATCAAATAAATCTAGGATATTGTCAATATCTTATATTGAATATTCCCAAGATATTGTCAATATCTAATATTGACTATCTTTATTTTATTACCATATATCAATTTACACATGTGTATATATCACATATATATTACACAAATAAATCTATATATTATATATATACACACATGCGCATGCATTGCACTATTGCACACACACACGCACACTTAAGTATTGTTTATATATATATATATATTAATATCTAATATTAATATAAGGTAATACTATTAATTAAATTGCACAATCCAAGTGTATCTTATACACACACAAATTGCGCCACCTATGCCAATAAATTGGCATCCGGAATATTCTTTAATTAATATAATATTATTAATATCTTGTATTTAATTTATTCATAATAAATAAATACCACCATATTAATTTACCACTATAACCTTTATAGTCTCGAGATAAACTTTCCTTATTTGGTTATCATCCATAACCACATTTTAATCCGACTAGATGTTCATATGTGTGTGACCCGATAGGCTTCCGAATATGTTGGCCGTAGACACAAAGTGCAAATTACGAAAATGCACTACATACCTAACGATCACGGGATAGCGTCTAGCAACACATCGTGACCCCCAATCATCGGAAGAGTCAAATGCAATGACTACTACCTTTCATGTGAAACAGTTACCGTGTAACTTACAATCCTATCGCTGTAATAATATCCATACGGTCGTTAGTCGAGTGTCAAAACATCAACGACCGTATCTTATAATCTGGATATCAAGCTCTCTCGAAGTAACACATTTACTCCCACTTTGCAAAGATTCACGAGAGTAAGACATTCCTTATAAGAAGGCCATTTCGGATATTCGATCCCAACCATAGGATACGCGATTCCCGGACGACCAATCATGTATACTCCACATGCTTCAATATCATACCCAATCACTACCGCATGATCGCCCCGTGGCTAGGGGAAACCTCAATAGTGTCAAAGCATGACAATCCACACCGTGATGCCATGAAGACTCCGGTCCAAAGGATAATTACACAACCGTCACATAGTGTGACACTTATCCGTGTAAGTGGGCCAGTCTAACGTACGCATTCTCTAATACACGTCCACGTACAGTCCAAGTGTCTCTACACTTCGATAGACGAGATCTATCCCTGCCCTAAAGACGGAAGACATCTAATACGTGCTAGTCTTTTTATACTATCAATGCCCTGTTTAATAGTACATCAGCCTAGAGACATTTAAGTATCAAACTTATTAAAGTGATTAGAGATCTCATCAACCATAATCGCCTATCATGGTTTCTCTATCACAGTTTAATACTAAGGACGTTGTCATATAACAATTCATAATTGGTTCTTTAGAAGAACATATATATGACAACATAAAAGCCATTATATATATGTATAAACATAAAGAAATATTAGAAATGATCCGACCCGGTCGGATCCGGTCCAACCCGATTGGGTTTAGGACACTATTCCAACAATCTCCCACTTGGCCTAAAACCAATCACTCATACACACAAGACCAAGTTGAAACACAAGAATCTTATGCAATACTCGCAACCAGCCCTAGCCATAAACGGATCGCTATCCTTGAGGACTCAGACTATCTTCATATCACGTTCCAAATGACCAAGTCAATGGAACCGCCTCAACACACACACGAATCTCTGACGAGACCCTGGTCCTTTCCTCAAGCAATGAATCCACTTACTATATCAACTATATAGAAAAGGTGGAAGAACCGTACAAGGTTCAGGAATGAACCTCATAGACTCATGTACTGCTCCCGCTGTGCCTCTAAGGCACTACTGCGTTTTGGCCTACTTGTAGAATTCACAGTGACCCATATGCTAGAACATTTCCAGCTCACCGTATCACTTAATCAAAGTGATTGCAAACCCAGACAGTAGCTCCCACTTGCCTTCATAAGACTCGGGATTTACGTACGTATATCTACGCTTATTTAATTCCAAGTTTCAATAAACTAGAAAATTTTCCTTAACTTGTTTAAGGGTATTCTCAACCTTCACCAGATCTACTTTCATACTTTCTCATGACTATTCATGGACTATGAACATCTGGCATCACCTATAAGATGGTTCCTATCGCAGTAGCGAAGGAAACCTTCCATAAGCACCATCTTTCACCTTATCTTTAGGACCAATGTCCTAACATAGACAGATCTCGCGATCTATGCTAAACTTCTTTTAGCATCACATCTATATAGGTAAACTATAATCTAACAGCAGTTAAATCTATCGCTATAGATTCTTATTTCTAAAATAAGAACTGCTAATCCAAGTGCTTTCACAAAGACCTTGAACTACCAAACATTAATTGACTGTGACATGGGGTGATAATTCTCGAGATAGATATCTAATACCTTGCTCAAAAATCATAACACACTTCCACTATCCATCTTGCACATTGGGCATATCCTTCTTTTGACTAAATCAAACTCTTTTGATTATCAAACAAAGAAATCGTCTAGAGAAACTTGTTTGAGTCCATAAATGGATCTCGTGGGCTTACATATCATGTTATCGTCTATGAACATTGAGCTTTCTGCCCAACGTCTTCAACACTATCATATAGCCATGATACGAAGTTATAACAAGCATCATCTGAATAGAACTGGGCTCAGCTGGCAGCATAAAGGTAATTACAAGGTTTACACCTCATACCCTTCAGCCGTCACTATAGCCTTATGGTAATCATATTACTATCCATGTCAGCCTTTCAGGGACACTCCCCTTGGGTAAGACAGACTAGGTTCACAACCTGGTTGTCACTGATGGAATCTAACTCAGATATTATGGCTCCTAGCCATATCTCTCAATCTTGCCTTTCAAACATTCTTTCATAAGTCGTGAGATATTCATTCTTCAAGATGAACATACCAACAACCTTTTCGGGCTTGAGGTTATCCACAGACTTACAGAACTTTTGTGTGCACTGAGCAGTGATCTACACCTCATCGCTATGTGGCGTCTGCTCACGTTCCTATGGTTGAATAACTCCCTGTGGTTCTCAAACTACCTTTGAGATCTAAATCTACTCCCACTGTTTCTTTTGGAAGAAACACTTCCTCTAGAAGACAACATGTTTGGAGACAAACATTTTTCTCCGCGGACAAGTAAATAATATCTAGCGTACTTGCTAAGATATTCCACAAAGTTGCATATGTCGTACTAGGCTCCAAGCCTTTCTGACTTTGCCTATGAGAACTTCAAATCATCGGTTAAGATAGATTCGACATTATCCTCTTCCATATCTAATATGGAATTTATTCAACCTTTATTCTTTGGAACTCGGTTAAGTATAAGGGCACTATCCCGAAATGGGTAAGGGATACATCGCATGGCTTGCGTCACACCTTTATCATATAAAGTGTTATTTCCATTTTGGGAACACAATCTAATTGTGTATCCCAAAGATGGTATCCTTCAAGGGAGAATCTTATTCCTTTTCAGACGACATCTGAAACACCCTTCATGTATTAATTACTTCAATATAATTGAAGGTTAATTCCTAAGTAGCTCATCAATCTCATATTCATACTAGCCCGAACTTTTCGGGCTTTCTGAATTATGCACTTCATTGAGTACATTCAACTATTTCTAAAAATAGTGATAGAGATTAACAAACAATTATTTGTGGCATTAATTGTCACAAGCCAACAAACATCGGTATGTTTAGGCTTTATACTATTTTTCTAGATTTTACAACCTTTTCATAAAAGGGTATTTTAGTCATCTTTAGATAAGATACGTATTATCCACAAGATTCATAATCATATGGTTCAACATCATCAAAATGATGTTTAATTACACGCTTCCCTTCCAGAGAGACTATGTCTTGAACAACCACAAATATTAAGGATAACAGCCACACAAATATTTAGTTGAGATCTCATCACATATATCAACTATATAGTGACAACAGTCTAGTATGTTAGGTTCAGTGACCTTCCAACTTTATCGGAATAACATTTATTCTTTACAATTGAATGTGTCTACTAAATCCTAACAAATAACTGAACTTGTGTCCTTCATAAGAACCGGAACTAATAACATTTATTTAGTTCCCTTATCAGTTTACTAGATCCAGAATGTGGTAAGTGTTACAACGTTTGCTTCACCTTCCCATATCTGTATTTAATCTTTCTAATTTAATCACACTCGCAAGATATCATATATCTAAGAGTTGACTTGAACTTAGATAGATTTATCTCAACTCACTTGCCTATAATAGAAACTTCAATAAGTTCTCTATTTAAGCACATGCCCTAAATTTCCTTTTTAATCCTTCAAGCACTTGTAAATATTTCTTGGTGTAGTCTTCATAAGACTTAAGAAAGATCACAAGAGCTATGTCTTTGATTTCCTTTCATAAAGAAAATCTAAAGTTTATTAAATAGTTTATTTAACCTTTTAAATCGTATTTAAAACATTAACTATTTAATTAACCTTTAAACAATGATAGAATTAAGTCGATACTTAAATCTTACAATTTTGAAAACATCATTTCCAAAATTCGGTCTAGTCATTCTTATCCAACGTTTGAATAACTCGTCATCGTATGACCGAATGATTATATTGGATCGTATCCACTATCACGAGCTTCCGTTTTTCTTTAATAATTAAAGTCTTGGATTACTGCATCAGATATGTAGTCTCCTTGTCTCTAACTACTATAATGGGATTGCTCATGTCATTGCTTATTTTAAAAGGATTAATATTACTTAACCATATTTGAGAACGTTTCTCAAAAGGTAACAGTCATAATTTGGTTTTACTAATCGAGAATAAAACATAAATATAAAGTTTGCTAAAACTACAACATAAAAATGAAAATAAAAGAGTGTTGTTGTTTGTACACGCAAAATCAAAAATGGTCTTTTGGTTTATGATTTTGCTCCCACTAGTCAACTACTTCCAATTGACTTTCAAGAATTTTTCAAAATTCTTTAGTGGCTGAGATCCCATCTAGTTACCTCGATTCCCGGCGGTGGTCGATCAACCAAGATAATTTCGATAGGTAGGTAACTCTTTACCATTCACATCTCTATGTGATTCTCAGTGGTTGACTAGTCAACTATTTGGCGATACACATCACTATGTGTTAGTCAACCCATTGTCTCTAAATTCAGACGGCCCTGACGGTGGCCAATCACCGAAAGACTCTAGTCAAGTCATAACACAATATTCACGAGATCTCATACGATCATATCTCAATAACGACGATATACCCGAGGTAGGTCAACTCCCGGCGGTGGTCGATCAGTTGGATCCGAACACAGGCTCTTCACCGTCGTTATAATATTGGGAGACAATATTTCGACTTGATTTTTGTCGTGGAAGTATTTTTCGTAAATTAATTCACTTAATTAATTTTAATTTCGGTCTCATCAATTATATCTATCTCTACAGATATATATATATCCTACACATTTATCTAGATCGTGCCTAGTCATGCATCTATCGTATCATATAAAATAAATACACGCACAAAATAAATAAATGCGTAAAGTAACCGGTATGATCATGGACTTTTCCTAGGTGCGGTTTCGAATACAAACTGACGAAACCGCGGGTCACAATCTAAGGTAGCTGCAACCGCCAATAGGATCTTTAATGCGCCATTCTCCAATGGGATCTTTATTCTTCTTTCTTTGGTCTCCATCTTCTGCTCCTTTCTTGTTACATTTAATTCTATCTAATAAAATAAATACACCCGCCGCACACGGGGGGAGTCAACGGGAATGGGTTAAATGCAGAAAATAAACTAGGTCACGTTCTTCATAACGGCCTAGGACAATTTTTAAACCAACCGAAAAATTAAATCATTCACATCTATCCTATCAACCGAGTCCATGATCAATCGGGGTCCATATAATCATATTATATCTACTATATCTAATCCATACAATAAAATCTTATGAAAAAGATAAAATTAAAATTTAACTACTTGCGTCTTAATTAATCAATTAACATTTAATCTATTAAATAATTTTATCCAATCAATTAACTAATTAACATTTAATTAATTAAATGATTTTAATCGAAATAAAATTAACGATTAATTTTAAACCGATTTTAATTTTAATTTTAATAAATTAGAACTATTCCAAAATAAATCAAAATTAAAATTATTTATCTTTTGTTTCTTTCCTTTTGATTCGTACTCAAAAGGGATGCCTTTGGTTTCCTAAACCAAATTTGGCTTAGGCCTGGCCACTTTCCAAAATCAAAATTTTGGAAGTGGCCTAGGCCTAGGCCTTTTACAAATCAAATATTTGAAAAGGGCCTAGGCCTATTCCAAATCAAATATTTGGAAAGACCAAATAATTTTGGTTTAGGCCTGCCACTTTCCAAAATCAAAATTTTGGAAGTGGCCTAGGCCTAGGCCTTTTACAAATCAAATATTTGAAAAGGGCCTAGGCCTATTCCAAATCAAATATTTGGAAAGGCCAAATAATTTTGGTTTAGGCCTGGCCACTTTCCAAAATCAAAATTTTGGAAGTGGCCTAGGCCTAGGCCTTTTCCCTTTCCCAAATCAAATATTTGGAAAGGGCCTAGGCCTATTCCAAATTAAGTTTGGAAATGCCATTATTATTTTAATGCCATGTGGCATCCCAATGGCCCAAACTATTTGAACCATTGGTTAGCCACATGACACAACTAAACAAAGGGAAATTAACAATCACAACTATGAACCATATTGAATCACAAAATACACAAAACAAAAAATTTGGAGATCCGCCAGCATTGACCGGTCAACCGACAGCCGGCAGCAGGGCTGCTGCCGCCGGCGGTGGTGGTGCCGCCGCCAGTCGGCCGAGCACCACCCGATCTCGTTTTTTTTTCTTTTCATGTATCACTTTTGCGAATCAAAAATCTTTCATCTTTTAATTATGTGATTTAAACGATAAAATTAACTACGCAAAACAACATGCTTATTGCTTAAGCTCGAAGCTCTCTCTGATACCACTGTTAGGAAATCTACGTGGGAACGCATCGGAATTCAAAAATTTATTTCCTATTGACCCAAGATCGACTTCGTTTAAGCAATAAACAAACAAGCTAGTAGACGGTGTTTACCTTGGTTGATCTATAAGATCGACGCTTTGACCGTCTAAGGAGAGTAGTTCTGCATAGAGCCGCCCAAGTGTTCGGCCTCTACCGCTAGTCCACACGAACACCCCGCCGGAATCCCATCATGGATTGCTATTGGAAAACTCCGGTTGCTAAACCGGCCTTTTTCCCCTCTCTCCAACTCTCTATAGAATGCTCTCTATTTTACACAAGAACTATGAGCTCTTGGAATTATGATGTACAAAAGAGCTTGACACCCACCTCCTATTTATAGTGGATGTGGCGCCCCAGATAGAGTAGAGGAGAAGAAAACCTTTTTCAATAAAATAAGGAAAATATGATTGATTGATTTATCTCATTTATTATAATATCTCATATCAAATAAATCTAGGATATTGTCAATATCTTATATTGAATATTCCCAAGATATTGTCAATATCTAATATTGACTATCTTTATTTTATTACCATAAATCAACTTACACATGTGTATATATCACATATATATTACACAAATAAATCTATATATTATATATATACACACATGCGCATGCATTGCACTATTGCACGCACACTTAAGTATTGTTTATATATATATATATATCTAATATTAATATAAGGTAATACAATTAATTAAATTGCACAATCCAAGTGTATCTTATACACACACAAATTTATGCCAATAAATTGGCATCCGGAATATTCTTTAATTAATATAATATTATTAATATCTTGTATTTAATTTATTCATAATAAATAAATACCACCATATTAATTTACCACTATAACCTTTATAGTCTCGAGATAAACTTTCCTTATTTGGTTATCATCCATAACCACATTTTAATCTGACTAGATGTTCATATGTGTGTGACCCGATAGGCTTCCGAATATGTTGGCCGTAGACACAAAGTGCAAATTACGAAAATGCCCTTCATACCTAACGATCACGGGATAGCGTCTAGCAACACATCGTGACCCCCAATCATCGGAAAAGTCAAATGCAATGACTGCTACCTTTCATGTGAAATAGTTACCGTGTAACTTACAATCCTATCGCTGTAATAATATCCATACGGTCGTTAGTCGAGTGTCAAAACATCAACGACCGTATCTTATAATCTGGATATCAAGCTCTCTCGAAGTAACACATTTACTCCCACTTTGCAAAGATTCACGAGAGTAAGACATTCCTTATAAGAAGGCCATTTCGGATATTCGATCCCAATCATAGGATACGCGATTCCCGGACGACCAATCATGTATACTCCGCATGCTTCAATATCATACCCAATCACTACCGCATGATCGCCCCGTGGCTAGGGGAAACCACAATAGTGTCAAAGAATGACAATCCACACCGTGATGCCATGAAGACTCCGGTCCAAAGGATAAGTACACAACCGTCACATAGTGTGACACTTATCCGTGTAAGTGGGTCAGTCTAACGTACGCATTCTCTAATACACGTCCACGTACAGTCCAAGTGTCTCTACACTTCGATAGACGAGATCTATCCCTGCCCTAAAGACAGAAGACATCTAATACGTGCTAGTCTGTTTATACTATCAATGCCCTTTTTAATAGTACATCAGCCTAGAGACATTTAAGTATCAAACTTATTAAAGTGATTAGAGATCTCATCAACCATAATCGCCTATCATGGTTTCTCTATCACAGTTTAATACTAAGGACGTTGTCATATAACAATTCATAATTGGTTCTTTAGAAGAACAGATATATGACAAACTTTATATTAGAAATATTAGAAATGATCCGACCCGGTCGGATCCGGTCCAACCCGATTGGGTTTAGGACACTATTCCAACATCCTTGAGGGCGGCCACATCTCCCACGTCGATCTCCTCTTCGTCGGCAGATGCAGCGGAAGACTTCAGCCTTTCGGCACCCCTCTTCCTTTTTGGCTTGGGTATCACAATAGACATCGAACCCCCCACCACCATGTTTAAAGGTTAACCGAGTGAAGCGGCGTAAGTAGACAGTGCAGACAAGCTCACGGTCTTCAGCTCCACCTCTATGTTTTTAGCCAGCAAGACCAGGTCTGCTTTCCTCTCTCTGATCTTAGCGAGCCGGGAGACTCTATCCTAAACTGCATCAGTCAACTTACTTGAAAAGAACAAAAGAGTAACGGATCACAAGATAAGAAATAAAGCTATAGATGAATGAAAACCAAAGCGTTAAAGAGACTATAAATGAGGCAAAGCGTTACGGCGATCATTATTCCGGCGCTTCTTAGGGTTTCCGGAGCAGGTCTGACATTTGGACGGATAGGTCTTGAAGTGATGGCACTCTTCACATATATTATTGTTCGAGCCCATGATCAATCGGGGTCCACATAATCATAACAAACTACAACATCTACTTCATACAATAAAATCTTATGAAAAAGATAAAATTTAAAATTACCAACTTGCGTCTTATTTTACCAAATCAATTAACTAATTAACATTTAATCAATTAAATGATTTTCAATCGAAATAAAATTAATGATTAATTCTGAAACAATTTCAATTTAATTTTTATTAATTTGAAATATTCTAAAATAAAATCAAAATAAAATTGGTCTCTTAAGTTTTATTTACTTTTGGTTTCTAACCAAAATGGATGTCTTTGGTTTGTTCCTAAATTAAAAGGCATCAACTTAGGCATTTACAAAATATTTGACAATGACCTAGGTTAACCTTAGGTCCACAATTCTTGACCATAGGTCTAACCCCTTCACTCAACAAATTGAGTAATGCCCTTTGTCATCCCAATGGTTCAAAGTGGTTAGCCACATTGAATCAACTAAACTAAAGAGATTCAATGTCCCGTAAAGAATCACAAAACAACAAAGTAAAAATTTTGGAGTTCCACCAAAAACGCAGCAGCCGATGCCGACCACCCCGTAGGGGGCCGCTGGCGCCGGCGCTAATTCTGGTGGGGGTACTGCCGCCAATCAGCCGAGCACCCCTAAAGCTGAATTTTTTGTTTTTGTTTTTGTTTAGGAAATCTAAATCATGCATCGATAATAATTACTATGCAAACTAACTAATTCTCATTGCTTAAGATCGAAGACCGCTCTGCTACCACTATTGGGAAATCAACGCGGGAACGCAGCGAAATTAAAAAAAATTATTTCCTTTACCAAGATCGACTTCGTTTAAGAAACAAATATAAAAGTAGTAAACGAGAATGCTACCTTTGATACTCTAAAAGATCGAAGCGTTATCGTCTACGAAAGAATAGTAGTGCGCAGAGCCTCCTAAGTGTTCGGCATCTACCTTGATATATCCCACCGGAATCCCGCCTTGGATTGTTACTAGAAACACTCGGTTGCTAGACCGACATTTTCTCTCTTTCAAACTCTCAAGGATGCTCTCAAGTATATTCTGGTAAATATCTCTCTAGCAATTGGTGAAGGTCACTACAAGAAAAAAGGGTTTTAATGATGGGAATTCTCGTCATTATATCCATTTTCCTCGTCATTAAAGATTTTTAATGACGGGAAATCCCCCTCATGCCCCCCTCATAGTCGCCCTTCTAGTTAAAGCATTCAATGATGAGAACCCGCCTTGTCATTAAAGATATCAAAGATTTAATGACGAGATTAGACTCTCATTAAAAATAATTCTAGTGACAGGTAATTTCCTCATTATTATACTATTTGCCTCTCATTAGAACTAAATTTGAATATTAGTTTCTACCCTTTAATGACGACTATTCCCGTTATTATAAGGATAATTGCCCGTCACTAAAACACAATTTATTGACTAAAAATTTCATCATTATAGGGTCATTTACCCCTCATTAATGCATGAACTAATGACGACAAGTTTTCTCATTGTAGGGTCATTTGCCCTCAATAAATCACCAATTTATGACCAAAAATGCCTTTATTATAAGGTTATTAGCCCCACACCAAATCATGCTCTTTGTAAATAACCCACCCTCATCAAACATACCATGAAAGTATCAACCATTATGAAGAAATATTAGAATATCAAAACCATACCATTAAATAAAACACACTAATACTTGTTGCATCAACAAGCAATAATATTTCCAAAATATACACCAAGGTATCCCACATTGAGGTATAGTTGTTTCAAAATATTCAAAAAGAAAAGCTACATGTAGTCACATAATGGTAGGAATTTCTAATATCACATCCTCAATGCCAAATATTTAACAACCATAAATGTTGATCACCAAAACACTAAGCACCTTCAATTATTGGCGGTTCATGGGAAGCAAGCTACTTGACAACAAAATTGAACCATTGTAGGATATGATCGATAGCAATCCTTTCACACATCTCCTCGGAATGCATCAAAACCTTTAAAAAACCCGGAAACATATACGCGGCAGTAGAAAACACACATAGTTAAAGTTTACTCATATTTAGTAAACAAGATATAAGATTCTTATTTCCAGAATTAAATCACTTACAATCATAATAAACTAATCAGACTAGGATTAACAAGCTTGAGCTCTCAAATTGACTTGCTAAGCAAACGGTTAGAATAGATGTTATCTTTAAATGAATCAATAGCTCCAGAACGAAATTATGGAATACATATATCAGATATAACTCAGGAGATGTAATTAGTGTTAAACTGCTTGTTGGTAAGATGTTAATATCTCTTTTTAGATAACACCAAATAAGTCAACACATCATAGTCCCACAACACAAAGACTTGCCTAGGAGATGTTATTTGTGTAAAACCAAACCGTCTCTCACCTACAAGAATTTTAACACAACCTAGACTTTTTTTCTTCCGACCCATAACTAGTGCCATCCACAGATATCGAAATCACAAGAATTGACACCTACAAACTGGAGATTATGAAAATCCAAACATCCATAAAATTACATGGAATAAAGTTTCTCAGCACCAATTCACCTAAGATGATGAAACAAGAGCATGAATAAGTTAAACCAGAAACCTGAAAATAACACGAAACATTGACTTAGATATATGGCATAAATGAAGAATAAATAGGAAATTGAAGATGGATCAAATATTTTCTAACCAAAACAAATGAATTTACGCCGCATCAAAAAGAGTTCGAATAAACCATCAAAATGTGTTTCGTTTTCTCTTTCTTTTCAAGTATTATGATGTCAACTACTGTTGGCTCGGAATTCATTCTTCTCCAGATATTTTGACCATCTACAAGAATCCCCACACAAGTTAAGAACGCAGACAGGCAGATTAGTTCACAAGGCAGTCAATCTGAGCAGAGAATCTTCAAGCAAAAAGAGCAGTGCATAAACAACAATATAACAGGATCAAGATGGAGAGATTCAGCAATATTCAAAGTGCAGAAAATTTGGAGCACAACACCAGATTGAAGGTACAACACTTAGGAAATACAGCCAACAAGGTGAACCCCACAATAGCCAAGTTATGTGCACAGCAGTGCAGCAGATTTAGCAAAAGATTAGCACAAGCAATATGGAACGTACAGGAAGATTATGGTTTATGCAAAATAATAGATGCTGGTTTATGCAAAATAATGTGTCAAGGGGTAAAATAGAACAGTCACAAGAGATAATACCAGCTAAATTTGAGTGACAACAGCCATATAAACAAATAGAGAAAATGATATAAACTTTTTTTATCTTCATAATAAATGTATTAGAGAGCAAAGAATATCATTCCAATAAGTGGACAAGTCTATATCATCTAGATATCAAATTTCCTGCCTTGAAAAACCAACAAAAATAATATAAAGAAAAAGATGTTCCTTTGCCTTGAAGCATCTTCTCATCTGGTAGATAGTGTGTGGTAAACAGAAAAGTGCAGGGTTTTTTTTTCTAGAGATTTATGTGGAGCCTATATGAATTGTGAAGTGAATAAAAGAAGATCCCTTTTTTGGCCCAGAATTCCACAACACATAGCTTAAAGACAAATTTGGAGTAATTTTTAAGGTTGTTTTTTTTGGTTTCCCATTCTGTTTAGACAATTTAGATGTGCATCAACACAATTTTGTTTCCCATTATGTTCAGACAATTTAAATATGCAGCAACACTTTTTATGATATCTATATTGCATTTGTGTGTTATCCAGAATCCTCATTCAAATGAATTTGCTGTTTAATTCAACAAAATGATCTTAAAAAACGTTAAATCTATTACAACCTTGGATTGACTGTCAGGGAATTTTTAGTGGTCTGTGATTGATATTTGTTGCAAAATCACATTACATATACAACAAAGATGAATGAAACCAAAGAAAGGACATGGCTATGTAAGGCCAACAAAAAAAGTAGCAATTTAAAATATAACTAATAATAAAAAATACAACATGACCCCTAAAAATTATAAAATACAAAATGAGTCCAAGATCATTTATTTTTTCTTTCTCAGGAACTCTTTTTTCTATTTTTCAAAAGTTCACATAGAAACCACCAGCCCAGGCAACCCTATACCGTCTTCTGTTTGGATTGAAGAATCATGACAAAATGGTTGAAAAAATAGAAGATCAAGGATACTCCACTTTAGTGGTTTAACAAGACTTTTACTAACAAGAGGAAAGGTTCCAAAGGTAGACATATTAGATAGTATCACCCCCTTTTACACTTTCTTCTACCAAAGCATTCTTAGGGCCCCAACGAAATCTGCTACGATTTGTAATAAGGTACAGCAACATTCAAGATACTACTCTGTTCATATTAAAAATACTGGAAATGAGCACAAGCCTTTGACTGTGAGCTTGTACGACCACAAAATTGACGGACTTGAAGTACTCCAAACAAAAACTTGAGGATTCCAACTCTGAGATGTAGACACAAGATATTCTGACTTCCCCTCAAATGAGAGGGTTATTATAGGCTGTCAAAGCAACATCAATAACAAAACAACTTAATGCATCAGGATGATAAGCCCATTTAGGATCAGTTTCAGACAAAAGTTTGATATATTGCTCCATTGCCAGCTCTGGGCTCATGCTTCCCAATTTTTGCCATGAATTCCTTGCACAAAGGAATTAGAGGCCTCCATCACTCACACATAGTAGCTTTCAACCCTGTAATGTAACTAGCAATCAAACTACACGCTGAAAGCTGGTTCGGTTCGGTTCGGTTCGGTGTAGTTCATCGAAACTTCTTGCATCATATGCTAAATTTCAATTGTTCCTAAGTTGCATTTTTACCTACCAGGAGACAATCTAGCTACTCCAGACATTACCATTGAATATTTATTGTCCAAAACTATACATACATGGTAAATTGAGAAGGTTTCAAAAATATTCTGATTCTAGAATTAGAAATACTCATTCAACTTTATGATTTTCTGGATTATTTTTCTTAATAGTCGAGATCGATTGATAGAGAAAAGATGACAGGATGGAAAGAAATTGATAACCACTGATTTTCTTCATTATCTCCGAAGAATTAAAGAGTCCGTATCTATATTAACTCAAACATTTGAACTCACAACTACAAATAAAACAAAATAATAACAAACCTCTATGGTTTGCACTAGCAATACAATTTTAGTTCTAGCGTTAACAAAGTGCCATTGCATTTGACATCAGTGAGTGAGCCTTAGTGATTTTGTTCTCCCCAACTTTTGACCTCCAAACATCAACTGCAAAACTAAGAACACAAAGAACAGAGGGAGTATGGCCCGTGACGGAGGTGCTGTCGATTGATTACAAGTTTTGTCGATTGATTACAAGTTTACCCTATTCTGTCGATTACGGTTTTGGGCTTTTAATTATCTCATGTTTCCTTCAACCCTATCTTGAGTAGTATCAACATGCTGTTTCAAAAAAAGTACTACAACAATCAACTAGGACACATTTTAGAATGAATATCTAAAGCTAAGAAACTATGGCTTTAATGTAAGATTCCATAGATAGGAACAATCAGACCCCAAAAAAATATATTGCGTACACCAACAGAAAATTAAACTTAAAATTGAGAGCATTCACTCAAACGAAAAGCTTACAACTCATAAAGAATGTAAGTAAAATATCAAGACAATCAATGAGGCGGTGCAACTGAGCATAGACCACCTGCAAAATTTCATATTTCAAAGTACAGAAAACTACAAAATCGAACCATACGCTATCTTGCTTAACGATAATAAATGAGAGGGTTGTTTTGTAACAAAATAATTGGGTGGGTTTCTTTTTTTAATATATATAAGTAAATAATGAGAGGAATTTTTTTTATGGGGCCACTAATAACGGGAAAGATGATAAACAATGACGGGAATTAATATTTGGTCATCATCTTACAAAATAATATAGAACCTGTTAAGGGTGAATTTATACGATTTATATTGATATATTTTATGATAATTTCCCTCTGATTCGTATAAATTTGCATAAGAAACGAGTGTTTAATGGAATTATTGAGTAAATGATATTTTAAACGAGTTAGTCGCAAAATAGGTTAATTTTGGTGTTTTAATTGTGATTTTATGATTATTTGGATGATATTACATTTTGCGATGTTTTGATGTGTTATAGATACATATTTGAGGCTCAAGAGATGATCAAAAGAAGATAAAAGACGAATTTTATGATGAAGAAGAGATAATGATGGATTTGGATTGAATTAAAAAGAGATAGAGATGAGGCAATCAAGTTTTCAAAGTCACTGAACTGGCGTCCAAGTCCCGTCCAGAGTGGACGGGCGTCTACCATTCAAACGGGCGGCCAGGATGATATTTTTGATTCAGAGTTTGGATGAAATTGCTGGACGAGCGTCCAATTTAAAGAAGGACGGGCGTCTGATCATGACTCGGCCCGATTCGAAGTTTGTATGGAAGAGTGGACGGGCGTTCAAGGATTCAGACGGGCGTCCAGTAGCCGACTTAGCTAAACCGACTTGAAAATCAATATATAGGCGGCAGTTTCTCAACCCTAAGGATACCAATTACACAATACTCGAAACCCTAATCCTAGGGGCGGCTTAGGCTGCGGTTTTTACCAGTTTTCATCAACTTTTATGTTCTTAAATTCTTAGATTAGATTAGCTACTTTTTATGTCTTTCTATACAATTTGAAGCTTCAAGAGGATGCTAAGAGGCTAGACCTCCATTGAACGAGCGTTGTGAAGCCGTCCGATCAACAATTCAGTTTCTTTTCGTGATTATTTTGTGAGTATCTATTACGAGTTGTTTCTTTTATCATGCTTTATGTTGTTTATTGCAAATTTATCGAAAGATGTTTGCTTTGTTGATCGTTTATTTGATGAAAATCATGTTAGACTTTAGATCACCATGATAAAGAATAGATATTTGATCTAAGTAACGAAATTTATTAGGTTAGATCTCTAGGTTAGAAACGTTTAAAGTTTACACCTTTGGTTAGAAAAGCGTTAATCTTTAGATCGAAAGATAGAGATTAATAGACGAACTTGCCTAAGAAATTAGGGTTCATACCTTTGATCAGGTGGATCACAACTTGATTAGTAATCACGAAATAATCTGAATTGAAATTGAATGTTGATAGGATAGGTGGATCAATTGCTTGTTCGTTCGTAACTTATTGATTTAAAACCCCTTGAATTTGAATTGTTTAGCTTAGTTAGTCTTTTATTGCATACTAGGTTTAGTTTAGTTTAAATTGGTTCGAAACTATCTTTCCTGGCTTTAGGTCATTGATCTTCTCATCCGTTTACGTTATTGTTATCTTTCTTGTGAATTATTTACTTGTTTTCGTATATGTTTAGTTTAGTAATCGTGACATAGTTAGGTTAGAATAAAGACTAGAGTTAACAACCTCCGATTCCCCGTAAGATCGACCCGGTATCAACCTCTTTACTACGATCCTTGCACTTCAGGTATATCGGATTATAAATATTATTACTTGTTAATAAAATCCGTGACAAGTTTTTGGCGCCGTTGCCGGGGAACCGGACGGTTGCTTTAGTTTTTATTTTCCTTGTTTTTTTATCTTTTTTTTTCTAGTTAGTTATAGTTTAGGTTATTAGGGTTTTCATAGTTTTTCTTTTATAGTTCTCCAATCTCCTTAGGATTAGACTTTCTTTCTATCTGTTTTCTGTCTTTCTGTTTTTCTCCCCATCTTTTTCCTGCTGTTTTTCTCTGTTCCTGCTTCGTTTTTCTGCTTCCAAACGGGCGTCTAGACCAGTGGACGCCCGTCTGTTCTAAAATTTTCAACTCGAATCATTTTTAACCTATTGGACGAGCGTCCATCCAATTTGGACGTCCGTCCAGTTCTTCAGCTAAACAGACGAGCGTTTGGACTTCCAGACGCCCGTCTAGTTCAATTTCTAGGCAGACGCCCGTCCAGTTTTCTGGACGTCCGTCTGTTCCCCCATCTTAACAAATTTTATTTCTTTTTCTTTTCTTAGGCTTTAATTTTTAGTTTAGGTTTTTAAATTCCTAGTTTTTAGGTTTCAACCACCTGGTTTTGGTTCGGTTTATGCAAACTCGAAGTCAAAAGGGACCATTATTGTATACCCCTGACTTAGAGCGGACCATAGTCCGGCCAAACAGGCGGAAACTCCGTTCTGCGGCTCCTTCTGAAGAAGCCGATCAAGATTCAGAGGATCGTTTAGCCGAAGAATTCGAAAACTTCATAATTATGGCTGCTGAGGATAGACGTACGTTGGCAGACTACGCCATGCCAGGCGAAGTCAAAGTCAACCCGGCTATTGTTATCCCGGCCATAACCGCGCACGTACCTTCGAGCTAAAGCCGGGACTTATTCGGATGATGCAGCATGCATCTATTTTCCACGGTTATCAGTCAGAAAATCCCCACACTCACTTGCATACATTCTTGGAAATATGTGGTACTACACGCATCCAAGGAGTAAGTGAGGATGCTATTAAACTGAAACTGTTCCCATTTTCTCTAAAGGGAGAAGCTAAAGAGTGGTATACCTCTCTCCCCGCTGAATCTATTACCACCTGGGCTGAACTTGAAAAAGAGTTCTTGAGTCAATACTTCCCACCTTCAAAAACAGCCCAGTGTTTAAACGCCATATTCACTTTCTACCAAGGAGAATGAATCCTTTTTCGATTGTTGGAAAAGATTCAAGTCTCTGCTTAGGAAGTGTCCCCACCATGGCTTGCCATTGCAAAGGCAAGTCAACACTTTCTTTAGTGGATTGACCGAGCTTACAAAAGGCATGGTCAATAGTTCATCTGGTGGGGCGTTTTTGAAGAAAACGCCTGATGAGGGGTGGGCATTGTTCGAGGACATTGCCAAATACTACTATGCCCCCTCTTATCAAGCCATTCAAGCACCTCCTCCTCCTAAGGTTGAGGATGTAAACATGCAAAGTTTGATCGCTATGCTGCAGAAGCAGATGGCAACTTCTCAAGTTTCAAATCAAATGAATCAAACTCCTTCTTTTCCACAGAACCCTCAGGTTCTATATTGTGAGAGCTATTGTCAGACTGGCCACATGATTGGCCAGTGTCAATTCAATCCCCCTACACCTTATCAAGTGAATGTTGTTCATGATCATGGACAGTATAATCAAGTCACATGTCAGAATTGTGACGAGGTGGGGCACACATCTAGATTCTGTCCTATGAACGGACGAATGCTGAAGTAAATGCAGTCTATGGCCAGAACAATCAAAGGTTTAATCAATTTTCTGGCCAGAATAATCTCCAAAACCAAGGGTTCAATCAATCTTCAATTTTCAATCCAAATTCTAATTTCAATCAGAATCAAAACTTCAATAGAAACCCTAGTTTTCCCCAGAACCAGAATTCCAATTTTTCCACTTCTAATCAAAGGTTCAATCAGAATTGGCCCGCCAATTCAAATCCTGATGTCCAAAGTCGGCCCAGCCAGCCCTATTCTCAGAACCCCCAAACTTCTCAAGTCCCCTCAAGTGATATCAAAGCTCAATGGGACTCCGTTAGGGAGGAGAAAAATAGATCAATGAAAAATCTTGAGAGACAAATTGGGCAACTGGCTGAGCAGTTAGCTTCAAGACCCCCGGGCAACTGGCCAGTTTCACTGAGAAAAATCCAAAGGGCGGTCAAGTTGCTCAAACCGACTTGAACAATGGCCAATGTCTTGACCTCGTACCATCAATTCCATACGGTAGAGAGGAGGCCGTGCAATGAATCTAAGAAGCGGTACTCAAGTTAGTGGTCCTTCCCACCAGGGAAACCACTAGCCCCTCCTGCCATTGATAAGGCAGGAGGGGAAGCTGAGCACCTACACTCCCCTTGGCCGAAAGAGAATACTCAGGTGGCTGATCCCCTTTGAGGTGAAAAAGCTGGAAGTCCTCAGGTGGCTGATCCCCTGAGGAGTGAAGAATCAAGTGTGAGTCAGGAGGCTGATCACCTGACTAATAAAAAGATTGAAAAATCTGTTCGGTGGAAGGATCTGGAAGACAAAGCTGTCAGTGCATCTTCAAAGAAAGTCCTTTCTGAGAATGATCTGAAAAAGCTTCCATTTCCACAAAGAAAGAGCAACATCCCTTTGAGTGAAGATAAGAAGTATGAAAAGGTGCTAAATCTCTTGAAAAATACTCAGGTAAATCTTCCATTATCCGAGGTCTTGGTTGAAATGCCTAAGTATACAAAATTTATCAAGGATGTTGTTTCTTCGAAAAGGAAGTTGTCAGACATGGAGAGGCTGATTGGTGAGGATTGTTCAATGATCAATTATGAAAACCTACCAACCAAGAGAGGTGACCCTGGAAAGTTCGTGCTTACAGTGTTAATGGGAGGCCTGGTCTTCCCTAACTCTTTGTGTGACCTGGGTGCATCTATAAGCCTCATGCCATTGTCTGTGTGTAAACAGCTGGGTTTAATTGATCTTCTAGAACCCACTACCATGAATTTTCAATTCGCTGATAGATCTTTTAAGAAAGCAGCGGGAATCTTAAAAGACGTACTAGTTCAAATCGACAGATTTACCTTTCCTGTTGACTGGTACGTCTTAGACATTGAAAAAGAGGAAAATGTCCCCCTGATTCTTGGAAGACCTTTTCTGTCTACAGCCAGAGCCCTCATTGACTGCGATGGTGGGCGAGTGATGATCCGTGTTGGTGATCAAGAAGTAAGCTATAATGTCTCCAAATCCATTCAAATACCCTCTGGTCCTCCAACCGGTTTTTCCATTGAGGATACGTCTGATGACTTCGATGATTTAATGGAAAAGCAAGTCATGGTTGTTGCAACTGAGTATGAGCGACTGGTTGATAATTTGAATAATCATGGTGTGGTAAGTCTAGAGCAGTTAGAAGCTGATTTTAAGGATGAGTTGTTGGAAGGTGAAGCTTTGGCAGGGGGACCGCTCAGTAAACTCAGCGATGTTGAGTTGAAAGGTGGAGAGCTCAAATCTAGTTTAGAAGACCCCCCTGCATATTTGGTGTTGAAGCCGTTGCCTAAACATCTTAAGTATGTGTTTTTAAGAGAAGGTGACAAGCTTCCTTTAATTATATCTGCCAAGCTGTCTCGTTTAGAGGAAATGAAATTAATCAACGTCTTGAAGAAAAATGAAAAAGCCTTTGGATGGCAAGTAGGAGATATCAGAGGGATATCTCCGGACATCTGTATGCACAAGATCAAGACAAATGAGGGTGCGAAATGTGTTAGACAGCCCCCGAGGAGGCTCAACCCTCATATGCAAGAGGTGGTTAAGAAAGAAATCATCAAACTTCTGGACATGGGAATCATTTATGCCATCGCTGATAGTGAATGGGTTTCCCCGACTCAGGTAGTTCCCAAGAAAGGTGGAATTACGATTGAGAAGAATGAGAAGGGAGAGGAAATAGCATTGAGACTTGTCACTGTTACAGAGTCTGCATCGATTATCGAAAGTTCAATGAGGTAACCATGAAAGATCACTTTCCCCTTCCATTCATTGACCAGATGCTTGAGCGTCTGGCGGGACAAGCATTCTACTGCTTCCTGGATGGATATTCAGGATACTTCCAGATACCCATTGATCCAGCTGACCAAGAAAAGACCACTTTCACCTGCCCTTATGGTACATTCGCTTACAGGCGAATGCCATTTGGTCCCTGCAATGCCCCAGCTACATTTCAAAGATGTATGCTGGCTATCTTTGACGGGCTAGTAGAAAAGTGTATGGAAATCTTTATGGACGATTTTTCGTTCTTTGGTCAGTCTTTTGATGATTGTCTTGACAACCTTGACCAGGTCTTATCCAGATGCGTGGAAAAGAACTTAGTACTCAATTGGGAAAAATGTCATTTCATGGTTGATGAGGGAATAGTTCTTGGCCACAAAATCTCCGCCAAAGGTATAGAAGTTGACAGGGCAAAAGTAGAAGCTATCGAGAAGATGAGTTATCCTAAGAATGTGCGTGAAGTGAGAGGTTTTCTCGGACATGTCGGTTTCTACAGAAGATTCATTCAAGACTTCTCCAAGATAGCCAAGCCCCTGTCTACTTTACTTAAGGAAGACGTTGCGTTCAATTTTGATGAGAGTTGCAAGCAAGCGTTTGAGGAGCTTAAGGACCGTTTAATCTCTGCTCCAATTCTTATATCGCCTGACTGGAATCTACCTTTTGAGCTTATGTGCGATGCATCAAACTATGCAGTTGGTGCTGTTCTAGGACAAAAAATCAAAAGGAAATTCCATCCAATCTATTACGCCAGTCACACATTGAATCCTTCTCAAGTTAACTATACTACTACTGAAAAGGAATTATTGGCCGTAGTCTTTGCTATGGACAAGTTTCGTAGTTACTTGTTAGGAGCTCAAGTGATTGTGTGGACTGATCACGCTGCTTTGCGATATCTGATGACTAAGAAAGAGGCCAACCCGCGCCTACTGCGTTGGATACTGACCCTACAAGAGTTTGACGTTCAAATTAAAGACAAAAAGGGCAGTGAAAACGTCGTGGCGGATCATGTCTCACGAATGTTGAATGAGGAAAAGGATGACCCTGATGATATAGATCTTTACTTTCCTCTGGAGAATATCATGCTTATCGACGGTTGTCCTCCTGATGTTCCATGGTATTCTTCCATTGTCAATTACCTTCATGCCCGATATCTTGATCCAGAATTGTCCTATCAGGAGAAGAAAAAGTTCTTCTCTGATTTGAAATCTTTCGTTTGGGATGAACCTTATCTTTTTAAGATCTGTAAAGATGGTCTTCTTAGAAGATGTGTTCCAGAATCTGAGCAACGCGATATCATTGAGCAGTGCCACAGTGGACCCACTGGAGGTCACTTTGGTCCGTGGAAAACCGTTGCTAAGATCTTCCAATCCGGTTTCTATTGGCCCACGATCTTTAAGGACACATAAGCTTTCTGTAAAGCTTGTGATAGATGCCAAAGAACCGGTACTCTGACAAGGCGTTTTGACATGCCTTTGAAACCCATCGTAGAATGTGAGGTCTTTGATGTATGGGGTATCGATTTTATGGGACCATTCCCATCATCTTGTGGTAACAAATACATCTTAGTCTGCGTGGATTACGTGTCGAAATGGGTAGAGGCTCAAGCCACTCCTCACAATGATCATAAGACGGTCATGAAATTCTTAAAGAAGAACATCTTTGTGAGATTTGGATGTCCACGTGCCTTGATCAGTGATGAAGGAACGCATTTCTGCAACCGACCCCTAGAGAAAGTTCTTGAAAAGTATGGCGTTCGTCATAAAACTGGCACACCATTTCACCCGATGACTAGCGGTCAGGTTGAAAGAAGCAACCAAAGTATTAAGAAGATCCGGGAAAAAACGGTCAACAGTCATAGGAAAGACTGGAGTTTGAAATTGGATGATGTACTATGGGCATACAGAACCGCCTATAAGACTCCTATGGGTACTTATCCATATCAAATGGTTTATGGTAAGCCATGTCATCTGCCAGTCGAGTTAGAGCATAGAGCTTATTGGGCTACAAAGTTTCTGAACTTTGATTCCCAATCTTGTGGTAAGCATCGACTGCAACAGTTGCATGAGTTGGACGAATTCAGACTCCAGGATTACGAAAGTGCCAGGATCAGCAAAGATAAGATGAAACTCCTCCATGACGACAAGATTAAGAAGAGAGAATTTCAAGTCGGGGAACAAGTTCTTCTGTATAATTCCAGGCTATATCTGTTTCCTGGAAAGTTAAGGACACGATGGTCCGGTCCCTTCGAGATTCTCCAAATTATTCCTGGAGGCGTTTTAGAACTACGAGGTTATGGTGACCAACCGTTTCGAGTAAATGGTCAAAGGTGTAAGCACTACATTGGTGAACCCAAGGAAAAGCCTTTGATAGTTCGTTTCCTTGATATCCTCGTGTGTGGTACTAAAGAAGTCGAAGAATTTGACGAGTTTTTACCCGACCTGTTTTCAGAGGATGACGGTAGTGGTCGATCTGAAGAAGTTCTAGCAGGTAGTTGGGATATGGAAGAGTATGAGAGGGAGCGTCAGCTGAAACGTCATCAGAAGACTCAGAAGAAGAAGAAGTCAACCATGAGGAAGTTTAAACGTGTTTGGAAAGCTATCAAAGATTTCACCCCATGTGTTAAGTGCTGTTTCTGCAGCCGAACTACTGACCCAAGTCTAGACGAAGTAGTGGCAGGCAGAAAAGTCAAATGGCCTGATCCAGGCTGAGCTTTAAACAGTGTCGAGCTAACGACATTAACCAAAAGCGCCACTAGGGGGCAACCTAGATATCGTTATATTAGTTGTTTTTGTTTTATGCTTTTGTAGTTTTAGTATTTAAGTTTAGCTTACTAAGTTTTGCTTTTGTTTATATCTATCAGTTAGTTGTGCTTCCTAGATATGGATTTCGGAGTTCTACCAGAGGAGTTACCTTTCCTTAGGAGGATCCCACTTATCACCGTAGATGACGGACCGGGAGGGACTATAGTGTTGCACGTAGACTTTGATATTAGTACCCGCATCAGGACTGTCACCTATGTTCTTATTGTTCCCCGATGTTCGGGAGGTGGAGACTTCACTACTGAGGAGTTGCAGGCAGCTCTAGGACGTCCATACACAATCCTGAATGATCCGATGCTGACAGATTTAGCGCTAGTGCTGCAAGCTGAACATTTTCGAGGTGTTGACGTAGCTGGTGAGGACTGGGGTTTGCAGGATGAGTATGACTTCCCTCTGGCGATTGACATGCTCCGCCGTCTTATCCGGGTTGTGGATTGGGCGGAAATTTATGATGACTAGCGTTGTTAGGTTGTTTCGTCGAGCAAACGACGTAAAACAAAAGCGCTCGGTGGGAGGCAACCCACTATTTTCTATTGTTTTTACCTATTTTCTAGTGATTTTATGTATTTTCTTTTGAATTTTTGAAGTTTTATTTAAGTTTAATGAGAAAATGCAAATTTGAAATTAAATTGTATGAAATTTTATAATTTTTGCATTGGACGCCCGTCCAGAGATCTGGACGTCCGTCCGCCATGGCCAATTCTTGAACGAGCGTCCACTATCCCTGGACGCCCGTCTGGAATTCTCCCTCCAATCCTGTATGTAATTTGAACGCTTGGACGAGCGTCTGATACACTGGACGCCCGTCCAGTTCATATGTTCTTCACTGAACGCCCGTCCACAGAGTTGGACGAGCGTCCAGCCCCTGCCTATATATACTCCCTCAACCCATGAACATTCACTTTTTCAGAATTTCAAATCGCAAAAACCGACTCTTCGACCTCCTTTGCCCTAAAATCTTCGTTTCTATACCAAATTGGGCGATTTAAAGTCCCACAAGAAGCTCTCAATCCCTTCTTTTCGATTTTCCACTCCAAATCCTCCAACAAACGCCCATTAATTCGATTCAGTGGTATACTTGGTCCGACTTTTTTGAGGAAAAATCCGATTTTTGGGTTCAATTTGGCTTTGTTTGGACGTCTAATCCGTTTTATCATCATCCCATCATCTTATTTGGTGAGTTTTTATCAACTTTTCTTAGGTTATTTCACGTTTTTTTCGAGTTCGATTTTCGAGTCGACTCTTTTCTATATATTCTCCCTTATTTGTTTTTTTTTTTATTGTTTTGTGTTTTTTTCTTGTTGTGTTGGTGATTTGGGATGTTGGTGGATGATGTTGGATGGGATGCATTGTGGTTTGTTGTGGTTTGGTGTTGGATTGTTTGGGAAATCCCGTTTGGACGATAAACGGGTGGTTTTGTTTGATTTTGGGATTGGGTTTGTTGTGTGTAGCTTTAGTTCACCATGGTCCATAAGAAGGCAGTGGTTAAGCGGCATGGTAAGGATGTGGCTCAGGAGCCTGGTAAGAAGAGGAAGGCGGTAGATCCCACCTTGATCGATCCAAACCGAGGTGTTAGCATTAGAGAGCAACCTCCTAGGGCCACCCAAACTAGGGCAACTTTGAGGGATGAGCCTACCTCGGGGTCTGAGACGGATGATGATATTCCATTGGTACGGATGCCTAGGGCTCACCGAGGTGGAGGGTCATCTAGGGTTGAGGAAGCTGTGGATGCTACTCAGGAGGAGGAACCGGCTGAGCCTAGGGCTGCCCAACCTAGGAAGAAAGCGAAGACCGTAGCCCCTATGCCTATGCCTCGTAGATTTGTGAATCCTAGAGCCAACGACGCTTATACCAAACATTATTTCTCTAGAACTATGTTGATTGAGAGGGCTACGATGGAGGCTAAGGTAGATCCGGGGTTCGTCAAGCTGTTAAAGGACCGGAAATGGGATGCTTTGATGACTATCCCGAGTACCCTAGTCAACGACTCCCTAGTTCGGGAATTTTATGCTAATTGCTCGGAGACCGACTTGGAGACGGGAGTGGTTGTGGTTCGAGGGGTGGAAGTTCCTTTTACGCCGGATGTGATTAATCAGAAGTATAACTTGGCGTCTTTTGAGGGTCGGGATTATAAAGCAGAGATCGTTCCTTTGGAGGAGTTGAGGTTGAGAGTTTGCCCGGATGTGGCATGGACATTGAGACCGGGAGGAGACCGGAAGGAGTTGGTTACCACTACCTGGACGGAGGACTGGAAAGTCCAGTGTAGGTTCATACAGAGTCGGTTGTTGCCCAAGAACAATATGACGCATTTTCACATCGGTGACCTAGGCATGTTATATGCTTTGACATTTGGATTAAATGTGAATGTGGGACAAGCGTTATACGATGAGATATCTATCAATCAGAAGGTTTATACGCGTAGCTTGATTGTCCCTCACCTGATTAACAGTTTGTGTATTGATGCCGGTGTGCCTGAGTATAGAGCGGATCACAAACCGAAGAACCCGAGACCTATACAGAGAGAAAGGGGTAAGTCTTCGGGACATTCTGAGACGGAGGCACCACGTGAGCCTGGTTCTTCTTCTGCACCACCCGCGGTTTCATTCGTTCCTACTTTATCTCCCGCAGTCAGGATGCGGTTGAGCATGGCCAACAGTTTACGGGAATGGATGGGCGATATTCGGGATACACAGAACAACATTTTGACGATTTTGCAGTGTATCTGCGAGGACCGGCAGCCGAGGGACGAGAACATCTTCACACCTAGCCTGAAGGATTATGTTTTCCACGATGACATCGAGCGAGCGATTGACGATGTGCTTCGAGCTGAGAAGGAAGATTCTGAGGATGAGGAGGAGGAGGCACCGACTGCTACTGCTGCTACCACTCCACAGCCGGGACCTTCATCGACTACTTCTACGGCTGATGTACCTCCGGCTGGTGATTCTGCAGCACGGGGCAGCCCTGATCTTATTTTTCCATTTAATTTGCTTTGTCCTAGTTACGATGGTTGTGTATTATTGATACTTTTCCTTACTTGATTCGTTGTACTTTTGATATTGCTACTGTTTATTTTTCCGACTGAATCATGTAAGCCATAAGGCGTCCGTACTTTCATTTCTACTCTGTTTAAACTTTTGGATGTATTGAATGTTTCACCATTTGATTTTCTTCATTTTTCATATATTCTTTCACTTTGGTATATTTCCCCGTTTCCCCGAGATTTTCCGTGGTTGTCGAGTAGTGCAGGTATATTTTTAGCGGTTTTGTCGATCTACATTGTATGGTTACGAGTTCTGATTGTCACTACGTAGGCTCCGGCCTGACCAACGATTCGATTATCGATTGCAATCAGCTAAGTCTTTTCTCTTTTCTTTCTTTCTGCACAACATGAGGACATGTTGATCTTTAAGTGTGGGGGAGGGGAATGATTTGATATGTACCTATACATTTACTTAATTCATTACGAGTCTATGCAAAATGAGCTAGAATTTTCGAAAATTTTGTTTTTGTTTTGTCCCGAGTAGGCAATTCAATTCAATGTTCGTTACTTTTATAGTCATCCAAGCTATATATCATATGTTTGATAAGTTAGTTGTTTCACCTGAGATCTATTTTTCACGAGCCATAGTGAATGATGAGCTAAATTATAAAGTTATACCCCTTTTTGGACGAGTGATTTCTGATTTTCTTATAAGTCATGTGCTTAGTGCTACGTACATATCTTGAGATTTATGATAGTTTGTATTTAGATCCGGAGTATGTTATACTGTGAATATCTAAGGTTTGAATGTGATAAGTAACACGTAGCTTATTGTCAAATGAAAAAGTTGAAAAAATGAAGAATTAATTGGGTGTGTCGGAAGCTGGTCGATGATTGGAGTGCGGTAGGGCATATCTCGAATGTCCTATACCACTATGATGACTAAAAGCTCATGACAGTCTGAAAAAGCCGCCTTATGATTGGAGTAAGGTAGGGTATATCTCGAATATCCTATTCTGCTATGACAGGGCAATGGCTCATTCTGATGTGCGTTTAAAGGTGAAATAGTTAAATCAACTTGAATAAAGAATTGGTATGAATTGAATGAGTATAAGACTAAGTTATCGTCTATCTTATCCCTAGTAGAAACTGATAGATATGCTGTAGGGATTATCCTCTAAGTATCTCAGAAAGGCCCTAGATATATTCGATCATCCTTTTCGGGATATTTTACGTTTGTAGGGTACATCTTATGAGTATCATTTATTGCTAGTCTACGAGGGGGGTATTAGCTAGTTTTGCTTTGAGTTTCTCAAGTTTGGAAGAGTGGAAGTTTTCTATGGCTTTGCACACACACAGTGGTGAACTTCTGATTTATTGGATCTATGCTATATTGTCTGAGATGTCTGTTTACGTTTCGAGCCTTAATTTTCGTTTTGTTTTGCTCGGGACGAGCAAAAGCAAAGTGTGGGAGAGTTGTTAAGGGTGAATTTATATGATTTACATTGATATATTTTATGATAATTTCCCTCTGATTCGTATAAATTTGCATAAGAAACGAGTGTTTAATGGAATTATTGAGTAAATGATATTTTAAACGAGTTAGTCGCAAAAAAGGTTAATTTTGGTGTTTTAATTGTGATTTTATGATTATTTGGATGATATTACATTTTGCGATGTTTTGATGTGTTATAGATACATATTTGAGGCTCAAGAGATGATCAAAAGAAGATAAAAGACGAATTTTATGATGAAGAAGAGATAATGATGGATTTGGATTGAATTAAAAAGAGATAGAGATGAGGCAATCAAGTTTTCAAAGTCACTGAACTGGCGTCCAAGTCCCGTCCAGAGTGGACGGGCGTCTACCATTCAAACCGGCGGCCGGGATGATATTTTTGATTCGAGAATTTGGATGAAATTGCTTTGGACGAGCGTCCAATTTAAAGAAGGACGGGCGTCTGATCATGACTCGTCCCGATTCGAAGTTTGTATGGAAGAGTGGACGGGCGTTCAAGGATTCAGACGGGCGTCCAGTAGCCGACTTAGCTAAACCGACTTGAAAATCTATATATAGACGGCAGTTTCTCAACCCTAAGGATACCAATTACACAATACTCGAAACCCTAATCTTAGGGGCGTCTTAGGCTGCGGTTTTTACCAGTTTTCATCAACTTTTATGTTCTTAAATTCTTAGATTAGATTAGCTACTTTTTATGTCTTTCTATACAATTCGAAGCTTCAAGAGGATGCTAAGAGGCTAGACCTCCATTGAACGAGCGTTGTGAAGCCGTCCGATCAACAATTCAGTTTCTTTTCATGATTATTTTGTGAGTATCTATTACGAGTTGTTTCTTTTATCATGCTTTATGTTGTTTATTGCAAATTTATATCGAAAGATGTTTGCTTTGTTGATCGTTTATTTGATGAAAATCATGTTAGACTTTAGATCACCATGATAAAGAATAGATATTTGATCTAAGTAACGAAAGTTATTAGGTTAGATCTCTAGGTTAGAAACGTTTAAAGTTTACACCTTTGGTTAGAAAAGCGTTAATCTTTAGATCGAAAGATAGAGATTAATAGACGAACTTGCCTAAGAAATTAGGGTTCATACCGTGGATAACAACTTGATTAGTAATCACGAAATAATCTAAATTGAAATTGAATGTTGATAGGATATGTGGATCAATTGCTTGTTCGTTCGTAACTTATTGATTTAAAACCCCTTGAATTTGAATTGTTTAGCTTAGTTAGTCTTTTATTGCATACAAGGTTTAGTTTAGTTTAAATTGGTTCGAAACTATCTTTCCTGGCTTTAGGTCATTGATCTTCTGTCCAGTTTACGTTATTGTTATCTTTCTTGTGAATTATTTACTGTTTTCGTATATGTTTAGTTTAGTAATCGTGACATAGTTAGGTTAGAATAAAGACTAGAGTTAACAACCTCCGATTCCCCGTAAGATCGACCCGGTATCAACCTCTTTACTACGATCTTTGCACTTGAGGTATATCGGATTATAAATATTATTACTTGTTAATAAAATCCGTGACAGAACCCGTCATTATAACTACCATTTAATGATGCAAATTTGACCCATCATTAAATTCTCATCATTGATAACCCTTTTTCTTGTAGTGGGTGGCACCCCAAGCCCTTTTAATTGCCTTGGAGAAGAGTCTTGAGTAGATTAGGGAGAAAGAAAACATTTTTCCAATAAAATAAGGAAAATATCTTTGATTGATTTATCTCATTTAATATTCAATACCTTATATTAAATATTTCTAAGATATATATTGTCAATATCTAATATTGAATATATCTTTATTATATTACCATAATTATATATATATATATATATATATAGATATATATATACACACACACACACATATACATATATATATATATATATATATATATATATATATATATATATATATATATATATATATATATATAACACACACACACACACACACAATATATATATATATATATATATATATAATATTAATACATAATAATATAATAATATAATTAATTAATTTGTAAAATCCATGTATATCATACACACAACATGCGCCCCATACAATGTATATTTAATTAACTAGCATAATTAATATCTTCTATTATATTTATTCATAATAAATAAATATCATAATATTAATTTATCACTATAACACTTTACAGTTGAGATAAATAGTTTCCTTATTTGGTTATCATTATAACCGTATTTTAATCTGGCTAGATTTTCTTATGTGTGGGACCCGATAGGTTCCGAATATGTTGGCCGTAGACATAAAATGCATTTACTAAAATTCCCTACATATAACACTACAAGAAAAATGTCTTTCAGTGACAAAAACTTAATGACGAGAGGCTAATCCCGTCATTAAAGGTAGTTAAAATGATGGAACCTAAAATATTTTGTTGTTTGATGACCAAATACCAATTACCGTCATTACTGATCATATTTCCCGTCATTTTGGTCCAATAAAAAAAATTCCTCCCATTATTTATACAATTTTTTAAGGAAATTCAAACAATTTTTTTAAGGGGTAAATGTCCAAAAGGACATATATTAGACTTAATTAGGCAAATAGGACACTAAGGAATCTTATTTGGTTATAAGGATACAAATTAGATAGACTCAAATACCCTTAATTAAGAAAAAAAAATAAAAAAATAGATAAAAAGGGAGAGAAAGGGACGCTGAATGTTTTTTTTATTTTTTTGAAGGGGAGACGCTGAATGTTTTGATTTTTTGTTTTGTTTTTTTTTTTTTTCCCTGTCCGTTTTTTTTTCGGTCGGTGACCGCCTCGATGCATTGACCGCCGCGATGCAGAGACGCCTCGATGAAGTGACACTTCGATGCAGTGACCACCTCCGATGCAGTGACCACCCCGATGCAGAGACACCACGATGAAGTGACACCGCGATGCAAAGACATTATGATGTTATAATATTTGACGATGTAGAGACACCGCGATGCAGAGAAATCGCGATTAAGAGACACCGCGATGCAGAGAAACCGCAATGAAGTGACACCACATTGCACAGACACCGCAATGCAGAGACACCCTGATGAAGTGATACCGCAATGCATTGACACCGCGATGAAGTGACACCGCGATGCAGAGACACCGCGATGAAGGGACACCGCGATGCAGAGACACCGCGATGCAGAGACACCGTGATGAAGCGACACCGGATTGCAGAGACACCACGATGCAGAGACGCCGCGATGAAGTGACACCGCGATGCAATGACCACCCCGATGCAGAGACACTGAGATTCAATGACCACCCCCGATGCAGAGACACCGTGATGAAGTGACACCGCGATGCATTAACAATCGTAATGTGGTGACACCACGATGCATTCACCACCCCAATGCAGTGACCAACCGTGATGCAATCATCACCCCGATGCATTGACCACTCCCGATGCAGTGACCACATTAATTTTATTCCAAATCACACTCTTCTTTTAAAACAAAACATTGTAATTTTATTAATAAGACCATCGGTGATACTATACAAAAAATGATACAACACAAAGAATGACACTACACGAATTCATTGACATTACAATTA
Organism: Gentiana straminea; assembly: GCA_036785695.1. Lineage (NCBI taxonomy): Eukaryota > Viridiplantae > Streptophyta > Magnoliopsida > Gentianales > Gentianaceae > Gentiana > Gentiana straminea. The sequence continues at coordinate 2,670,254 of JAVUPR010000278.1, read as the reverse complement.
TTTAACAAAGCTACCAAATTTGTGTACCAAAATGTATATGCAGTGACATCAATATCACTTCATTGATGTACCAAATTACCTCCTCTCCGAACACACATTTTTTCACATTGAATCATATTAAAAGCATTAAGGGCAGCAAAATTTGTGCTTCCCTTTCTAATATTAGCCACATCCATAAAATGCTACCATAGAAATGTTGTAATAATCCCTACTTTGCTTGAATTTTTCTCTTCCAAACTGGTTTCTTTTTTAAGTTTCTTCAACTTTTCCTTATCGAAGATAAATCTCCTTGACACTAACTTGTCCGTTGCGATGCCCCTGTTTGAAGAACTTCTTGTCCCGAAATCAGGAAGATTTTTCAAGGGAAACCGAGTTTACAAGCCGAGTCGAGCTATATCGAGTACTTAGCCAATCGAGTTCGATGTTGCCTTTTATGGCTCAATCGAGCCCGAACTTTTTTAGTCGATTCGAGCTCAAGCCATATGGAGTATCGACTCGACTCGGCTCGATTACACCTTAATGTGAATAACACTACACTTATTTTACAAAGTTACCAATTTTTGTATGAAATTGTAAAATCAATGTCACTGCATCAATTCAGTAATTGTAAATGCAGTGACATCAATGTCACCGCATCAATTTTATTCCAAATCATACAAGAATAAAATTGGGGGGGGGGGGGTGAACTTGTAGAGGATGAAGACAGGCGATGGCCAACAAAGGTATTGCATCTGACTTTCAGGGAAAACAAGAAAAACAAGATAGCAACAACATTACACAAGAATAAATAAACTCAAACATCAAACTTAAAGCTGAAGTAGACACTTAGAGTAACTCACATCATCTTGCATGCTGTTATTACCTTCAGGAACACTAACTTCAAGCATTCCGCGAATACGCGCATTTTCTTTATGCTGGACATGTTCCTAAATGTGAACACCTTTGGGCTAAGATGGACTAAAGCATTAGTAGGAGCTACCACATTTGCTGCAATGTTGGTAGTGAGTGTGGCTAAACTTATGCTTATGATGGCAAGAATTATAGTGAATACCCCACCAATTTCACCAAGAAGTTGTATTGGATTCGAAATCACATACCCGAAAATATCTTTTGTTGATGAGGTTACAGCTAAGCCAACAAATGTGAATAGACCCATGAAAATGGGTAATCGTATCTAGCCAATGACCTGATCTTTTTTATTTTTGGCATACCTAGTGAAATCACAAATGTTTAACGCAACAGGAGCCCAGAAACTTATGTTTGTTGTTAAAGAAGGAAAGAACAGAGCCCAGAATTCTGAATATGATAGTCTTGAAGATAAAGATAATATATGACTAAAGCCACCAGCTTTTATATAAGACCAAGCAAGAAGGTAAAATGTAAGAATAATGAGTATAGGTGCTGAATACTTCTCTAATTCACGTATACCATCAATTCCTCTCCAAACAATACCCATTTGTGCAACCCAAAACGTTAAGAAACAAGCAAATTCAAGAATGGAAGTACCAAGCCATGGCAGAGTCTGCGAAATTGATGTGCTTTTTATGCTTTAAGGCAAAAATAGGAAAATTGTTTCACCTCCTATCCATGTTTCCATCCCAAACGAACCACACCCGACAAGTGCTCAAAGAATTGTCGGAATGTGAGAACCGTGAATTCCGAAAGAGGATCGAGCTAAAACTGGAAATGAAATGCCGTAATGAGTACCTGGATGCCCTGTTAAGATCAATGGAACAAGCAAAATCAAATTGGCAGCTATTACAGAAGCAATCCCTTGCCACCAAGCCATTCCTAAATCAACTATGGGACGGAGGGAGTATATGGCTTTAAATAAGGTGATTTCACAGTACGATGAAGAGCTCCGAGATCGATTTCCTACTTGGATAACCTCCGGTGACCGGAAACTACTAGAAACAATGAATTATCACTGTAAACTTCGATTGGAACAACAAGAAATATTAGAGTGATCGAACACGTACTACTAAGGATCAAGAACATTGAACCTTCATTGAAGAAATTTGAACTGGCAATTTGTGCGGGAAACTACATCTCAAGAATTGAATTATTTGGGCTGGAAATTACATCTCAAGAATTGAATCGATTAGGCTATTTTCTGCTAACAATTGAAAAAGGTTTTGATCATTTAATCATCAAAACTGTGTTAAATGATGTAAAGGGTAATAGTGGAAAAGCAATTGAAATATGTCCTTATAAACAAATAAGATTTAAGTGTGTCCTAAATGCCTATTAAGTGTTTAAAATAGTCCTTATAAACAAATATCCATTTTTTTAGTGTACAACTTCATGTATAATTCACCGATGGAAAAAAAAAGTAAATAACAAATTCAACAAAATCTAATCATTCCCAAGCGTATTCTTTCCCAAAAAAATAAGAAATATATCCTAACCCTAGACTTCTCTCAAAACACCCAAATCGGCTATATTACCAATTCATCCTCCTCCATCCAAATTGGGATCCTCCTCCATCCAAATCGGGTGAATAATTGTTGTTAAACATCTTGGCTGCTCGTTCTTGCCCAGCTGTTAGGACGGAGAGTTTGTTCAGTGATAAGCGCTTTATGAAAGAACTATTGAGCAAATCTGGTTCCGTTCATCTGGGAGAAATTGACAATTTATTGGAATCCGGTGAGAGCAACTCACTTTATCTCTATAAAGAAAGCTTCTTTGGCCAGAAATCGACTTTGCCGGTGGTGTCTTGCAACTTTGGTGATTCTGACATTCCACCGGCAACCA